>OY978035.1:7018477-7515977 GCA_963854515.1 Pandemis heparana
TGCGATTCAGTTTAGGTTCTCTCGCTGTCAGATTCATACTAAAAGTGACAGCTAAAACTTGAACTGAGACGGAATTGGGATTGTCTAAAAAAATATACCTGTCCTTTTTATATTTTTTTTTGGATAGAGAAGTCAATTATAAGAGACTAATTTCAATATTTTATCATATAACTCACAATTTTTTAAAATATTAATTACTAGGTGTTGCCAGCGACTTCGTCTGCAAAGAATTCGTTTATCGCTATCCCGCGGGAATTACGCAATTTTCCGGGATAAAAAGTAGCCTATGTGCTATTCCAGACTTTTCTCTATCTATGTGCCGAATTTCATCCAGTTCCGTTGGGCCCTTCTGGCGTGATTGAGTAACAAACAAACATCCATCCATCCATCCATACTTTCGCATTTATAATACTAGCTGCTGCCAGCGACTTCGTCCGCAAAGAATTCGTTTTTCGCTATCCCGCGGGAACTACGCAATTTTCCGTGATAAAAAATAGCCTATGTGCTATTCCAGACTTTTCTCTATCTATGTGCCGAATTTCATCCAGATCCGTTGGGCCGTTCTGGCATGATTGAGTAACAAACAAACATCCATCCATCCATCCATACTTTCGCATTTATAATATTAGTTAGATTGAAAGTATTTTGGTTGATGACGTCATAGTTTCCTATGTCATGGTAAGGCCCCAGTTCTTGCCCAGTCTTGGATGAAAATTTCTTCCTTCTTGGCTGCTGGTTAGCTTACTTGGTTATCTGCGGGGAACAAGGGTCTATGTTGACGACGAACTTCATTTTATTTTACTAAAGTATTTTCATTCTTATCTGTCCTAATTGGTAAACAAAATTCTAACCTCAATGTACAAATTTTGTTGCAACGTGTGTTGATACTCTTGCTCCGACCCATCTTCCAAGGACCCAAAATGTTGTAGGCTCTGCTGCGGCCTCGGCGGAAGACTTCAAACGCCGAAAGTATAGCTCGCTTGGAGCTAGCTATATATTTGAGGCGTTTGGAGTCGAAACTCTGGGGCCATGGGGGCCAAGCGCGCACCGGATGTATAAAGATATCTCGGCGCGCCTTATAGAGGCCTCCCGTGACCAGAGGGCTGGCCAATATTTCGCTCAGCGAATAAGCATTGCCATACAACGTGGCAATGCTGCCAGCCTTCTGGGCACCCTCCCTATTGGCGGCGATTTGGGAGAATTTTTTTATCTTTAATTTATTATTAGTTTTAGGTAAGTAGGTTTAAGTTATTTTTAAGTTCAGACTGTATTTTTTTGGTATTATTTGTTTTTCTTTGAATAAATTTCAATACATACATGGCCAAAAAAAAAAAAAATTTTTGTAAAGAATAAGGTGTATTATGTTTTCAAATAAACCTGAGGCAATGTTTTGTACATAATTTTGGTGATATTTTATCTCCAGTTCCTTTATTTATAACTAGCGACCCGCCCCGGCTTCGCACGGTATATTATGCATGTATTATACATATAACCCTTCCTCTTGATTCACTCTATCTATTAAAAAAACCGCATCAAAATCCGTTGCGTAGTTTTAAAGATTTAAGCATACATAGGGACATAAGGACATTGGGACATAGGGACATTGGGACAGAGAAAGCGACTTTGTTTTATACTATATAGTGATAGTGATAGTGATTAGTGATGGAACTAGCGACCCGCCCCGGCTTCGCACGGTATATTATGCATGTATTATACATATAAACCTTCCTCTTGATTCACTCTATCTATTAAAAAAACCGCATCAAAATCCGTTGCGTAGTTTTAAAGATTTAAGCATTCATAGGGACACAGGGACAGAGAAAGCGACTTTATTTTATACTATGTAGTGTTAGTTAAAAAATATCAAAAATGAGACGTTTTGAGGTTAGAATTTTGTTTACCAAATAGGGCAGGTAAGAATGAAAACACCTTACGTACCTATTTAATGAAGTAAACAAACCAGTATGTACGACATCTGATTCAGTAAGCAGAACAACAATTTAGTATTCAGATTACCAGATGCTAAGGAACGGGCGAATAAAGGAGGAGTTTCTCAATTCGGTTGTAGTTTTTAGAGTTCCGTACCTCAAAAGGAAAAATGGAACCCTTATAGGATCACTTTGTTGTCCGTCCGTCCGTCAGACTGTCAAGACCCTTTTTCACAGGAACGCGTGGAGGTATCAAGCTGAAATTTATATCAAATACTCAGGTCTATTGTCCCTTAGAGCTGTGAAAAAATCAAACTTCTAAGCCAACGCAATTAAAAGATATAGCCGTTTATGCCGCAAATTTCCGCAAAATTTCGAAACTCGCAGGGGAATCAAAACCTACAGGGTACTTCCCATGAACTCAGAGTCTTGAAATTTGGTGCGAAGCAACGTCTCATAGCACAAATAAAGATAAAATTGCGAAAACCTTAAATATAGCTATATATGTAATGTATGTATGTCTGTGTATATCAATGATCAATATAAAGTGACCCCACACTGCGTACATTTTGCTTTGGAAGCAGGGCTCAGCTTACACTGGTTTATAGATATTTATATTTATAGAAAATGGTACGGAACCCTTGGTGCGCGAGTCCGACTCGCACTTGGCCGGTTTTTATGTCTGTTACCAAACTCAGAACTCCGTCAGTTGTGGACCGATTTGGAAAGTTTTTTTTGGCATAAAAATTATTATTAAAGACCCGATTTGAAGACGTCAAAAAGCTGCATTTTTTTTGTCAGCCAAGACCACACACACGTCAAAACTTTGTCTTGAAAAAGTTGGTCTAGTCAATATTGACTCGGCTATTGACAATCCATTTGATTAGCATGCGCGCACGCAGGTTTGTGAGCCACTTGACCAAATGACGTGAATTTGTTACGTTAGGCTCGTTGAAATATATCGATACATAGATATATCGATATTTTTGGCTCAATCCTACGATTCTTACTAATATTATAAATGCGAAAGTTTGTGTGTTTGTGCTTGTATCAAAAACGAAATTTTTAAATAGGTTAGGTCCTTCCAAGCTGTAGGCTTATTGTCTAACTCGCTCGCAATCGCCATCGTGTTCATTTAGACAGTTCTTGTATGAATGTGACAGCTAGCTGATTCCGTAGGGCTTGCACTATCCGGTATCTTTTTATTATCCGGATATTTCGGATACATCAAATCTCAGTATCCGGATATCCGGTTTTTTCGGATAATTTGAATAATTTTCCAAATATTAAAAAAAAACGCTGATTATTATTTAAAAATTATTTACTCAACATAATGATGAGTCTTTTTAATAAACCCTTACCAAAATTGTTTGGTAAGGACTTAAAAATAATTATTTTGTCACTTTAATGAGTGAGTAATTAAAAAAATATGTACCTATGTTTGTTTACAGTTTTAAATATTAACCAGAATGAGATCCTTATTAGTGTTCATACAAATCAAATAATCGACAACAATAAATGTATGAATCAAAAACAATAAAAATACTTAAGTACGAGGGGAATGCCAAAAGAAATTAGGTACTCCATGCTCATATGATTGATACTGGCAAGGTGTACACCATCATAAACGCTGGTTATTTAGTTATAAATTTAAAAATGGAAGACTCGGTAAGCCTACGTATTTTTTTTTTTTTTTCTTGTTGAATCTAGTAGAGTTTGAGCGAGAACTGGGTATTGAATCAGCAGCATTGCAAACTATAATTCACGAACAACTGTTCCTCCATAAGCGTTGTTCAAGATGGGTGCTACACAAACTCAACGATTTGCAGAAAGAACGTCGCGTGGATTGGAGCAAATTTTTGATAAATAAATTCGACGCTGATGAAATTAAAAACATTTATGATATAATGACAGGTGACGAAACATGGTTGTATAACTATGATTCTGAAACAAAGCGACAGACTGAGTATGGTGCTTTGAAGACGAACCGACTCCAACAACATGTCACCGAACACGAAGCACACAGAAACAAATGGCTGCGTCATTTTTCTGCAAGACGGGACATGTTGTTACTGTTCTGCTGGAGGATCAAAAAACAGTTAATTCGGAATGGGATGTTACTGTTTGTGCCCCAAAAGTATTGTCAGCTTGGTGTGACAAGCGGCCAAAGTCCAGAACAGCATCTGCTCTGGCATCACGACAACGCCGCCCCGCACACGTCTGCGAGAACGCTTGACTTTTTCGGTTCAAAAAACGTCACCTATTCTGCCTCACCCGCCGTATTCCGCTGACCTAGCACCTTGTGATTTTTACCTCTTTCCGAAAATCAAAGAAACATTAAAAGGATAGCGATTCGAAAGCAAAGAAGATGCCCTGGCTGCTTATCAGATTGAAATTGCGATGGTGTCCAAAGAAGAGTATAATCATTTTCGAAGTGGTTTAAGCGGATGGAGAGGTGTATAAATGTTCAAGGTGAATACTTCGAAAAAATGGGTAGTCATAAGAAAGAATACAGTTTATAATTTTTGAGTATCAAATTTCTTTTGGTATGACCGTCGTACTTAAAAGCTATTATAAACCTTGTTCTTCACAGTTGGGTGGATTTTTGACGTTGTAATTTGTGTGCCATACTTTAAAAAAGTATTAAAAATTACTTTCATATTTCATACAATTAAAGTGAAAATAAATATTTTTACGTTTGTTGTCAGAGAATTGATATTTGAGTGAAATTTAGACGAGTCAATGATTAAATGTAAGGAAAATCTCATAACTGGGTGGATTTTTGACGTTGTTCAAATCTCAATTCTCTGACAACAAACGTAAAAATATTTATTTTCACTTTAATTGTATGAAATATGAAAGCAATTTTTGTATGTAAACCCACCTTATACAGATAAATGTTTGCTCCACACCACACGTGTGCATTAATATCTGATATTCGAATTATCCAAATTATCCGGATAATGAAGTGCCTCCTATCCGGATTTGAAAAATGACCGGATATCCGGATAATATGGATATCCGGTTATCCGGATTGCAAGCCCTATTCCGATGCCAATTGTCAGCCCATACATGAACTGTCAAAATGAACACGATGGCGTTTTTTTTTAATTTTTTATGTGAATAGGAAGGCAAACAAGCAATTGGGTCACCTGATGGTAAGCGATCACCACTGCCATAGACACCCGCAACCCCGGAGGGATTGCAGATGCGTTGCCAACCTAGAGGACTTAGATGAAATGCCTCTTGTGCCCGTAATTTCCCCGACTGTCTTACTCTCCACACCGGAACACAGAAGTGCAAGCACTGCTGCTTAGCGGCAGGATTAGCGAGTAAGATGGTGGAAGCGATCCGGACGGACCTTGCACAAGGCCCTACCATTGCGAGCGAGTTAGACAATAAGCCTACTGGTCTGGGTCTGGGAGTAGTCGTGGCAATAACGGCTGTTTTGCAATAATGAATAACAGTGTTGTGATATTCTCAAATAGCTGTTATTGAAAACTGTTGTCTGTTATCCTGTTATATTGCTGTTTTACAAAACGATAATGAACTTATTATTAAATAATTGTTATACTTATTTCGTCGCGATTGCAGCGTAATAAAAACGTAGGTACGGGAACAAAAGCAAAACAACGCTCTGTTACCTTGTTTGTTATTGTACTGACTGACAACAAACAGCAACAACTAATAATGATACCAAAAGTCAGTTATTTGAATTGCGATTGCGATGCGAGCTGTTCGTTGCGTGCAAATAATGCATTACGTTATCTGCTGTTGTAATAACGACCACCAATATCTGGGAGCACAGAAACAAAATAGAATGTACCAGCTGCTTCTCTTCCGTTGCAGATGGTAAATGCCCATCGAGGGAATGGGCGAAAGTCTTAGGAATCACGTTATAGACGAAGACGATGCGGCTAGCAACCATCACTACCGAACAATTGAAAGATGAAACCAAAGATAACATTTTTATTAATAAACTGGCTGTTGCCAGCGACTTCGTCTGCAAAGAATTCGTTTATCTTTATCCCGCGGGAATATTCTTTAACAGTATAATAGGCTTTTTCAGTTAGTAATTGTTTTAATCTAACTAATATTATAAATGCGAAAGTATGGATGGATGGATGTTTGTTTGTTACTCAATCACGCCAGAACGGCCCAACGGATCTGGATGAAATTTGGCACATAGATAGAGAAAAGTCTGGAATAGCACATAGGCTACATTTTATCTCGGAAAATTGCGTAGTTCCCGCGGGATAGCGATAAAAGAATTCTTTGCAGACGAAGTCGCGGGCAACAGCTAGTGTGCAATAAAGTATTGAGTATTGAGTAGATACTATTTTGATTCCCCTTTCCACCTATATTATACGCCCACAATCAATGCTAAACGTATGTAAACGTGGCCTTAAAGTCTTGTTTCCTTAGGCTCTGTCTACCCCGTAAGGGATACAGATTAAAATACAATTCAAAAAAATATATTTTTCAAACAGCAAACTTATTAACTACGTAACTCGCTCGCGGTCACCATCGTGTTCATTTTGACAGTTCATGTATGGGCTGACAATTGGCATCGGAATCAGTTAGTTGTCACATTCGTACAAGAACTGTCAAAATGAACACGATGGCGATTGCGAGCGAGTTACATAATAAGCTAGCTGGTACCCATAGTACAAGCCTTGCTTAGTCTGGGACTGGGTCAATTGTCCCATGATATTTATTTATTATTTATTTATGTATGTGGGTTATTTCTGTTTTGTCTTTTCTAGTTGCCGGCAAACATCTTGAGCATGACCTTGAATACGCAGAAGTGAATTTAGCGTCTTCTTCGGTATAAAAGTACATGCGCGAACATACCCCTTCCAGGTCGTTCTTGCTCAAGATGTTTGCCGTAAGTAAGCTGTACTTGCGTTGCCCTTTATGGATTACCATAATGCAAATCATTGAAGTCAACCTTTTAGAGCTCAGTTGGTCAATAGGTACTTTACAATAAGCTACAGATCCGGTTTTAAGAGGCTGACAACATCTAATCTTGTTCAAATTGATGTTATTTAAACACTTTTTTAAGAAAAACTGCACACAAAAAAAATACAAAAAAAATATAATGTTAATTTTCATCATATTTCAAACACGCTAGACGGGCTCGATACATAATTGAACAAAATCGGCTCGATAGAAAATAAATGCAAAGATTGGTCTTAAAATCATCATTAAACGGTTCTATGTCTTTATTTTTTCGACGTATGGGTCTGTAATTAAAAACATAAAGTCAACATATTCATACCTAAACGGCTAACGAGTCATATTTCACAAATAATCCATACTTTTGTTTATTTCTTATGATTTGTGTCTTATTTGCAAGATTTTAGACGCGCGCCAAGCTGCCGGAATAGTTTCTTCTCTTTCACTAACAGGCACGTGAACCGTATGTGTGAAGAGTGGCGCTGCTCCAGGTCATTTGCTGTAGACAGCGCCTTAACAGAAAATGTGTTAGAACAGGATTTGTAGACATTGTATAGCTTATAGGTATTCGTAGGTATGGAACTACGGCTTAAATGAGTCTTGGCCCGAGCGGCACAGGGGCTCGGGGTAGGGTAACAAAGGGGGCGGAGAGAGGTGCGGGCGGCAGGTACTTAAATCCTACTAATATTATAAATGCGAAAGTTTGTGAGTGACGATTTGACGATGTGACGATGCGAGTGAGTGTTTATGTTTGTTCCTTCTTCACGCTGAAACGACTGCACGGATTTGGATAAAATTTGGAACGGAGCTAGCTGGTACCCTAGATTGAAACACAGGCTACTTATTATCCCGGAAAATTGCATAGTTCCCGCGGGATAACGATAAACATATCAATTGCTAATTCTACGCGGACGAAGTCGCGGGCAGAAGCTAGTGGGTATGGCCGCCAAAAATTGTACATTTGAGAAAAAGTCAGTGTCCCACCCACTTAAATTATTATAACTTTCATGTATTTTTGTTTTATAATATATTTTAAAGGTTTATCTGATTTGCAGTTCTTTTTATACATATATAAATTTAATTTAAGTAGATTAACGTTTCCTGTTAATTTTAATACAACAATATACAAAGGGTTCATTTTCGCGTTCATACAAAAATTATGTGTCCCACTGATCGAAGTCAGAAAATATATACAATTTCATTCGCAAATCTATAAATTCGGAATGGCTAACGTTCTTCACTAAATTTGCTATATTCCTATTGAATTATTTTAATAAAATAGCGCAATAAAGTGTGTTAAAAGTAACTTCAAACATTTGTCTCACTTTTCGTTCCCGTGCGTTACTTCACGTATGTTATCATGTTACTGTGAAAATAACGAGAATCCAGGGCCGCAAATACATTCATTGGGTCCGGCAACACTCACACTACAGGTTGTCCAACTACGGAAGTAATCCGCCATTTCGTTTAAGACAGAATGAAACAACAACCTGGCCAGCGTGTTTGTTCCATTATTATTTTACGTTTTGGGCAGTAAATAAACATAGTAAGAACACAAGTTGATGCATAATTATAAACTGTAGATGTGAGTAGACTATTCCTTTAACGAATAGAGTTATTCAGTGCTTTCTAACTTCAAAACTCACCGAATGTAAATTATTTAATGTTATATCCACAGCATTTTTGATTCACGAATGATACCAGTTGTTACTATATGTGTTACGTAACATTCGTGATCTGTTATTAAGCTGAGTGTGCACTATTGTACTCCTAATATTATTATATACTATTATTATTAAAAATTAAAACGAGCATTGTATAGGCTGATGATGATAATGATGTGAACATTATTATTTCAATGACTGAACATCCTTTCCATTTATTTCGGAGGTCTTTGTTCAGCAGTTGGACGTCTTCGGGCTGATGATGATGATGATGATGATAGAAATCTCTGTCATGTACTCTGGGCTTTACAAATTTCATGTGTGTTACCTTCACAACCGTTACCGTAAAATTTTTGGCGGCCATACCCTAGTAAAACATAATTCGATTTTGACGACCGGATGGCCTAGTGGTTAGAGAACCTGACTATGAAGCTTGAGGTCCCGGGTTCGATCCCCGGTCGGGGCAGATATTTGTATGAAAAATACGAATGTTTGTTCTCGAGTCTTGGATGTTTAATATGTATTTAAGTATGTATTTATCTATATAAGTATGTTTATCCGTTGTCTAGTGCCCATATCACAAGCTTTGCTTAATGGGGCTAGGTCAATAATTGGTGTCAATAGTCCCAAGATATTTATTTTATGCCAAAAATGCCTTACATCATTTTGGAAGAGCTGATACTCTTCAAACTGCTGGACCAATTCTTACCAAACATGGCAAACCTCCGCAAGGAATCTGGCTTTCCTATGAAAAAAATCGCATCTAAATCGGTTCATACGCTTGAGAGCTACTACGCCACAGACATACACACAAACAGACATCGACGTCAAACTTATAAATACGAGTCGGACTCGCGCACGAAGGGTTCCGTACCATTATCTACAATATCCAAAACCAGTGTAATCAGAGCTCTGCTCCAAAGCAAAATGTACGCTGTGTGGGGTCACTTTATATTGGTCACTGATATATACAGACACACTACACACATTATTCTGTAGGCTTATTGTCTAACTCGCTCGCAATCGCCATCGTGTTCATTTTGACAGTTCATGTATGGGCTGACAATTGGCATCGGAATCAGCTAGCTGTCACATTCATACAAGAACTGTCAAAATGAACACGATGGCGACCGCGAGCGAGTTAGACAATAAGCCTACTGGTATTTAGTGTTTGTTGTTATAGCGGCAACAGAAATACATCATCTGTGAAAATTTCAACTGTCTAGCTATCACGGTTCATGAGATACAGTCTGGTGACAGACGGACGGACAGCGGAGCCACACGAATAGGGTTCCGTTTTTACTTAGGTACTATGATATCTACACTAATATTATAAAGAGGAAAGATTTGTACCTATTTTTGTATGTTTGTATGTTTGTAATGAATAGGCTCAAAAAGTACTGGGCCGATTTAAAAAATTCTTTCACCAATAGAATGCTACATTCTTCCAATTTGACATAGGCTACATTACATTTTGAAAAAAATTAGGGATCCTTGGTAAAATTTGAACAATGTAACCGAAGGTGTAGAAAAATGAGTCTTAAAATGTCTTTCGTCGATTGCGCTGCCGAAACTATTAGCGATAGAACAAAATAATGTACAACAATATTGAAGAACATCATAATGTCTACAAAAAACTCCGAGGTAGCATATGTCCAACTATTGTAGTTATGTCACTACAACAACTTTTTTCATTTTATACAATTATAACTGTGGGATTTTTTTTTAATACAAATAAAAATATTTGTGAAAAAAAGTGTTTTATATCCAAATTTCCAAAAATAAATAATTGTCTACCCCGTGCGAAGCCGGGACGGGCTGCTAGTACTATATAAAACTAAGGTAGATACGTCATAGGCGATCTCCCCGTGGCAAGCGTAAAGTAAGGTAATTGCCTGACTTGTGTTTAGTCGCTGTCGGCGCGCGCAGAGGTCCTTATATGTCAAGTAACGGCAATAACGTTGCCATGTCCGAAAGGAGTTTTGTCCAGCTATAACGCGTCTATTAGTAATATATCATTGGGTACCATCGGCCAAATATGTGGTCTACCACCCTAAGGTTAAAATTCCTTTGCACGTCACAATATATAACGTCGATAAGACAGGCTGTCAACTTGAAAGTTCGACTTTAGCGACATTTTCATTTGATAGGAAGTTGGATGAAAAGTGGTAGACCACTTATTTGGGCGACCGTACGGAGCCCTAAAAAATCAAGAAGTAAAATTATTGATTCATTTGATAGTGCTAAGTGAATGCTCAATATATGTTCGGATGTTCGTGCAAATAAACTCAACTATATGTTTGCCGAAGATATAAGTACGGTACGTAACCTTTAGTTTTTTCGGAAGTATACAAATAATACGAAGAATATGCGCGTCAATTGTACTTCTATTATCAAGAGGGGGTCAATTACGTAATATCATACATACAAATCACGTCTTTATCTCTTACGGGTAGACAGAGCCTAATGTACCTAACTAGACCTAAAGGCCACACTTAGCATGAATCAGAATCAGAATCATTTATTGTTTAACTGTGTAGGTTAGGTACATAAGGGTGAACAGATTGGTATCAACAGCGGCCTGAACAGGCATACAATTTAAGGAATTCATACTAAATACTAACATAGTCATAAATACATAATGTGTTACAATGATTGTGGGCGGGTGGAAAGGGGAATCAATAACCTAACCTAAAAAAATCATTTTTCATCTCTCATACTCTGAAAGTAGGTCATTGATTATCTGGATATAGGGTTGAAAGTGACTCATCGCGACCCTTGGGTTGAAAGTAATTTTTTTTTCTAGCTAATCCAAATGAGGTACAAAGCAATGGAAATACGTATACAGCCATGTAATCTATGTTTAAAATAATAATCTATACTAATAGTTCCTTTTTAATTGTAAAAGGCAAAATAATCTTAAAATAACATTCCCGCTATATATAAGCTTATGCAAGCGTATACAACGAGAATTAGTGGAAATTATTACGTTCGGTAATTTTTTTAGCTTGAAATATTTAAGTCGACAATTAATTGATAGCGACCTCCGTGTCTGCAAGTTTAAAAAAAAACTAGCCGGCCGCCATTGGTCAGAAGAAATGCGCAATGCGCGCAAATCGCGCAATAGAAAAAAGAGCGGGAAGAGAATGACAAACGTAACAAATATTAAATGCGACCATGCGACGTTAGTGAAATTTTAATTTCCTCATATTCGAAATGAAAAGTAGAGTGTTCAACTCGGATGAAATTACCCATTTCACCCTCGAACTATTGGCACCCTCACTTCGTTCGGGTGCCAGAAATATCTCAGGTGAAATGGGTATATTTCAACCCTAGTTTATCAATCTACTATTACATACTTACATACATATATACCGTCACGCCTCTTTCCCACAGGGGTAGGCAGAGACTACTTTGTTCCACTTGCTACGATCCTGACATACTTTTTTCGCTTCATCCAAATTCATCAATCTCTATACAATATATATATAAATTCTCCAGGATATATTCCCAGAACTAACTTACTGTGTTTTATTCAATCAATATAGGTACTTACATATTTACAAAAAACAAATTAAACTACGATTAAATTAAACACTAAACTTAAATTAACTATGAAAAAAGGAAACCTATATTTACAAATAAAATATTACAAAAAAAAAGTTATAAAAAGAAAAATAATTAATATATGTATATATTGTATTGTCACGAGTACTATGTTATGAGTGTCTATGGGCGGCGGTGATTACTTTCCATCAGGTGAACCACTTGCTCGTTTTCCTCCTATCATATAAATATAGAAGTTTCGCTGTTCTCGAGACAAATTCGATTTAATTAAGTTTTATTATTTCCTCTGTGTTTCCTCTTCTGTTGATTTTGACCTCTTCTGGGAAATAAAATTTGGTGACGCTAAGGCAAATACGTATGAGTCATCTAAATAGGTAAGTTACTTGAAAATAAATGATTAAATTTGACTCTTTCATTCAATTTCTGTGAAATAATCGTAAAAAAAGGGCCAATTGACAATATTTCAATTTTTTAAGAGCTACTTTTTATTGTCTGGCTGGAAAGAGCGCACAAATTTAAGACACCCATATTTTTTTATATTCGTGAAAATCTTGTATTTTCGTGGAAAAATCCATTTAAATCGTTGCTCAAGCAGAAAAGACGTAAGTAACAAACGTCAAGTATTAGCGAAATGACGTCACTGCTTTGTTTCGTACACTTAAAAAAACGTTGAAATAATTACATTAATTGACCGCCAAAACCTGTGCTTAAATACTTTGACAGTGAATGCAGTTGTCACTGTCGATGAACGTCAAAACGAGCTGACAAACTAAAACAGAATACTTCACAAAAAATATGATTTTAAATGAAAACTTGCAAAAATATTATCATTATTGCCCGGCAAACAGTTATCTAGTGTTCCCGATGGCAACAAAGCCGAGCGGTGTGCGAATGAATTAACCGTCAGCTGTCAGTAGTGTTTGTGTTGTGAAAGTTGTAAATGTCAAAGGGAAACCCGGAAGACAAGGTTTTTTATAATGGCAGTATTGGACCGGCCGCTGGACGTCATTTCCTGTTTTACATATTTTGCTAATTTTTCCAAAAAATACTGTACGGAAAAATCCAAAAATATTTTTTTTGTGTTCTACAAGTGTTTCTCTCGAAATGATTTTTGTTTTATGAATATAAAGAAATTTGAAATATTGTCAATTGCGAGTCGGACTCGCGCACGAAGAGTTCCGGACCAGAAATTAACCTCCTTGCTATTACGGTTCATGATATACAGCAAAAAACGCCAACAACTACTCTGTTGTATGGGAGCCCCCCTTAATTATTATTATTATTATTTTAATTTTAGTATTTGTTGTTGTAGCCACAATAAAAATACATAATCTGTGCAAATTTCAACTGTCTAGCTATTACGGTTCTTGAGATCTAGCTCGGCGAGTGGTAGCCATGAAAAAGGGCTAAAATATCACGTTTTTTGTATGTGAGCCCCACTTAATTATTATTATTATTTTGATTTTAGTATTTGTTGTTATAGCGGCAACAGAAATACACAATCTGTGAAAATTTCTCAACTGTAGCTATTACGGTTCTTGAGATATACAGCCTGGTGACAGACGGACGAGCGGACGGACGGACGGACGGACAGCGAAGTCTTAGTAATAAATAGGGTCCTGTTTTTACCCTTTGGGTACGGAACCCGAAAAAAGGCTTTATTAAGGTCATTTTTAGGTTGTGGTACTTGACTATAGTCCCCGGCCGCTATGAAGTAAATCCTGACACATCCTCTAGGGTTGTTTGTTACACGTTCGATCATTGTATCGATAAAATTGAGTCAAGCGTGAGTCGACTTAAATTCAGTTTTCTACAGCTACAATAAAAAAATATTTATCAGTTGTACGGAAATACGAAAGACAGTGAAGAAATACCTAGTTATTTATAATTAAAAAGGTTCTGTTCTAAGTCCTTAGAAGTTGCCAAATAAATAAACATACCTACGCATTTATTCGAATCCTTCCTTTTTATAATACTAGTGTAAATGAAATAGAATATAAGTACTTTTACAATCAGTAAATTTAATTTTATGAATGTACATAATCATAGACAATATTTTTGCTATACGAACTTTTCAACGCGTGAATCGATATACTATTGTGTGTTATTATTGCCACTCACTATTCTATCACACGCAACAAGCAAGTCTAGCATTTTCCTTCTGTGGTTGACAGAGGCTTGACATTAACAATAATCAGGAACTTCATAGTTGTGCAATGTGTCAGGATTGACTTCGTAACGGCCGCGGACTATACGAAATACATAAATCATAATCATCATCACATCCGCTTATATGTTCCACTGCTGGGGCCAGGCCACCTCTCAGGACGAGAGGGCTTATGACTTATGGCACTTTACTCAAGGTTTATTTATTCCAAGAATCCGCAAATTAACACTGTCGATAAAAACTTCCTTAACACCTATTGTAGGTAAATTCTTAGAAATCGAAGGATTACATTTTTCCAACTTCTATTTACAAGGAAAAGGGTTATGATATCACGATATGTTATTAAAAAACCGGCCAAGTGCGAGTCGGACTCGCGCACGAATAGTTCCGTACCATTATCTATATCTATACTATCTATCTATCTAAATAGCCTATTTCGTGTCCCACTGCTGGGCAAAGGCCTCTCCTCTTCTTCGCCAATCTTCCCTATGGTCCGCGTGTTCCTGCCATTTCCCTAGATAGTAATCCAGGTCGTCCCGCCATCTCCGTTTTGGTCTGCCTCTGTTCCTATATCTATACTATAAATATCTAAAAACTAGTGTAAGCAGAGCCCTGCTCCAAAGCAAAATGTACACAGTGTGGACCACTTTATATTGGTCTCAAATGTTTTCATACATCGATGTTCAAAAGTGAACTGCGTCAAATAAACTCCCTTATTCATAAACGCTCTATAATAGGCTTCTGCTAACTTAGCAATCGTTTGTCCTTATCTGTTACTTTGACATTTACCTTTCACAGATAAGGACAAACGATTGCTAAGAAGCCCATAGAGCGTTTATGAATAAGAGGGTAGATCAATCTTGAATCGAAAATTTTAATATGAAATCTTTGTAGCCCAATCACAAATATTCCGGAAAAATCTGTCAGTCTGTTAAGATTTCATGATACGTCTGACATTAACCCCCCTGCCGCCAAATTGACAACATTTCATATTTTTCATTTGCCATTTGAAAACCATTTCGAGAAATATGCCTATAGAAACGAAAATAAAATATTTGGGATTTTTTCTAGCAGTATTTTTCGAAAAAATCGCCTTTAATGGTCAAACCGCAAATGACGTCATTTAGCGGGCCGAGTTAGTGGAAAACGTGTGCCATTAATAATAAGTAATTAAAATAAAAACCGGTTGTTACTTATGTCAGTTTGACTTTGACAGTTTAGACGACACAGGAAAATGAAAAAATACGGGAAGCAAAATGTTATCATCCTTCTAGCTGTAAGTAACCAAAAAAATGATTGGTTAAAAATTTGAAATGTTGTCAATTTCCTAAATAAAGGACAAACTGTGAAACAATTTTACAAGAACGACACTAGATTGGAAATTCAACAACTAAAATTTGAGACGGGGCCGCAAGAGATAAAAAAAATGACAAATTAGACGATAAAACGTCAATTTTCAGTTTTACTGGCATGTGACATGTCTTCGGCTGCTGTAAAATTTTTTGGTTTTAGCATTATTTTTTGGTTATAGCAAGACGACGCGGTTCACCTAGTTGGTAGTGACCCTGCTTGCGAAGCAAGCGTCCTGGGTTCGAATCCTGGTAAGGGCATATATTTGTGTGATGAGCACGAATATTTGTTCCTGAGTTATGGATGTTTCTATCTATATACGTATGTATTTCTCTATATAAGTATGTATATCGTTGTCTAGTACCCATAACACAAGCCTTACTTGCGTTTACTTTCGGACTGGGTCAATTTGTGTGAATTGTTCCCAAATATTTATTATTTTTATTATTATTTTTGCAATAGGTACATTTTGTAATTTTTAAATTTTAAAGTTTATTTAGTTATTTTAAATTAATAGTAGTTTTAGTTTTGTATTTACATTTTAAGTACAGTACGACACAACTGATATGGCGTGCTGTAAATAGAGACAGACTATAAAGTGAAGTAATAAAACTACGTAGTTGTTAAACCTAACCACGAATTTACACTATAACATAATATGTCAATCCAATTTGTTTAAAATGGTAACAACCCAATTTGGCTTAAATTCTAGCTCAATCACCCACTAGTTTTTTTTTTTTTTATGTGATTAGGAAGGCAAACGAGCAAGTGGCTCACCTGATGGTAAGCGATCACCACTGCCCATAGACACCCGCAACCCCGGAGGGATTGCAGATGCGTTGCCAACCTAGAGGACTTAGATGAAATGCCTCTTGCGCCCGTAATTTCCCCGGCTGTCTTACTCTCCACACCGCAACACAGCAGTGCAAGCACTGCTGCTTAGCGGCAGGATTAGCGAGTAAGATGGTGGTAGCGATCCGGACGGACCTTGCACAAGGCCCTACCACCCGCTATTAAGTGTGTAGTACTGTACCTATCTGTTTTTCATACTTACAAGAAATAAACGTTTCTTAGGTAAATATGAAATATCTTCTTTGATCTTTTTGGTGTGTGTTTTTATTTTCATGGTTATTTTTTGTACGGTTTTTGTTTATACAGTGTGTATCGGACACCCCCTAACAATAATCCACTGGGCTATATAACCATAGCTATAGAAGCTAAAAAAATATTTTTAAAAAATGTAGTAATTTTTTTTTCTATAGGAATGATTACAGTTAATACTACCATTCCTATAGAAAATATAAAAAAAAGTTACTCAATTTTTTTTTAATAATTTTTTAGCTTCTATAGCTATGGTTATATACCCCAGTGGATTATTGTTAAGGGGTGTCTCATACACCCTGTATATTGCACCAAATAAACCTTTTTCTTTCTTTAAATAATTATACATTCGGCAAACACGGGATTTATTTTGTTACACGGAAAATTTAAAAAAAATATATTTTTTTTCCTCGGATCTTGGAAATTTTGGGTTATTTCCGCTCAGAATCAACATAATCTGGTTATGATTTTTAAACGAGGAAAAACGGGTCCATATTGACTCGCATAAAATTTTTATTCATAATTAGTCGTCCCTATTATACAGGGTGTTCCAAAATTGGCACGTCACATTGACACCGGAGTTAGCTCAAGAGGTATCGAACCAGGCTAACATGACCTCGGTAAAAGTTACATGGTTTTCAAGTTATAGCCAAATTTAGGTTTTTAGCGATTTTTTTTCATTTTTTTTTGCGAAAGTAACTTTTTTTTTGTGAATAGGAAGGGAAAACGAGCAAGTGGGCCACCTGATGGTAAGCGATCACCACTGCCCATAGACACCCGCAACCCCGGAGGGATTGCAGATGCGTTGCCAACCTAGAGGACTTATTAGATGAAATGCCTCTTGTGCCCGTAATTTCCCCGGCTGTCTTACTCTCCACACCGGAACACAGCAGCGCAAGCACTGCTGCTTAGCGGCAGGATTAGCGAGTAAGATGGTGGTAGCGATCCGGACGGACCTTGCACAAGGCCGCACAGTGTATGTCTGTTTGTTACGCTTTCACGCATAACCGCTGAACAGATTTTAATGAAATTTGGTACAGAGGTAGTTTTACTTCCGGGGAAGAATACAGTATACCTAGTTTTTCCCGCGGGATAGCGATAATAATTCTGCGCAGACGGAGTCACGGGCAACAGCTAGGTAAAAATAAATTTGTTTGTACTGTTCATTTGCATTATCATTAAAAAAAACTCAATAATTTATTATTATTTATTTATTTCGGATGGACTAGTGGTTAGAGAACCCAACTAAACTATGAAGCTTGAGGTTCCGGGTTCGATCCCCGGTCGGGGCAGATATTTGTATGAAAAATACGAATGTTTGTTCTCGACTCTTGGATGTGTAATATGTATTTAAGTATTTATATTTATCTATACATATAAGTATGTTTATCCGTTGTCTAGTACCCATAGTACAGGCTTTGCTTTTAATCCTACTAATATTATAAATGCGAAAGTTTGTGAGTGACGATGTGTGTGTGTGTGTTTGTTCCTTCTTCACGCTAAAACGACTGGACGGATTTGGATAAAATTTGGTAGGAAGATAGCTGGTACCCTAGATTAAAACATAGACTACTTTACTTTTTATCCCAGAAAATTATATGGTTCCCGCGGAATAGCGGTAAACATATAAATTGCTAAATTCTACGCGGACGAAGTCGCGGGCAGAAGCTAGTTTATTTAATAAAAAAAAAAACATCTCACGCATTAACTGCCGAGAACGCATATGTGCGTTCCCGTGACTTATCTACAAATTCTATAAACGAACAGTACACTACCTGATGCATAATAAACACAACAACTGCTTAATTGCAAGTTCATATAATTTTGATGCAAACGTCATTTGTAATCTGATATTATCAAGTGCATATTATTATTTACTAGTGTCCGAAGGAAACGTGTTTTTATTTTAACCAACTTCGGCGAAGACCAAAAAGAGGGTTATGTTTGTATTTATGTTCATTCCTATGTTCGCTCGTAACTATATACACAGCAGCTTAAGATTCGTCTTAACGACGCGAGTGTCACTGAGCACAAAAAATACTTAAAAATTAAAAATAGCGGATGTTATGCGCTTAAATTGCGAGTTTTAAAATTGTTTTTATACCGTCGCGTATCATTGAATAGGTCTTTAAAAATCTAGTGTCCGACCGAAGTTTCGGTTTCGGTTTCAGTTTCGGCCTATTTCGGCCAAAAAAGTGATTTCGGCCGAAATTTCGGTTTCGGCCGGGCCGAAATTACTTCGCGGCCTCTCGCGGCTCTCGCATCGGGACCTCTCGGCTTAATTCGGGCACGCTCGGCCGGGTAGGTATAGGTAATGCACAGGCGGCCGGCCCAGCTGAGACCAGCGACAGTAGTATACATGCAGTTTTTTTTATTTTGTTTAACAAAAAAAGTAACTGTTCTCATATAAGAAATCCTTGCAAGAACCTTTTCCTTACGATTTGTCCTTACGTCTTTAAAAATTTCGGTTTCGGTTTCGGTTTCAGCCGAAATCAGAAAAAAACCGAATATTCGTTTTCGGTTTCGGCTAAAAACCGTGTTTCGGTCGGACACTATAAAAATCATTATTCTTTTAAGCATTAACTTCATGAATAAAAAATATATTCAACGGCAGTGGGTTTTGCATGAGTTGACCTCAATGGGCAAAGTAGCAAAGTAAAGAGGGCAAAGTAGTAAATTTATTCATTTAGTCAGTAATCAAATCACACATGTTCGATGCCAGCGTTATCATGCCTCAATCTAAGGTCTTTTCATTCTTACCTGTCCTATTTGGTAAACAAAATTCTAACCTCAATGTACAAATTTTTGTAAAGAACAAAGTGTACTTATTATGTTATCAAATAAACCTGAGGCAATATTTTGTACAACATTTTGCTGATATTTCATCTCCAGTTCCTTTATTTACGATGAAATAGTTAAAAACAGCAAAAATTTAGACGTTAAGAGGTTATAATTTAGACGTTATGAGGTTATAATTTAGACGTTATGAGGTTATAATTTAGACGTTATGAGGTTAAAATTTAGACGTTATGAGGTTATAATTTTTTTAACAAATAGGTCAGTTAAAATTGAAAATACCATAAGCGCGTGTTCAAAACATTTGAGCACCTAGACTAGCCCCCTTATTCATAAACGCTCTGCTAACTTAGTAATCGTTTGTTCTTATCTGTGAAAGGTAAATGTCAAAGTGACAGATAAGGACAAACGATTGCTAAGTTAGCAGAGGCCTATAGGGCGTTTATGAATAAGGAGGTAAATGCTTTTGAAGCTTTTTAGAGTTCCGTACTCAGAAGGTAAAAACGGGACCCTATTAGTAAGATTCTACTGTCCGTCTGTCTGTGTTCAATCCAAATTAAACCGTTGTAATCTGTAATCCTACTATTTTTCTTATAGTTCATTTATTGCCACACTAGCTGTTGCCTGCGACTTCGTCTGCAAAGAATTCGTTTATCGCTATCCCGCGGGAATAAAAAGTAGCCTATGTGCTATTCCAGACTTTTCTCTATCTATGTGCCGAATTTCATCCAGATCCGTTGGGCCGTTCTGGCGTGATTGAGTAACAAACATCCATCCATCCTTTCATCTATACTTTCGCATTTTTATGCTATTAGTTAGACTAAAAAAAAAAAAAAAAAACAAAAATAAAACAATCAAATAGAAACACGATACAAAATATTTGGCAATAGGCTCAAGCTCAGCATTTATAATAATAAGTTAATCATCAGTACACAGTAAAACAAAGTCGCTTTCCGCTGTCTGTCTGTCCGTCCGTCTCTCCCTATGTATGCATGTATCTTTGAAACTACGCAACGGATTTTGATGCGGTTTTTTTTAATAGATAGAGTGATTCGAGTGGAAGGTTTCTACGCAGACGTCGCGGGCAGAAGCTACTTAGTATCATCATAAATTTGAATGTTTGTGACAATGTATGAATGTTACTATTTCACGCAAAAAGTACGGAACAGGTTGCCTGGAAAAAATCCGTACTTAAGTTTTTCTTTTTTTATGTGAATAGGAAGGCAAACGAGCAAGTGGGTCACCTGATGGTAAGCGATCACCACTGCCCATAGACACCCGCAACCCCGGAGGGATTGCAGATGCGTTGCCAACCTAGAGGACTTAGATGAAATGTCTCTTGTGCCCGTAATTTCCCCGGCTGTCTTACTCTCCACACCGGAACATAGCAGCGCAAGCACTGCTGCTTAGCGGCTAGTTATTCCCGGGGTATAACGAGATACAAATTGGCAGACGAAGACGCGGGCGGCAACTAGGTCAAAACAAATTTGTCTATACTATGTATTAATTAGTGTAATCATAAAATAACTCAAAAATTAATTAAAAAAACACCGCCAAACGCATTAGCCGCCGGGAACGCGTATGTGCGTCCCGCGACTTTCGCCAATGCGTTTGCGGCAACCCAACTTTGACAGTCCGCCAGAAAATGCATTAAATCCATCCTAAACAAAAAACAAATGAAAGCAGCTCACGTTCCAAATTCAAATCACTCAATACAAATGACATTTCATTTTTGTTTGTTTGTTGTATTTTTTTTTTAATTTAATTTCAATTATTACCTATTTTTTATTGCAATTGACGATCCTTTTGCGAATTACCTACTTATGTTTGACTTGTAAACGTATTGTATTTTTAAAACGGCGACAAATAAATCTATCGAACACCCCAAAAGAAATGAACGCCGAAACAAATGCTACCCGAAAAAAAAAATGTAAACTCACCTGCAAAACACTCTCACAAAACAACACACTATTCGGTGCGCGTCTGACCGGCGCTGCGTCCACCGCTATACTACCGACTTATTCGTAATCGTATAAGCTTGCACAACCCCCGTATGCTAGGCAAGGGCTGCCACAACACTGTGAACAAAAGATAGACAGCTTCTTATATAACTGGCTGAATGGTCCGCAATGCCATTAACTGTAAAAAAAAGATCGTTAATCATCTGTCAGTTTATACAAAACTGTCATTTTGTGTAAGACCCATGGATATTAGTATACTATCATAAGGTTTAGTGTTTCTGGCAAAACTTTGGCAAAACGATGAGATTTTTCGACGTACTTTTTTACTGTTTGAAAATACAATTTTTAACCGGCTTCAAAAAAAGGAGGTTCTCATTTCGTTTGTCAAGAAAAACGTTCTTATAAAAGAAAAAACCGGCCAAGAGCGATTCGGACTCGCACACCGAGGTTTCCGTACAAATTCTGCTAGCTAATATAAAATCCAGTGTTAGCAGAGCTCTGCCCCTTAACAAAATGTCGGCAGTGTGAGGCCATTTTATATTGGTTGTTTACCTAGACAGACAGATATTAAAAAACAGTTTTTTTTATTTATTTCATTAGTTGTACTATAAGAGCTACCTTCATACCAAATTTCAAATTTCTAGGACAACTGGAAGTACCCTATAGGTCTTTCGACCCTTTGCGAATGTATGGAAAATGCGACATAAACAGCCATTTCTTTTGATTGCATAAGATGTATACTTGATATACTTAAAGGCTTGATTTTTTCGTAGGTATTTGGTATCCCTTTTTCCTGCAGAAGTACGGAACCCTAAGAAAAACAGAAAATATATATATATATTTTTTAATGGCTTTCACCCTTGCTTTGATTTAGCAAGGCGTATTTCGCCAATGTCGACGTAGTGACATTACACACGTGAGGAGATTGTTCGGTTTATAATAATTTTGATTTTGGGGGAGGACCAGACAGGAAACCTTAAACAAACAACACATATGTTATGGACGGTACAGACAGCACAGGACGCAATAGAAAATAATGTTGCATTAAATTTTTTTTGACAGTTGGCGCGATTGACACAATGACGCTGAAAATAATAAACAATATTTTTAAGACTTTTTTAATTACTTATATGATTTCAAATTCAATAGTCATAAATAAGACAGAACAATGTCTGTGGGGTCAGCTAGTCTGTCTACCTAGGTTTCTAAATAAAAATAAAATCCAACAAAAAACAATATGTAAAGACATGCAAGTCTCGAAACGCAGTTCTTATACAAAAAAGTTTTGAACTGTATGTTTAAATGTTTATTTGATCATTCAATATGCTTAAAATTACATCACCGCTTAAAATTAAATGTCAAAGAATTTACTCATTTATTTAAGTTTACAACCATGTTATTACAAGGATGGTAACTAATTCTAAAGAAGTTTCATATGGATCCCGGTGGTGTATAGCAATACAATAAGTAGGTACCTAGTACAAAAACAACCAACAGGTAGGTAATAGGTATAATAGGTACATTACAATTTAAGTAGGTATAGTGCCTATTGAAATTGTCAGCTCAAAAAAAATTACAACAAAGTAAACTAAAATAAAAATATTTTCTCAATTAATTCAAAAAAAGTCTAAAGTCTAAAGTTTATTTTGCAAATAGGCCGCCAAGGGCTCTTGTACATGTCTTTTTTTTAATCTACCAGCGCATTCGGAAAGACCATCATTGGCAAGAAGAATGCGCCGAAAGAAACTTGGCAGAAAGTCATTTTTTCAAAATAAAATAGATTTACAATAGTACTTAAATTCTACTTAACTTAACTATAATACAATTAATACATTTTATAAAAGGAATATTATAAGGATCGTCATAATTAAAATACAATTTAAATAGGTACAAATGAAAAATGTGTCACAAAATTGAAATTAACATAACAAAAAATAATATAAATATAAAAATAAATAAATAAAATTAGATCAACCAAGTCAGTTCATTTCGCCAGTACCGAGGGATATCCTTACTCGATCTCCGCAGACTGCTAGCGGCAGCCCTGTCCGCAATGTTCTATGTGTGACGTCAGAGCGAGCAATAACTGCCCGCCTTAAAGAGCATCTATGCGTAGTAATTTTGGCCACTACATAATTGCTGCCATTACAATAACTTACAATTTGTTTTACATTGTTTACCATCATTTGTTAACAGCTTTTCACAAATTAATCATTTGACAAACTTTTATTTTCTACTAAAATATTGACTTTTTGGAAAATTTATAAAACAAACCTAACCTAACCTAATGACGTGAGCCACGCCTAAAGGTTTTCGATTTTTAAAAAAGTTTACGGTTTATCAGATACACTCGGGGACATATTTAGCGGAACACAAAAAAAGATTAGGTAACTATTTTTTTTTCTGGTCAAGCATTAAGTATGCGTTTTATTGCTAACTTTTTTTTGTGTTCCGCTAAATATGTCCCTGAGTGTAATAAAACAGTTGTTTAATGCTATACAATACAATACAATACAAATACTCTTTCGCTCGAAAAATTCACTTTCAAAGGATGTATACATGGCTCGTAAGTTAATTTTACCGCACTAGTGAGATTTTTTTACAGTTTTTTTTTTAATTTTCCATTTTAAAAGTTTACAAGCAGAGTATTAAATGACAAAAATAAAAATATCGACTTATACGCAGAAAAAATTATAAGTATACAAAACTAAGTAATGTATTTGCTAAATTTATTGTAATTAGTATAAACTGTAATTTAATTACCTCAGATTTTAATGATTTCCACCTTTTATTTATTCGAACAAAATTGCAGTGGCTGAACGCGTCGAACCTTTGCCTGATAATTTTAGTTAACCTAATTAAAAACAAAACTTACGCATGCGCATTACGGTACACGGACGCGCCAATTTTGCGTTGTTTTGTGTTGTTGATTATAGTGTACAAAACCAAACAAAATGAGTTCTTCAAGTTTAGTGATAAAGTCGACAGTAAAATGGAATTAACTCCGCTCGATATTTTAAGTAAGGCGCAAATCGCGCAAAATAGTCTTTTGCCATCAAAATCTCGGGAAAGGTATTTATTCTTAAATTTTGTGTTATTAATTGCCTATTTTCTCACAAATGTATTGAAAAACGTCGTATGATACACGGTTGGCAAGGTTTTACAAACTCGTGACGATGAAAACCCTCGCCCTGGCGGCTCGGGTTTATCAACTCGTCAACTCATTTGTAAAACCTTACTTACCAACCTTGCATCACAAATAACTATTATTGAACACCACAAATCAGTACAAAACAATACAGAAACAAAGAACAAAGTATACAATAGGCGGTCTTATCGCTTAGTAGCGATCTCTTCCAGACAACCAATAACTCAGAGAAATAAGTACTAATGATGAGTTTGTGAAATGATAAATCTGTCAAAAGTTGTTTAGCAGATAATGAGATCCCGTTTTACATACATACATAAATCACGTCTTTAGGGTGCGACCACACCGCCGCTTAAAAAACGGTGACGTTACGGAATCGCAACAAAATGTATGAAGAAACGGTGAGAAAACGTGACGGATACGACACGTCACTGCGTATACGCGGCGGTTTGGTCACACTATTCCTTATAGGGTAGACAGAGCCTTTTTTATGGTGTGGAAAATGCGCCTTATGTATCCGCCCGGTAGGGGGTTACCGGGGGTATGTGGGGCTTTCCCGCTACGGCAGGCATATAGTAGGCGGCAAATAAGTAAAACTTGGGGATAAAGCGCAGTATGGAAATGATGTTGAGTTCATACTGCGCTTATCCCCTCCAAGTTATACTTATTTGCCGCCTACAAAACCACACGGATACCCTTCGGTCGTATGTGAGGCGTTACGGGAGCACTCGGTGTCACCGCGATGCCCCACGGCCACCCCGGGATGGGGTTCACGGGGTGGACAGAGCCTAAGGTAACAAGACCTAAGGGCCACGTTTGGCATGATCGTGAGCGTATAGGTGAACGGGGAATCAAAATAGTGATGGGTTAGACCATGGTTATAGACCGTTAAAGATTAGCTTCAAATAGTTAGAAAAATCATCATAATCAGGACTAGGATAATCAGGATCGTAGCAAGTGGAACAAAGTAGTCTCTGCCTACCCCTATGGGAAAGAGGCGTGACGATATGCATGTATGTAATTAGAAAAAGTTGATTGTAGGTACACCGAGGGGACAAACAACTGTAAGGTTATATCTAAAATCAAATTTTTAGATTAGGTAATTTTATGTTTATTTTGCACAATAAATAGTTAACATATATACATACCTACTTCGAGGGATTGACTTGTTTTGAGAGGGATCGAAACGCGTCAGTAGTTAAGTTTGTGGAGTTTGTATGTGTTTTATGTTTATTTGGCAGTAGTGGAGAGAGGCATTGCACGTAAAAAACATGTATATTTCGCACCGGCTTGACTATATTGCACGTTATTTACTTTATTGTCAATTCTGAAAAAATATTTACTGATTCAGAAATAAAACGCTTCGTAACTAACGAAAATTGCTTATCATCCTCGCTGATAATCAAGTTAGCTGACCAGTAGCCAAGAAGAAACAAATTTTCTTCCCAGACAACTGGTTTTTTAACGGGAAAGATTTTTTTCCTATACGATAACCAATTTACATAATCGGCACTGGTAAAACCAAATTAGGATGATTAATTTGGATAAATTGGGCCACCCCTAAGCCGCGAACATGTTTGTTTTAATTTAGAAATAGTCTTTATTTGACCTTATAGTTATGTACGGGGAACAAATCTTTCCCGTTAAAAAACCAGTTGTCTGGGAAGAAAATTTCTGCCTTCTTGGCTGCTGGTCAGCTGACTTGGTTATTTGCGAGGAACAAAGGGAAAATAATGAGAAACCGTACATTCCGAACATCAATTTCACGGGAAAAAACATAGACCCTAAAAAGTAGCCTATTTATTAAATGAGATTAGGTAGCAGCCAGACTTAACAGTAAATTGTAAATTATTAAAGTAAAAACATGTATCTACACAACACACACGACATATAACACGTCAGCGTCTTGATCAACAATAACAAGTCAGTTCTAAGTGTAACATTCTATATACTTAATCAACTTGAACGTCCACACCAAGGTGATCCCCACTTTGGGGACCAGGTAGCTTATTACGTAACTCGCTCGCAATCGCCATCGTGTTCATTTTGACAGTTCATGTATGGACTGACAATTGGCATCGGAATCAGCTAGCTGTCACATTCATACAAGAACTGTCAAAATGAACACGATGGCGATTGCGAGCGAGTTAGACAATAAGCCTACAGGATATCTATTCCGACTCAGTTCAGGTTTAAGCTGTCATTTTTAGTATGGACAGCGAGCGAGCCTAAATTGAACCGCATTAACCCCCTTATTCATAAACGCACTATAGGCCTCTGTTAACTTAGTAATCGTTTGTCCTTATCTGTCACTTTGACATTTACCTTTCACAGATAAGGACAAACGATTACTAACTTAGCAGAGGCATATAGTGCGTTTATGAATAAGGGGGTAAGACGTCATGGTAAGGCCCCAGCTCGCAGATGAGTATCCAACTTTACTGGGATCCAAAATACTTATAGGTATTGTAATTAATCCTACTAATATTATAAATGCGAAAGTTTGTGACGATGTGACGATGTGAGTGAGTGAGTGTGTATGTTTGTTCCTTCTTCACGCTAAAACGACTGGACGGATTTGGATAAAATTTGGAACAAAGATAGCTGATACCCTAGATTAAAACATAGGCTACTTTTTATCCCGGAAAATTGTACAGTTACCCAAGGGATAGCGATAAACATGTCAATTGCTAATTCTACGTGGACGAAGTCGCGGGCAGAAGCTAGTGCATACATAAATTATGTCTTTGTCCCTGATGGAGTAGACAGAGCCTAAGGGAAAGTGACATACAGGCCACATTTGGCATGATTGAGGACCTAATACGCCCATCTATCTACTTATTACTCTACTTAGCTACTTACGTAAAAGTTTATGGTTTATATTTTATCTGAATATCGTTTCTTGAGTCACAGATGGTTCTCGCTGAAAATCAGTGCTGCAGGCTGGTGTCTAACACTTCAGCGTAATCACAGCGGTCATTTCACTTTTGCGAAGACACACAACACAACGCGGATGATCTAATTTTCATGTCTGTGTTTTTTTGTCGTATCTTTTTTATAAAATTGTGTGTAAGTATGCTCTTATATTTGGGTCTTGCAAAATGAATAAATGTGCTCTTTCGTTCCTTTTCTTTTCATTCATCTGGCAAGGGGAATCAAAACAGTGATGGGTTGCAGTGCTATCGCTAGCCGCATCGTCTATATTATCTACTAGCTTCTGCC
Source organism: Pandemis heparana (assembly GCA_963854515.1). Lineage (NCBI taxonomy): Eukaryota > Metazoa > Arthropoda > Insecta > Lepidoptera > Tortricidae > Pandemis > Pandemis heparana. Next base: position 7,046,341 of record OY978035.1, read on the forward strand.
CGCGACTTCGTCCGCTTAGAATTAGCAATTGACATGTTTATCGCTATCCCTCGGGAACTGTGCAATTTTCCGGGATAAAAAGTAGCCTATGTTTCAATCTAGGGTACCAGCTATCTCCGTTCCAAATTCTATCCAAATCCGTCCAGTCGTTTTAGCGCGAAGAAGGAACAAACATACACACTCACTCACATCGTCACATCATCACATCGTCACATCGTCACAAACTTTCACATTTATAATATTATAATAGGATATACCTATCTATAACACAATTTCGATTTTCTGTTTGTGCCCAAGTAAACAAATATTCCTAGATGGGTTTTTATCTTCACCATCTGCGCAGGAAGAGAAGCACTGGTACATTCTACGTTTGTTCTTTGTTTCCAGACCAAGCTTATTGTCCAACTCGCTCGCAATCGCCATCGTGTTCATTTTGACAGTTCATGTATGGGCTGACAATTGGCATCGGAATCAGCTAACTGTCACATTCATACAAGAACTGTCAAAATGAACACGATCAGGGCCGTCTTTAAACTATTTGAGGCCCTGGGCACATTAGGATCATGGGGCCCCTATGACCTAAATATCGGTTATCATTTGGTAATCTGGCAGGAACTAGGGGGCCCCATTCGATCGCGGGGCCCTGGGCACGTGCCCATAGTGCCCAGTGGAGAAGAGGGGCCTGAACACGATGATGATCGCGGGCGAGCAGCTTGGAAGGGGTATTCTAAGTAGGTATAAACATTATAATTATGATTAGGTAAATGTTTTACATACATTCTAATCCCCAGTCGAGCCAAATACCGTGGCATTTTGAAACCGAGGAAGCGTGAAGCAACAGTGTAATATCAACACGGAATATACAAGTGCACTAGCATTTGCCCACGACTTTGTCCGGGGAGATAATTCAGCTTTTCAGCTTTATTCAAAGAGAAACAAATAATAACAAAAAAAAACAGTCTGAACTTAAAAATAACTTAAACCTACTTACCTAAAACTAATAATAAATTAAAGATAAAAAAAATCTCCCAAATCGCCGCCAATAGGGAGGGTGCCCAGAAGGCTGGCAGCATTGCCACGTTGTATGGCAATGCTTATTCGCTGAGCGAAATATTGACCAGAGCCTCTAGTGTAAGTTTTCGCATTAAGAAACGTCTCGAACGCGTTCACGTAATCGTCTCAATTACTATGGAAACATTGGCAGCGCCACTTCCGGATCGAAACGGCAACATAATGTTCTCATAGTATTTAACATTTTAAACGATAGAGACCCCTCCCGTGACCAGAGGGCAGTATGCTTAGTGTAGGTTTTCGGTCACAAAATACGTCTCGAACGCGTTTGCGTTAAAATGTCAAATACTATGAGAACAATTTGCTGCCGTTTCGATCCGGAAGTGGCGCTGCCAATGTTTCCATAGTAATTGAGACGATTACGTGAACGCGTTCGAGACGTTTCTTAATGCGAAAACTTACGGGTCCTCTATAAGGCGCGCGCTTTTCAGCTTGTCCCCCGTACATATACATACCGTCACGCCTCTTTTCCACAGAGGTAGGTAGAGACTAATTTGTTCCACTTGCTACGATCCTGACATACCTCTTTCACATTCATCAATCTCTTCATACATGCTCGTCGGTTTCGGGTATTCTCAAGTGTCTCTCCCGTAGATTACATATCAGAAAGCTTATTGTCTAACTCACTCGCGATCGTAATCGTGTTCATTTTGACAGTTCATGTATGGGCTGACAACAGGGCCGTCTTTAAACTATTTGAGGCCCTGGGCACATTAGGATCATGGGGCCCCTATGACCTAAATATCGCTTATCATTTGGTAATCTGGCAGGAACTAGGGGGCCCCATTCGATCGCGGGGCCCTGGGCACGTGCCCATAGTGCCCAGTGGAGAAGAGGGGCCTGGCTGACAATTGGCATCGGAATCAGCTAGCTGTCACATTCATACAAGAACTGTCAAAATGAACACGATGGCGATTGTGAGCGAGTTACGTAATAAGCTAGCAGGTTACGTAACCGGCACTGGTAAAGCCAATGTAGGATGATTAATTTGGATTAATTTAGGTTTAGGTGCGTCGGGGGTGGCCCTTGGGCTTGGGCCACCCCTAAACCGCGAACATGTTTGTTTTAATTAGTCTTTGTTTTACCTTAGAATGTCCTGGTAATCCTACTAATATTATAAATGCGAAAGTTTATGACGATGTGACGATGTGAGTGAGTGAGTGCGTATGTTTGTTCCTTCTTCACGCTAAAATGACTGGACGGATTTGGTCAAAATTTGGTACGAAGATAGCTGGTACCCTAGATTTAAACATAGGCTACTTTTTATCCCGGAAAATTCCTTCCCTTCCTTTTTATCCCGCGGGATAGCGATAAACATATCAATTGCTAATTCTACGCAGACGAAGTCGCGGGCAGAAGCTAGTTAGTGATGATGCGTAATGACTACATACGGACTAAAATAGAATCGACTTTGGGTACGTATTCGAATTCGTTTATTAGGGTTCCGTACCCAAAGGGTGAAAACGGGACCCTATTACTAAGACTTCGCTGTCCGTCCGTCCGTCCGTCCGTCTGTCACCAGGCTGTATCCCAACAACCGTAATAGCTAGACAGTTGAAATTTTCACAGATTGTGTATTTCTGTTGCCGCTATAACAACAAATACTAAAAACAAAATAATAACAATAATTAAGGGGGGCTCCCATGCAAAAAACGTGATATTTTAGCCCATTTTCATGGCTACCACTCGCCGAGCTAGATCAATAGCTAGACAGTTGAAATTTGCACAGACTATGTATTTTTATTGTGGCTACAACAACAAATACTAAAATCAAAATAATAATAATAATTAAGGACGCTCCCATACAACAGAGTATTTTGGTACGGAACCCTTCGTGCGCGAGTCCGACTCGCACTTGGCCGGTTTTTTATTTATCACGACACGACGCCAAATTTTGTTTTTCCCTTTCATTAGCATTTCATTAATCAAATTAACACTTAGGTAATATTTTAAGCTGGGGACCGCGTGGAGTGGAGAAACTTAAATTTCGTGACTTGAGGGCATCGCTTAGTATTAGGTATACTAGCTGTTGCCTGCGACTTCGTCTGCAAACAATTCGTTTATTGTTATCCCGCGGGAATTTTTCGGGATAAAAAGTAGCCTATGTGCTATTCCAGACTTTTCTCTATCTATGTGCTAAATGTCATCCAGATTCGTCGGGCCGTTCTGGCGTGATTGAGTAACAAACGTCCATCCGTCCGTCCGTCGTAATAAATGTTTTCTTTCTTTCTTTCTTTTCCTTCATCCATCCATCCATCCATCCATACTTTCATTCGCATTTCGCATTTATAATATTAGTTAGAAGTTAGATTATTATTACTTAGCTTCTGCCCGTGACTACCAATTGACATGTCAATCGCTATCCCGCGGGAACTTTAAAATTTTGAAGATAAATAGTGTAGCCTATGTGTTAATCAAGGGTACCAGCTATCTCCGTTCCAAATTTTATCCAAATCCGTCCAGCCGTTTCAGCGTGAAGAAGGAACAAACATATCCACTCACATCGTCACATCCATCGATCCATCCATCCTCAGGAACTTTCGCATTTATGATATTAGTAGAATTATTATTATTCCCGTAAAACGGGGTGAATAGGGACAGAATTAAAGTTCAAACATCGATAAAAAATGATTTTTCGGCCATGATGATTTATGCATGTGTTAGATATTAAGATTTATATATACTTTTAAGTATTAAATGAAGTCACGAAAGTATGTACGTTGAAGTGGCAATGGGCAGGCCACATCGCTCGTAGAACAGACAACCGTTGGGGGAAAAAAGTTCTCGAGTGGCGACCGCGATCCGGAAGACGTAGTGTTGGCAGGCCGCCCACTAGGTGGACTGACGACATCGTAAAAGTTGCGGGAAACCGGTGGATGCAGGTGGCGACTTGTCGTTCATTATGGTGTGCTAAGGGCGAGGCCTTTGTTCAGCAGTGGACGTCTTCTGGCTGATGATGATGATGATGATTAAATGAAGCGTGATGTATGACGATACCCACTGACCAGCCATGCGGGTTGTGGTTCGGGAACGAATCACAAGCCAGTATGGCCGTGTTAGCAAAATTTTGTAAAACATAGTAAATAAGTTATAATAATAATTGTAGCATTATAAATTATGGTAACTTTTAGTTTATAACTCTTTTTGTATAACAAAATAGTAGTTTAAGTGACCACCCGACTTTCGGTGACGACACTTAAACTACTATTTTGTTATATAACAAGGGCATAAATATAATTATATACACCTGTACATCTGTACACCTTTAGGGTGCGGCAACACCGCCGCTTAAAAACGGTGACGTTACGGAATCGCAACAAAATGTATGAAGAAACGGTGAGAAAACGTGACGCATACGACACGGCACTGCGTATACGCGGCGGTTTGGTCGCACCCTTATGCCACAAACGATAAGGTGACACATATCATATTTGACACTAGCTTCTGCCCGCGACTTCGTCCACGTAGAATTGACAATATTTCAATTTTTCAAGTGCTACTTTTTATTGTCTGGCTGGAAAGAGCGCACAATTTTAAGACACCCATATTTTTTTATATTCGTGAAAATCTTGTATTTTCGTGGAAAAATCCATTTAAATCGTTGCTCGAGCAGAAAGGTTGTAAGTAACAAACGTCAAGTATTAGCGAAATGACGTCACTGCTTTGTTTCGTACACTTAAAAAAACGTTGAAATAATTACATTAATTGACCAATGAAACCTGTGCTTAAATAGTTTAAAAGTGAATGCAGTTGTCAACGTCAATGAACGTCAAAACGAGCTGACAAACTCAAACAGAATCACAAAAACAGAACACAAAAAATATGATTTTAAATGAAAACTTGCAAAAATATTATCATTATTGCCCGGCAAACAGTTATCTAGTGTTCCCGATGGCAACAAAGCCGAGTGGTGTGCGAATGAATTAACCGTCAGCTGTCAGTAGTGTTTGTGTTGTGAAAGTTGTAAATGTCAAAGGGAAACCCGGAAGACAAGGTTTTTTTATAATGGCAGTATTGTACCGGCCGCTGGACGTCATTTCCCGTTTTAGATATTTTGCTCATTTTTCCAAAAAATACTGTACGAAAAAATCCAAAAATATTTTTTTTGTGTTCTACAAGTGTTTCTCTCGAAATGGTGCTTGATTTATGAATATAAAGAAATTTGAAATATTGTCAATTAGCAATTGGTATGTTTATCGCTATCCCGCGGGAACTATACAATTTTTCGGGATAAAAAGTAGCCTATGTTTCAATCTAAGATACCAGCTATCTCCGTTCCAAATTTTATCCAAATCCGTCCATCCGTTGAAGCGTGAAAAAGGATCAGACATATACACTCACTCACATCGTCACAAACTTTCGCATTTATAATATTAGTAGGATGATGTCTGTATCGATATTTATGCTCTCAACTGTAACCCCCACTGTACTCCCACTAGGGTTCCGTACTCCCACTAGAGTTTCATACTCCACTAGGGTTCCGAACTCTAACTAAGGTTTCGTACTCCACTACGGTTTTGTACTCCACTAAGTTTCCGTACTCCCAGCTAAGGTTTCGTACTGCACTAAGGGTTCCGCACTCCCACTATAGGCGATGCGGCAACAACCCATCACTATTTTGATTCCCTTTTCTACCTATACGCCTACAACCATGCTAAACGTGGCCTTTAGGTATTGTTACCTTAGGCTCTGTCTACCCCTGGAATAAAGACGTGATTTATGTATGTAGTATACAGCATGAAGCCTGTTTCAAGTAGAGATGCCACGAATAGTGAATTGGCCGAATACCGAATACCGAATATTCGGCAACGCTGTCAGCCGAAGCGCCGAATATTCGGCCGCCGAATGCTTGGTGGGGGTGCGTTAGCTGGAATAAGACAAGTCCGATCCTCACAAGTGGTGGTCAGCAAAGGAAAAACAATACCCGAACCTTTCGAAATTTGCAAAAGTTTATCTTTCTTCGCCTGGAAGTAGCGTTTATAGTGAGAGGTTATTTTCTGAGGCTGGTAACGTTTACGATGAAAAGCGCAATCGTTTGCTACCAAAAAATGCTGAAAAGCTCGTTTTTATCCATCACAACTTACCACTGATTAATTTTACGTAGGTACTAAAATGTTGTAATTTGGAAATGAATACATAATTTTGAGTAAAATAACGTGTCTTTTTTTACATGATTTGCTATTCGGTATTCGGCCGAATAGTACGCACTATTCGGCCGAATACCGAATAGCAAAAAGTGGCCGAATAGGCCGAATACCGAATAGTTGCCGAATATTCGTGGCATCTTTAGTTTCAAGTTCGCGCCCTAATCATTTCGCATCGTACGTCCCGGCAGGTGTGACGGTGACGTCACCGCACTTTCACCGCCTCGTTTCGTCACCCATTGACCACCGCGTCATGCCGTTCAATGTCATGGTTTTCTGGGGCATTCTAGCCCCGCTTATGCGGATGCATTCTTACCTTAATACCTGTACCTAATTCTTTAGTTAAAGTCTGACCAGAAATATAAAACCCTGCATTGTTTTTTTTATGGTATAGCGGGCAAACGAGCAGACGGATCGCCTGATGGTAAACGATTACTGTCGCCCATGGACACCTGCGACACCAGAAGAGTCACGTTGCCGGCCTTTTAGGTAAGAGTACGATCTTTATTTGAAAGCTTGAAGGTCATATCGGTCCGGGAACACCGCAGCAGGAACTTCATTCCAGAGCTTTGCTGTTCGAGGCAAGAAATTTCTGGAAAAATGCACATAAGAAGACAGCCAACCATCCAGATGGGGAGGATGGAGAGAATGGGGGGTATCGCCACTGTATCTTTTATATGGTAACACAGAATATAGTTCATCTAACTAATATTATAAATGCGAAAGTATGGATGGATGGATGGATGGATGTTTGTTTGTTACTCAATCACGCCAGAACGGGCCAACGGATCTGGATGAAATTTGGCACATAGATAGAGAAAAGTCTGGAATAGCACATAGCCTACAATACAATACAATACAATACAATAACTCTTACTACTACTAGGCTACTTAGCTTAGGCTACTTTTGATCCCGGAAAATTGCGTAGTTCCCGCGGGATAGCGATAAACGAATTCTTTGCAGACGAAGTCGCTGGCAACAGCTGGTACTATATAGTGATCTGACAGCGAGCGTACCTAAACTGAATCAGAATTGTATGGCATTAAGACGTCATGGTAAGGCCCCTGTTCCATAGTTTTTTTTTTTTTAATACATCTACCTCCAACATGGTCGGAGCCCATTTTTACATTTTCCCTAGTCTTCACTTTCATACTAGTTCTCGCTTTTGCTGCTTCTCGTACTGCCATTCTACATACTTTCTTTCATTCCGCATCATTCTCGCTTTTTGTAATCTTGGCTTTCTAATCTAATCTTACTATCTATCTTACTTATATTTATTGCATTCATTCTGTTCTCTTTGTTAGAGGCGTCTCTAGCCCTTGTGGCTTCCTTGTGCAACCAGCAGGCTTATTGTCTAACTCGCTCGCAATCGCCATCGTGTTCATTTTGACAGTTCATGTATGGGCTGACAATTGGCATTGGAATCAGCTAGCTGTCACATTCATACAAGAACTGACAAAATGAACACAATGGCGATTGCGAGCGAGTTAGACAATAAGCCTACAGTACCCTGGCGCCCTCTACTCTGGTAGGCGCGGGGTCAAACTGAAATTTAATGGACGCATCTTTGGAAGTGTCGCATTAGAAGGAGTTCGGCGCCCCCTTAGACCCGGCGCCCGTGTGTGCCGCACACCCTGCACTATAGGTAAAGACGCCTCTGCTCTTTGTCATTCTTCCATCCCTATGGAACCAAAGTCCCCGGTTTGGTTCAACAGTACATTACTGCAGAGGCCGTGAAGTAAGGGATTGCAGGACGAGATCGGGGTACAGTCAAGGGCATAAATATATATACATTCCCAAGGCGTCAAAAACAAATGTACAGTTGATTAGCCAGAAATATCTGTACAGTAATCAGGTCAATTATTATGTGATCATTTAATTAGTCAAAAAGATCTAGACATTTACATGGCCATAAATAAATGTACAATGTCAGTCAAATATATGTAGGCAAATTAGGAGACCAAATATATCTATACACACAACTCTCATTTATATAAGAACAAAACCCAAGCCAAACATATCTATACACGCAACTCTCATTTATATAAGAACAAAACCCAAGTCAAACATATCTATACACGCAACTCTCATTTATATAAGAACAAAACCCAAGTCAAACATATCTATACACGCAACTCTCACTTACATGAGAACAAAACCCGAGCCAAAAATATCTATACAGTCAAGGGCATTCATTAGATCCAGTTAGGTAGGTCCAACTTCGAGAAAGAGATTACTTGCCGAATCCGACTCGGCTGGGCAGCGTTCGGGAAGCTTTGCACTATATTTTCGTCCAAATGGCTGAAGTGTTTGAAGTCAAAAATCTTTGACCAGTGTGTGTTGCCAGTGATGACATACGGATCTGAGACATGGGCGCTAACGATGGGCCTCATGAGGAAGCTCAAAGTCACTCAGAGGGTTATGGAGGGGGCTATGCTTGGGTTTTCTCTGCGGGATAGAATCAAAAATGATGATATCCGCAGTAGAACTAAGGTTACCGACATAGCCCGAAGAACTGCGAAACTGAAGTGGCAGTGGGTGGGGCATATTGCTCGCAGGACCGATGGCCGATGGGGTCAAAAAGATCTCGAATGGCGTACGCGGAGTAGGAGACGAGCTATCGGTAGGACTCCAACAAGATGAAGCGACGACCTTATTAAGATCGCGGGATCGCGGTAGATGCCAAAAGCACAGGACCGGTCTGAGTGAAGAGCCTTGGGGAAGGCCCAGCAGTGGACGTTTTTCGGCTGACATGATGATGATGAAACTAAACAAAACTTGTTACTAGACAACGGATAAACATATTTAATAGAACTTAATCGACCTCTCTCAGTGTGAAAGTTAACTTTGATTACCCTGTCGGTTTGTTTTGACTGACTGGAAATTTAGAACTGTTTTACCATGTTTCCGGACAAGTTCAAGTTTGAAGTAATCATCCCTGCCGCACTCAGAGTCCTTTATTATGTTAATTGGCGTTTTGAAGCTGGCCGCCATTTTGGAATCTTCAGTTTTTGGACCAATTGTCTTTAAAATCGATATCTGAGGGTCCGCATGGGCCCCAAACACGAATCCGTTATCAAAAATGGGAATGGGGCCACAATTTTTATGTTTACTTTTTCGACCGAGTGCTTTCAAAATGGATATCTGAGGGTCGGATCGGAAGTGGTCTCCAAAGTTGAATTTGTTGTCAGAATTTGGAAAAATAGGCGTAAAGTAGAGAATTTTTAGATACTATATACCTACTTCAACGATTAATTTCTAAATTGGAATTTTTCTTTGGATGTAGAAAAGCGAACGCCTAATTACACTTGACCGTTTTATTACAATCATATTTTGCATACACACAACAGCTTATAAAAATTTCATCACAATCGAGTCAATAGTACATACATACATACCTACAGGAATTAGACATTTCAACACTTAAATCCGACTCACGCTTGACGCTTTTTTGACAAAAAAACTTTCTCAGCCTACACACAACCAGCTCACAATAATCTTCATTAAGTATGTATAACACGATATACATTACTAACTTACGTTGAAAATTTTACTTTATAGTTGTATATTGGTTTAATAGGGAATATTCATGTATTTTTTTATTACTTATAATGATCAATTGCATCTCTATAACACAGAAAAAAATATAAACAGGCTTTAAAATATTCAAATTATTTTTTTAGCGCGCGCTTTTGATGACGTCATTAAATTTGTCATATCCCGTATTTGTCTACGCTAATATTATTAAAGAAAAATTAGTATTTTTTTGTATTTTTGTATGTTTGTTATAGATTCACTCAAAAACTACTGGACCTATTTTAATAATTCTTTCACCATTAGAATGCTACAATATCCCCGAGTAACATAGGCTATAGAATATTTTCAAAAAGTTAGGGATCAGTATGAAAACTTCGATAATGTCACCCAAGGTGTGAAATAAAATCCAAAATAATCCTTATATTGCGTACGGCTGCAGAAACTGTTGACAATATAGCAAACTGATATACTACAGTTTTATAGGAGACATCATTGTCTAAATTTATAAAATCTAAATTTATAATGTCACTATATAATTAACCAGTATAAAATGACCTCACGCTGCGTACATTTTGCTTAGAACCAGGTCTCTGCTAAAAATGGATATCATATTAGCTAGCCGAATTTGTAAGGAATCCTCGGTGCGCGAGTCAAACTCGTACTTGGCCATTTTTTTTAGTATTTTTTTTTTTATTAAAATGCCCCCACACAAAAATATAGTTTTTGATATATATACTTTGTTAAATACCGATATCTACTCGTGCGATGCCAGGCCGGGCGGCTAGTTTACTTCTTCATTCCTACGTACACATGTCCAGTTTTAATTGCTAAACAGAATCAGATCACAGATTTTAAACAGTAGAAAATTTAGTTTAAAACTAACCTAAGCTAGTTTATAAAAGTTCGGTAAAACTTTCTTTAAAACCTTTCATATTCATATTGAGATTTTACGAAATTTTGATGATTGATGATGATGATGATTAATCATCTGAAATAAATTTCAGGTAAAGGAAGATACATCAAATATAGATTCACTAGACATCACCTCAGGAATACAGTTTTTAAACCAATTTTCTCACAAACAGTACGAATATCAACGCCGATAAATCCAATTTGTGACATCTGACGTCACACTTCGTTTTGACCAATGGTGACGCGTTTCGTAAGTTTGAATTTCCCAACCATATTTTTCACTTTTTATAAAAAAAATTATGGGTTTAATTCATAACTGAATAAAAAAATATCTTTTAATTATAATCTTACGATAATCGATAATAAAGATTCAAGAAAAAAATATTAAACACAATTTTGTTTTTTATGAATATTCCCTATTGTCGCATAGGTTCACGTGACAGAATAAATAAATTGTTGACTAATTGCCTATTCTACGCAGACGATGTCGCGGGTAGAAGCTAGTTGTTCAATAAAAATCTAAGTGTTGTTTTTAACCACGTGTGTGATTTTACGAAATTAGATAAATTAGCGAAATCGAAAGAACGTTATTATTATAAACTACCTCTAGTAGCACTTAATATGTTACAAACAAAATTCAGCATCGGACAAACGGTAACGTAATATTTACGAGAAAAGCCACATGAAAATCTTGTATGGTAGATATATAGCTGTGGAACAGAATCTAAAATAATAGGCTGAAAGGTAAAACAAATGACACGTCAATGACGTCACGATCAAAACGAAAAGGACAAAGCGATCATGACAGAACGGTACTCTTTTCGGTGATTGTCATAATTCAAAATTAGAAAACTTGTTTGTTTGTTGTATAGATATATTTGACTGTTAGATATGTGTAGATATTATTGACCTTGATTGTATAGATATTGTTGGGTTTTGTTCTCATATAAATGAGAGTTGCGTGTATAGATATTTATAGCCTCCTAATTTGCCTACATATATTTGACTGACATTGTACATTTATTTATGGCCATGTAAATGTCTAGATTTTTTTGACTAATTAAATGATCACATAATAATTGACCGGATTACTGTACAGATATTTCTGGCTAATCAACTGTACAGTTGTATTTGACGCCTTGGGAATGTATATATATTTTTGCCCTTGACTGTACACGGCCGAGTCGTAGACGAGGCCGGATAAAGCGAGTCCTGCAATCCCTGTTTCCGGCCGAGGATTGTATAGTGCTTTTCTCAAGCAATGCGAGGAAATCAAGTAAAAATTGTTTAATTAGCCGCATTTTTAATTTTTTAAACATGCCATTTGAACAAATTATTGCTCGCGCCATGTTTAACCGCACACCCGCCACCGCGCCGACCGCACCCGCCGACCGCACCACATTACTTCTTGGCCTAGGCCGTAAATGTAAAACTTCTTGGCTTCATTTCGCGACATTAACGCGTACATTTCCGAGCATGCTTGAGAAAATTATATAATGGACACTTTGAAACTGTAAGTACCTACTAGTGTGTGCGAGCGAAATCAGAGATGACACATTCAAAGTTCAAAGGGCCGGGAAAGAGGTTAAAAGTTAAGATGTGCCAATGCCAATCAGGTTTGGACACTCCTTTTATTGGCAAACGCAGCCGGCGCGGCGCACTCAAAAACATAAATCAACTGTTGCAACCGGAAAATCGACACTTAAACTCTGTTAAGTAATATTATTACTTAACAGAGTTTAAGTGTCAATTTTCCGGTCCGGAAAAGCTCGAGAGTTTGTAGACATAAGTAGGTAAGTACTAATATGCTTTATTGTACAGACACGGGCATAAATATATGTACGTTAGTAAGAAGTCAAAAACATCTAATACATCATCCTGGGTTAAAATACATAATGATTCAAAATATATAATGCGATTTACTCAGAAAATTGCAAATTAAAATCTAACTAATATTATAAATGCGAAAGTATGGATGGATGGATGGATGGATGTTTGTTTGTTACTCAATCACGCCAGAATGGCCCAACGGATCTGGATGAAATTCGGCACATAGATGGAGAAAAGTCTGGAATAGCACATAGGCTACTTCTTATCCCGGAAAATTTCGTAGCTCCCGCGGGATAGCGATAAACGAATTCTTTGCAGACGAAGTCGCTGGCAGCAGCTAGTAATTGCTATAAACTAAGCCTAACCTAACCTAAACCAATGGTAAAAAAAGCCGTGGTAGCCTAGTGGTTTGACCTGTGGCCTCTCAAGCAGAGCGTCGTGGGTTCAAGTCCCGGGCTCGCACCTCTGAGTTTTTCGGAATTTATGTGCGAAAATTACATTTGTAATTTGCCATGAGCTTTTCGGTGAAGGAAAACATCGTGAGGAAACCTGCACACATCTGCGAAGAAATTCAACGGTGTGTGTTAAGTTCCCAATCCGCACTGGGCGCGCGTGGGAACTATAGCCCAACCCCTCCAATACACGGAGGAGGCCTATGCCATGAGGCACGCCGAATTTCGGGACAATTTAATAAATAAATAAAAAATATAAACGACAATAACAACAACAACATGTACTTACTGAAATTGTAGCGAATTTGGAATAAAAAGGCTTATAAAATAAAAATAAAAATATACTTATTTGATTATACTTATTTGTCTTATGTTTATCTTGCGCAATAAAGAGTTTACTTACTTGAGTACTTACATATTTATGCCACAAACAGTAAGGTTGGTGACACATATTATGAACTGCTGTATCATTACATTATTTATGCCCTCGACTGTACAAATATATGCACAAGTTGCACCTTGTGCGAAATTACATTTTGTTACCTTTTCAGTGAAGGAAAACAACGTGAGGAAATTTGCACACATCTGCGAAGCAATTCAATGGTGTAGGTAGGTATGTGAACTTCCCAATCCGCACTTGGCCCGCGGGGGAACTATAGCCCAAGCCCTCTCATTCTGAGATGAGGCCTGTGCCCAGCAGTGGTATAGGTACAGGCCAATTAAAAATTTTGGTTGAAATTTTGTTAAGGTGATAACGATTATAAGCTAAGTACTTGTGAATGAAATTTTTAATGACGTCATTAAGCACTGGACTAATTAATAAATATTTTTCCCAAATATTTCCGATTACACAATTGATGATTCTGATGATTTAACACAGTTAAAGTATCATTAGTTGCAACTACAATACAAACAAACAAATTAAAAACAAACAAAGGTACCTCCCAGCCAAAAATAAAACGGGTAATTTTTCATACAACTTTCTACGGGAAGCGACCCGATATTTTTTCACACAACTTTCTATGGGAAGCGACCCGATATTTTTTCATACAACTTTCTATGGGTAGTGACCCGATATTTTTTCATACAACTTTCTATGGGAAGCACCCGATATTTTTTTATACAACTTTCTATGGGAAGTGACCCGAAATTTATACATACAATTTCTATGGGAAGCGACCCGATATTTTTTCATACAACTTTCTATGGGAAGCGACCCGATATTTTTTCATACAACTTTCTACGGGAAGCGACCCGATATTTTTTCATACAACTTTCTATGGGAAGCGACCCGATATTTTTTCATACAACTTTCTATGGGTAGTGACCCGATATTTATACATACAATTTCTATGGGAAGCGACCCGATATTTTTTCATACAACTTTCTATGGGAAGCGACCCGATATTTCTTCATACAACTTTCTATGGGAAGCGACCCGATATTTTTTCATACAACTTTCTATGGGAAGCAACCCGATATTTTTTCATACAACTTTCTACGGGAAGCGACCCGATATTTTTTCATACAACTTTCTATGGGAAGCGACCCGATATTTTTTCATACAACTTTCTATGGGAAGCGACCCGATATTTTTTCATACAACTTTCTAAGGGAAGCGACCCGATATTTTTTCATACAACTTTCTATGGGAAGCGACCCGATATTTTTTTATACAACTTTCTATGGGAAGTGACCCGATATTTTTGCTCGTCAGTGTATATTGCGCAAATAGTTTGTCTTCTTCGTCAATAAATTTATATCATTAACTAGGTGTTGCCCGCGGCTTCGTCTGTTCCAGTTTTCCTTTTTAACCCCCGACGCAAAAAAGGGGTGTTATAAGTACCTATGTCTAACCTACACAGTTAAACAATAAATGATTCTGATTCTGATTCTTTCTGTGTGTCTGTTTGTCTGTCTGTTGCATCTTAGCCCTCCCGCGGTTGGTTCGATTTGGATGCGGTTTTTTTCATTCGAAAGCCAGTTGCCTTGCGGTGCTTCTTAGCCATGTTTGGTAAAAATCGGTTCAGCATTTTGAAGAATAGGTATCATAAAAAAAGGTAGGTAAAATATCCAAGAAAACTTAAATATGCATTTTATATGTATTTTTTTCTCTTTTTCTTTTTCTGTAGAAAAGTAATTGATTTACTTAGCTACATTGTTTCGTATTGGCATGCATGCATGTAAAATGCATTAGATATTTATTTACGTAAATTTTAGGTCACTGTTTATTTAGCTTCTTTTGATGAGTATAACCCTGCTAATAATTAAAAAGGTTAATAGAAGTAATCTATTTAATGGATATGATCGTTTTTTAGGGTTCCGTAGCCAAATGGCAAAAACGGAACCCTTATGGATTCGTCATGTCTGTCTGTCTGTCTGTCCGTCCGTATGTCACAGCCACTTTTTTCCGAAACTATAAAAGCTATACTGTTGAAACTTGGTAAGTAGATGTATTCTGTGAACCGCATTAAGATTTTCATACATAAATAGAAAAAAAATGTTGTGGTTCCCCATACTTAGAACTGAAACTCAACATTTTTTTTTCATCAAAACAATACGTGTTTGGTATCTAAAAATGATATTGAGGTTTCTAATATCATTTTTTTCTAAACTGAGTAGTTTGCGCGAGAGACATTTCCAAAGTGGTAAAATGTGTGTCCCCCCCCCTCCCCGTAACTTCTAAAATAAGAGAATGATAAAACTAAACAAAATATATAATGTACATTACCATGCAAACTTCCACCCAAAATTGGTTTGAACGAGATCTAGTAAGTTTTTTAGTAAATATTTGTTTGTCTACATATCGTCACCTCTATGGCAAAGTCATGAATCTGCAAAAATTGAACTTGTCATGGGAGCGTTTTGAAAGTTCAAAAATCATAATTTGGAAATATGCGGCATCAAAATCTCATTTTTGCCAAAACTGCAGATTCATGACTTTCCCATAGAGGTGATGACATATAGTAACCAATATAAAATGACCTCACACTGCCTACATTTTGCTTAAGAGCAGGGCTCTGCTAACACTGGATTTTATAATAACTTGGCGAATTTGTACGGAAATTTCGGTACTCGAGTCCGACTCGCACTTGGCTGGTTTTTTATTTACATTGTTTGTCTTGTAACATGTAAACGTTAAGTGTATTTTATGTACAATTAGCGTCATATTCATATATGGAGTTTGAAGCATCCAAGTGAGCCAAATAGTATGATGTGGTGTGTCCTTGGTGTGGCAAACTTTTTGGTCATCTTGTGTTTCATACTGTATGAGTATGACGCTTACTGTACAACCCCAATATTGTGTTATTATTACAATACCTAAACCCTTAAGAGCGTGCATCCCTACTGAGCTAGCAACGTCGCATTTTTGGTGATTTTTTGCGATTACTTCACAGAAAATGAATGAAAGTTTCAAATGTCCGTCTGTAGTGCACTTCGTTTTGAGTGTATTAATGTGTCTAATGCAATAATTGATCGTGATGGACTTTTATTTTCTTACTAAACGGAATATAGGGTATTTATTTCATTTGGTGTAAATTGGGCACTTTGTTAAAAAAATAAAAATAAAATTGTTTTCAATCACAAACTTAATCTTAATTGACAGTTTGTGATACATGGGTTATAAAAAAAATAAAGGCCATCTTTTAGGAGCCCAAAAATTGAAGATATGGACCCGCAATGTTTTAAGCGTCATGGTAATGACATTTTGCATGCTTGGTAATGACGATAGCACATGGTGATGACAAATGTTCCTATCTCTAATTACTTTGAACAGATTTTGACGTATTTCAAAGTACCGAAGTATTTAATCAATTTGGTTATTAAATAAAAGAATGTAAATATTAAACAAATAAATAATAAAATACCAAATATGAGTAACATAATGATTTTTTTAGTAGCTTCATATAGTTTTGCTCACACATTTGAAATTCTTTGAAGTAGAAAATAATCTTTTTTCAATAAATTTGTTGTCTTTCTCTTCAAAAGTCAAGTTTATTTTGCAAATAGGCCACCAAGGGCTCTTTTACATGTCTTTTTTTGAATCTACCAGCACAATTCGGAAAGACCGTCATTATTACTTAATCTGTCTAAGTACCTACAATAATTATTCACAAAGGAAAATTATTCCGCACACCATTATATTTTCTAACAAATCATTTAAATAATAATAACACAATATAAAGGAACACATTGTTATTGCAAGACATCTTTTAAATTTTTTATTCCTGCTTAGCTAGCAGACGTGGCATTTTTTTAATTCATTTATTGATAGAAGTTTTTTCATGCCTCTTTTCTTTGAGCATAACGTTTTTTTTTCCTTTTCTAGGTATACAGCTCGGGTTAGACATAATTTTTTCGCATCTTTTCTAGCTACTTTTCCGTTTTTTTATTAGCAATTCTTGTTTACTATCTCCTTTTTTTACTTGGCATATTTATTTACTTCTTCCACTGAAACAGATAAAAAACGTGATAAATATTTGCAAAAATACAGAATCAAATGAATTAACAGAAAAAGTGGACAGATATAAAATGGAAAAATATATAAAAGCCAAGGTCTTTGAAGAATTAAGTGCAGATAGTCATTACCATGGAATCATCGTCCTTTCCGTGGGTAAAAAGTCCACGGTAATCAGTGGTAATGACCACCTTGGTAATGACAAAATGCAGCTATTTTCAGTTTAGCATGTACCATATTAGATATTCCAAAATGTTTTACTGATTACGTCATAATCAATCGGTTAGGCTATACGATAAAATATGATAAATATAAACAATTCATGTACTTACCGAGGAATGAGACCAACGGGAATGTCAATATTATTGTGACAAAAACCACGGTACGACTTTGTAAAAAATAAATAAATTCTTAATTTTGCTTTGCGCGACGTGGGCTCACTCTGCCTTCTGAATGGTGACAGTAGGCACGCGGGGGGAGAGGCGGGGGTTGTGCAGAGCTGTTCAGTGCAGAGCTATATATGTCGCGTTACGTTGTGCCACGGTGATGATGAGTTAAACAGGAACCCAAATGTACGATGTTGCTGTTCCGTTTTATATGATGCGTTTTAATTTGTGCAATCAATATTGTATGATATAACTATGAAACTTTTTAGGGAAATAGTAGCTTCAGCCGTAAACGTCAGTTAAATGGCACTTTTTGCAGAAGTTTTACCGAAAATTGGAAAGCGGACACCCCTTGGTAATGACATTTTGGCCCTTTTGAACGAAATAACTTTCACATTACTTTATATATCAAAAATTTAAAAGAAGCGGCCGTTAGAAATCATTCCTTATTACAAGATACTTTTACACACGGTAAACATCCATCATCATTTGGATGGTGATATTGTCGCGGACAGCCGATTTACACCAAATGAAATAAATACCCTATAGTATTTTATCCCTTTAATACGAAAATAAAAGTCCATCACGATTAATCGTTGCATTGGACACATTAATACACTAGAAACGAAGTGCACTACAGACGGACATTTGAAACTTTCATTCATTTTCTGTGAAATAATCGCAAATAATCACCAAAAATGCGACGTTGCCAGCTCAGTAGGGATGCACCCTCTTAACTTTAGAGGTAAGAAATATAGGTATATTAGCTATTTAAACTTAGTTTCACATCTACATTTTAAATTATCGGTGTGCGTATGGGTATCAATTTGTTTCTTTATTACGATATATCCATTAAATTTGTATGATATTTTACCAAGCGACAAACCCTGAAATAAAAACTCTTTTTAATTAATGCTTACTGAAAATCTTAGTCACATGACACAAAATGCTCGAGAAAATGCGATGCAATAACGAAACGCAGCTGTCATGCCTGCCACAGATAGCAAACACCCACCATGGGCAGCTTAAGTCAAAACAAAACTGATACATTAAAGTTATTTCAACTTCGCCAACATAGAATTTATTCTCTTTTTCAGTGCCTTTTAAAAGAAAGCTGTGATAATAATATATAAATAATTGAAATAAATGAACTTTTGTTTAAAACTGCTATTAAATAAATAATGATGGATACTGTTTTTAGTTTTCAAAACTACGACAATGGCTCAAGTGGCTTTGTCTATTTTGTTGGTCAATCTGTACTTATCTGGTTCTCAATGTCAGCTGTCTGATATTTTCTTTCAAATCAGTAAAAAAAATTAAACGTCAAAATTTTTTGACCAAGTGTCGTACGATTATTTCTTTGTAATTTTAATTTAATAATTCAATTCATAATTTATTATGTCGGACAACAACGATGCGACCAAAAAGGAGGTCGACCCTGAACTGGACGATTTACTAGACAGTAAGTTAAAAATAAATCGCGAGATATGTCATTACCTAATCTTCTAACCTTTACGAACTCTATTTTCATTTACATAAAACCCATTCGCTATGTACTGTTTACACGTATAAAACTCAGTACTCACGGTGTTTTACTAGTCAATAATAATTATTAAATTTCCTTGTAACTTCAACTTCAATTTCAAATGGAATTTGAAGATGCAAATGACTCTTAACTAACTAACTTGGCATAGGGACCCAAATAGGGTCTTGGCTTCTGGAACGAGAGCACGCCATCTGTCTGTGGGAGAGGAAATGACCCTTGCTCCTCGTAAATTTAATGCATTAAACCATTGAACACGTCATTTTGCGTTTCGTGTTGTTTGTACAGATGATGCAATTATTGTCTTTTGTATACAACACTAACCTACCTATCATGTCAATGAATTTTTTTCGGCCTTGTCCACCGCTTAGACTAGAATCCCAAATGTGTTTGCCTTTGCACAATGTTGCATCGATTGTTTTTTAGCCTAGTTCTCAGTAACACCTCATTACTTGCCCACAATCGTAACTTGGAAACTATTGACCCTACTTTGATGATGATTAAAAACCAACTGAATAAGACACCAACATTTGAACTCAGTTTGCAAAGCACACCAAAATCTTTTGTGTGTGGCGTGTGGATTCACAACCCGCTTTACCTGATCCTGCGCCAGTCTAGCTTCTTGCCAACTGCCAGATGGCCAGATGTCATCTGACCTACGGGCTGGTGGTCTACCCACTGACATTCGACCCAATCTTAAGACACCACTATGTGGACCGCCTTCGACCAACTCTCGTTGGTCCGTTCCAACAAATATTAAAAATTTATTAGCAATTGTTGGAGCTTGTGAAGAGCCCAGCCAGTAACCATTACTCATCATTATCATCACCATCATAGCCTGTTATCCTGAGCTTACAGAATATCTCTGAGCTCAGTGTGCCTGTTGGCAAACTCCTCTAACATTTTCCACTGGTTCCTGTCTCTAGCGACCCTTCTCCAATTTGGACTTGCTGTCAGCTTTAGCTAGGATTGTCATACGTCCCGTATATACAGGACTGTCACCGTATTTATGTATCACATTCTGTATTGTTTCTTGTCCCGTTTTATCAATATTTCAACATACACATACTAAAGGCTCAAAGCCGACGGCAGGCGAGAGACGCGCGGGGGCGCGCGGTTGCGAGGAGAGGTGAGGAAGGAGCGGTGCGGGGCGCTCGCTCGGATACGATCAACTAATAAGTCTTGTATCAGTTCTCAAAAATTATGGCAACCCTAGCTTTAGCTCATCTTCCCATCTCCTTTGCTGTCTTCCCCTTCCCCTTTTACAGTTTCTAGGTTACCAATCTGTGACGATGTTACTCCATTTTTCTTGATTACTTCTTAGTGTGTACCATTGGATTGGGATGATAAGAAGTGCGGCTCAATTTGCTGTTAAATAGTAGGTACTTAAGTTTTTATAATGCTGTCTTTTATTTACTAACCTTACATTTTTAAGTTTTATTGTAAATTACTAACCATTTCTAACCTACTGGTCGTTTAAAGAAGTAATGAAAAATAAGAAAACTAGCATAACAACTAAACATAAACTTTTCAATGTATGCATACTACCAATAATGACCT
This sequence comes from Pandemis heparana, assembly GCA_963854515.1. Taxonomy (NCBI): domain Eukaryota; kingdom Metazoa; phylum Arthropoda; class Insecta; order Lepidoptera; family Tortricidae; genus Pandemis; species Pandemis heparana. The sequence continues at coordinate 7,067,236 of OY978035.1, forward strand.
ATGGTTGCCAAACCTGGGCGCTAACAAAAGCACACGCAAAAAAACTGGAAGTTGGTCAACGAGCCATGGAAAGAAGTATGATGGGCAAGAGAAGGATAGACAAAATCAGAAACAATGAACTTTGAAAAAGGTCAAAGCTAACAGATGTAACCCATAAAATAAAACAAGCAAAATGGAAGTGGACTGGGCAAATCATGCGAGGGCCAGACAAATGGAGCAAAATGGTGTCAGAGTGGTATCCTAGAGACGGGTTAAGGAAAAGAGGAAGGCAGTTTCGTCGATGGGAGGACGAAATTGCTGGAATGGCAGGCAGAACGTGGTCAAGAGTGGCCACATGCGAGAGAGAGTGGAGACATCTGGGGGAGGCCTTTGCCAAAAGGCACACAGATGCATAAACTTTTAATTTTACCTATATGTTTTATAATAATTATTATTCATCTGAATTGTAAGGCTAAATAAATAAATAAATAAATAAACCATTTCTATGGATAATTATTGGTCTGAAATCAAGATTTATTATTATTATTATATTATTATTATTATTACTACATAACCATTACTACAGGATGCAATGATGACGATGAACTCACCTTAATTTACGTTTCACAGGCGCTCTCCAAGACATGACAAAGAAGCCAGCCCAGAACCCGTCGGGTGAGGGCTCCGAGGTGCCGCAGAACATGTGGAGCGAGGAGTTTGTGAAGGAGGCGGCCGCGCAGTTCGAGAGCAGCATGGCCGCGCTGCTGGGCAGCTTCAGCGGGGTGCCAGGTGAGCGTAAGTAGACAATCAGAGACACCAGAAACATTTTTTTCATTTTGGGTTGTATGTGTCGGGTATAATTATACCTATGTGGGTTAGTTGATTGACAAATTGTGTTTCAAGTAGATATAATAGATATTTCATGACAAGGAAATTTTGTACTGGGATGGATTACCTATTGGTTCTCTGAATTTTGTTCGAAAAGAGAATATCATCATCAACATCATCAGCCTGAAGACGTAAACTGCTGAACAAAGGCCTCCCCCTTAGCACACCGTAATGAACGACAAGTCGCCACCTGCATCCACCGGTTTCCCGCAACTTTTACGATGTCGTCAGTCCACCTAGTGGGAGGCCTGCCAACACTACGTCTTCCGGATCGCGGTCGCCACTCGAGAACTTTTCTCCCCCAACGGTTGTCTGTTCTGCGAGCGATGTGGCCTGCCCATTGCCACTTCAACATACACACTCTTCGAGCTATGTCAGTGACTCTAGTTCTTCGGCGAATCTCCGTATTTCGGATTCTGTCGCGCAAAGAAACTCCGAGCATAGCTCTCATAAAGAGGAATATGCTGACATTTAATTTTTTTCACCAGGGTTTGTATTTAATTTATAATCAGCTAGCTATTGCCCGCGACTACGTCTGCGCAAAAGTCGCTTATCGCAATCCCGCGGGAACTATGCAATTTTCCTGGATAAAAACTATCCTGTCCTTCCCCGGGAGTCACACTATCTGTTTTTTTTATGAATAGGAAGGCAAACGAGCAAGTGGGTCACCTGATGGTAAGTGATCACCTCTGCCTATAGACACCCGCAACCCCGGAGGGATCGCAGATGCGTTGCCAACCTAGAGGGCTAAGATAAAATGCCTCATGTGCTTGTAATTTCCCCGGCTGTCTTACTCCGTATATATGTATACCACATTTCAACTAAATCGGTCCAGCGGTTTAGGCGTGAAAAGTAGTGTCCGACCGAAACACGATTTTTAGCCGAAACCGAAACCGAAACCGAATATTCGGTTTTTTTCTTATTTCGGCCGAAACCGAAACCGAAATTTTTAAAGACGTATCATAATCAAACAAAATATTCAAAATTACTGTACAAATCGTAAGGAAGAGGTTATTGCAAGGATTTCTTATATGAGAACAGTTAATTTTTGCTAACCAAAATAAAAAACTGCATGCATACTACTGTCGCTGGTCCCAGCTGGGCCGGCCGCCGATGCATTACCTATACCTACCCGGCCGAGCGCGCCCGAATTAAGCCGAGCGCTCCCGATGCGAGAGCCGCGAGAGGCCGCGAAGTAATTTCGGCCCGGCCGAAGGTTTCGGCCGGATTCTGGCCGTAACCGAAACCGAAACTTTGGTCGGACACTAGTGAAAAGGTAACAGACAGACAGACACACAGAGTTACTTTCGCATTTATAATATTAGTAGGAATTTATTAAATGGTGCTTATTCTAAAAGGCCGTAACTCCGGTTTTACCGCAGAATACACACTTATCCCTTTCTCAATAAAAAAAAAAAAACTCTGTATTCAAACTGTCAATCACGACTTATTCTCCGATATTTGATTTTCGAGGTTCGCTTCATCCTGTTCCGCTCTAACTAATAGTTATTAACTTGAGAGTGAGAGAGAAGGTATGAAACTATGAAACGAATTTCGGCAATAGAATTCCGGAGTTGACCCCCCACCCCCCCTTCAAAATACAAAATTGTGGTCATCAATTTTTTTTAAGTGAAAAAAGCAAAGGCATTTCACCTATCCTGACGTAGACTTGGTTAAATTACGAGATCTTTTTAATTATTTTTTTATGATGTTACTCTAAGACAGTAGTTCCCAAAGTGGTCCAGGTGGACCCCCAGGGGTCTACGGAAGACTCGACGGGGGTCTACGTTGGGCGTGACCAAAAATGGGGGTCCACAATCGCAAGCGGGGGTGCATGAAAATTGAATAAAATTTGTGAGAATTGATTGGTTCTTGTGCTGTGAGTCATTGTAGATTTCAAGAAAGTAAAGTAGGATGGAGTCACGCACAGCACAAAAATATAATATAATTGAAAATTTGTTTAGTCGACTTTATTTTCAAATAATTAACCCTATCAAGCAATCAATTCTAACCATTTTTTTCGAAAACTGTTAATTATCGTGGAAACTCAGCAACAACGCCAGTTTCCATGGATTATAGAGCTAATCTTAATTTTTTTTTCGAGATTTAGTTTAGAAATTAGTGGTAATGTATCTGCAGGGGGTCCACCGGATCCAGCAAAATTTTGAAAGTGGTCTATGGAACAAAAGAGTTTGGGAACCTCTGCTCTAAGAGTACTAAGAGTGTACTGCTCAGTTATCAAACCAGTTTGGACTTATGGGATCCAAATATGGTCCTCAGCCAGCAAATCTAATATTCTCTGCCTTCAAAGAGCCCAAAATAATATTTTTAGGGTATTGTGCGCTGCTCCCTTGTTCACTCGCATTAGTGAAATCCATGAATACCTGAAAATGCCGACTGTCCTCGAGGAGGCAAAGCAATATAGTGACAGCTACAAGGAGCGCCTCACTATCCACCCAAATCCATTGATCAACCCACTACTCGAGCCTCACTATGCCAGGCGCCTTAAAAGAGCTGATGTGCTGGACATTAATGGAAGTTAGGGCAATGGCCATCATATTCTGAAAGCGTCATCCACACTCCACAACTAATCTGATTATAGTCTTGCGACTGATTGCAGATATTATACAGAAAAAAAAAAATGATGCTACTCGCCGGTGCCGGCACGTAAGTCTAGCGATGACGAGTCACGTGGAGGGGATCTGCGCACCCACGGCTACCGTACCGTATTTTATACTTCTACGCATACAAGGTCAGATTAGACTTACGTGCCGGCACTTATACCAGCTACACCAGTGATATCGTCCTCCCTTTGACAAAATTGCCTTCCTTTCTTTGTCTCATCTCTAGGATATCATGATGATTTTGTTCCAATTTTTTTTTACAGAGGAACAAATCACACAGGAACAGATAGCACAAACTTTCACCAAAATGGCGGGTGAGTCCTCTACCTTATTAATAGTGTTACTTGATTTAGGTGTTATTTATTTATTACAAGCTTATACAATTAACTTGCAACATATCTATGTATGTATGTATGTAAGTTTGTGTCAGGTGACTATACAATCTGGTAGTAGAATCCTGGTGGTCCAGCCAGGACCGTCTCCGCAAGAGGGAACTCTTCAACGGTTGCTCCGATTGACTTGAAATTTTATATACATATATATATTTTTAATATAAGAGGAGGCAAACGAGCAGACGGGTCACCTGATGGAAAGTAATCACCATCGCCCATGGACACCTGCAAGACTTGGGGAATTACAGGTTCACATTTGATTCACATACGAGGACGGATGACAATGCAAGTACAGTCAGCAAAAAAGCTTGTGTCTAAGATATTTTTTAATCAATGTCTCATTTTTAAACCCAAGTAGTTAATAATTTTGCAAGCTAAGAGTAACTTGTAATAAAGAGTACAGTCACTAAAAACCTCTGGGCTTTGTTGACACTGCATTTTGTATTCACTTGTCGAATTTGTACGGAAAGAGAGTTTAAGTACCAGGATATCAGGGCCCTATTTCATATAACTTACAATTGTCAGTGACAGGTAATAGGCGACAAGTCGACAATTCGATAATTGAATGTTTCATAAAATTTTGGGCTTGACATATTTGTAATCGGAAAAACCGACAATTTTGTCAAATTATCATGACAAGTTGACAATTTTGCGTTTCATATAATATTACTAGTGATAATGAAAATTAGACAATTTGTCGTAGATTTTCTGACAATTTTCTTTTATGAAACGCAATATTGTCAATTTAAAATTACAAACCTGTCGAATTGTCGCAAGTTCTTGACAGGGGACCTCGGCCTGTGTCCGAAATAGATGTCAACTGTCGAGTGACAAAGAAAGACGTAACAAATCATGATGTTAAATTCTAGTAGTACTTAAAAAAAAAAAAAAACTAGCAGTGATAATAGCAATGAAAGTAAAAAATAAAAATTGGAGTAAAGTGCGTTACATTGGATGGGTGCTGGTTCGCAATATCAATATTTCACGATATTTGTAAATTAAAAAATACAATCTTGTTCTTATCCACCATATTTACCTCAGACTGAATATCAGTGTTAGTAAACGTTATTTGAGGGTAGTTATTTAAAATAATCATTCAATTGACCTATCACCGACAATTCAATACGACCACAGGGACAAAGATTTATCTGTCACCGACAAGAATTTAGTGCAATAATTTGTCAGAAAAAGGTTTTATGAAATACCCTAAGAAAAAGCGATAATTACCACTGTGTTCCTGTCTACAATACTAAAAATGTCAAGTTTTATGAAACGGGAATATAGTGACAATCCAACATATGTCGTCAAATTGTCAACTTGTCGAGGTTTATGAAATGAGGCCCTGATCCTCTAAGAGCTTATTCCGAATACGAATGAATCGCGTTCGATTTTTGAAGTGTTTTTTTGTTTAGTCGTGGAGCAAAAGTACTAGGGCATCAGCACATTGTTAGAGGTTTGTCCATATAGATAATACGTACGTTTTTTTTTGTACGCGGCCAGTACGGTACGCGTATTGAGCGTCATGGGTTTTTTTTTTATATTTACGTATTATTACGATTGTTTGCGCAGAGGCGGCGGCGCAGGTGTTGAAGCCGGGACAGGAGCCCGCGCTGGCGGCCGCGGACGGCACCACAGACCCCATCGCCAAAGAGAAAGTCGACGAGGTAACTGCACCAACACATATAGCTACTGGAGGTGGACTGTATAACGGGTGAATGAAGATGATGGAAACACCTTTTAAATCTATTTGTATATTTAATTATAAGGCAAAAGAATGACAGTATTATAACAATGCAATCGTGGCATAAGGCAGACTGATTGAAGGAGCGTAAATTGACATGTAACAAAAGGTAAAATAGGCCACAAACCAGCTAGTAGCCAACAAACACCATGGACGAAATAACACAACTGACAAACGCCGTACGAAAGCTCGACCACAGAAACATGAAACATGGTCGAATTAATAATCTACATATATCTATATATTATCTACATATTATCTATTATCTATTATTATTATTATCTATTTATACGGGGAGTGTGAATGGGTGCGTTGGGAGGGGAAGGCCTAGGACGTTCCATGATCAAATTGGGAACGTTTTGGGAAAAGGCCAGGTCAAGAGTACCCGAAACCGACGAGCATGTATGAAGAGATTGATGAATGTGGATGAAGCGAAAGAGGTATGTCAGGATCATAGCAGGTGGAACAAAGTAGTCTCTGCCTACCCCTGTGGGAAAGAGGCGTGACGATATGTATGTATGTATGTATGTATTATCTATCTATTTATAACTCGAGAAGGGCTGAACCGATTTGGCTGAAAATTGGTGGAGACGTAGCTTAGAACCAGGAATAGGTAATAGAATACTTTTTTTTTCATATTGTCCTAATAATGTGGCTGCTATGTGAGTAAAAAAAAAATTGTCACAGGGCTGGATTAAGGTGTCTTTGGGACTCGCAAATGTTTTGAGGATCACAGTGGTGGTTGGTAGTGGGAGAAAAAAACTCACGAGGTAAAAAATAAGAGATCGGTATTCGGTACATTTCCTGGCTCTATCACTAACTCTTCGTCGAGAAATCGAGAAATATCATCATCATCATCATGATCATCATCAGCCTGAAGACGTCCACTGTTGAGCAAAGGCCTCTCCCTTAGCACACCATAATGAACGACAACTCGTCACCTGCATCCACCGGTTTCCCGCAACTTTTACGATGTCGTCGAGAAATACAGGGTGTATCAGATAGCCCCTAACAATAATCAACTGGGGTATATAACCATAGCTACAGAAGCTAAAAAAATATTGAAAAAAAAATTGGAGTAATTTTTTTTTATTCTATAGGAATGGTAGTATTAACTGAAATCATTCCTATAGAAAACATAAAAAAAAAATTACTTCAATTTTTTTTTGAAGATTTTTTTTAGTTTCTATAGCTATGGTTATATACCCCAGTTGATTATTGTTAGGGGCTATCTGATACACCCTGTATATAGCTAATGACTTTTTATATACTTTGGATGCATTTACACTCGGAAATTGCTTGGTTAAATTGAAATTAAGTCTACGCGGACGAAGTCGGAGATTAAAGCTAGTAGTTATCTAGTTTGTTGTGTGTGTGTAGGTGTCGGCGGCGATCTCCCAAACGCTGCAGAACCTGAGCTCCAACTCGGAGAGCCTGCAGACGCCGTTCACCGACCAGGACCTGGCCAACATGTTCAACAACTTCAACATGGGCGAGGGACAAGGACAGGTAATACAATAATTACTACATAGTATAAAACAAAGTCGCTTTCTCTGTCCCTATGTATGCTTAAATCTTTAAAACTACGCAACGGATTCTGATGCGGTTTTTTTTAATAAATAGAGTGAATCAAGAGGAAGGTTTATATGTATAATACATGCATAATATACCGTGCGAAGCCGGGGCGGGTCGCTAGTAAAAAATATATTGGGATAATTTGGATTGTAAGAAAATTTTAAAAGTGCTTGGTGATTTTTCTATTGATAAGAATAACCTCCTTAGCCATAGAAAAAAGTTTTCGATTTTTTCTAACTGTACCAGCTCTCACGTGACCTTGTTACTATACGAATTTATGGCTGCCTTGCTGTTGCCAGCGACTTCGTCTGCAAAGAATTCGTTTATCGCTATCCCGTGGGAACTACGCAATTTTCCGGGATAAAAAGTAGCCTATGTGCTATTCCAGACTTTTCTCTATCTATGTGCCGAATTTCATCCAGATCCGTTGGGCCGTTCTGGCGTGATTGAGTAAGAAACATCCATCCATCCATCCATCCATACTTTCGCATTTATAATATTAGTTAGATTTTTCCGTCGGGCCATATATACAACCGTGCAAAAAAAGGTTACCCATGGTTTTGAATTTTGTGTGCATAATACTTTCTTAGCTTTAATGCCTAAAAATCTGAAAACCATTGGTACCCGATTTTTTTGCAAGGGTGTGTATATCTAACTAATATTATAAATGCGAAAGTATGGATGGATGGATGGATGTTTGTTTGTTACTCAATCACGCCAGAACCGCCCAACGGATCTGGATGAAATTCGGTACATAGATAGAGAAAAGTCTGGAATAGCACGTAGGCTACTTTTTATCCCGGAAAATTGCGTAGTTCCCGCGGGATAGCGATAAACGAATTCCTTGCAGACGAAGTCGCTGGCAACAGCTAGTTATTTTATAAAAATAAAAACATTTTACTCAAGTCACTCGGCGGCCCCTATACGGCTGATAAGCAGTACGTCCATAACATAACAAATTAAAAAAAAACAGCTGCTTGGATCTGTCACAATGACATTATACTCGTATTGTCATCTGTCCTACGATATGATAATTTTTGACAGAAAGTTATTATCTCAAATTTTGAATGGGTTCGGTGACAGCAACTTTTTCTTTTTATTTAAACACAGAACTAATCCGTCTGTGTCGTACAGACACATCCATCAAACAGATGACGCTTAGCGACAAATATTCGCATAGTAACAAGGCCACGTGACAGTTGGTAACAGATAGAAAAATTCGGAGGCTTACTCACCTGCTATATAGCACTGTATAGCACGCGTCACGGAATGATGAGGTTTCGGGTTCGATTCCTAGCCATAGCTTTACTTTTCGGATTTTTCTATCTAACTAATCTAATCTAACTATTCTAACTAATATTATAAATGCGAAAGTATGGATGGATGGATGGATGTTTGTTTGTTAGTCAATCACGCCAGAACGGCCCAACGGATCTGGATGAAATTCGGCACATAGATAGAGAAAAGTCTGGAATAGCACATGGGCTACTTTTTATCCCGGAAAATTCCTGCGGGATAGCGATAAACGAATTATTTTCAGATGAAGTCGCTAGCAACGGCTACTATATTCAAATTTTCAATGTCGTTTAGAAATTTAATTTCTAACGATAAAACAAAGTAAACATCAAGAAGTGTAAAATTCTTGATTCATTTGATAGTACAGAACTAATGTTGTTTGTTCGTTGCAGGATGGCAACATGTTTCTGCCTTTCATGCAAGGCATGATGCAGTCCCTGCTCTCCAAGGAGGTGCTGTATCCCTCCCTCAAAGAGCTGGTGGACAAGTACCCCGCGTGGCTCGCCGACAACAAGAGCAAAGTGCCGCAGGACGAGTATGACAGGTCAGTCAGTCAGAGCCCCACATAACCGTTGGGCAGCCCCAGCCCGGTGGTACTCGCAAATGAGTTTACGAAAAAAAAAAGCGACGCGTAGCACTCCGGGAGTGCCGGCAGAAGTGAAAACAGCAGCTTAGATTAGACTTTAATGTAACCTCCATGACGCTCAAGATGCGTACCGTAATGTGAAAGTAACTCTGTCTGTCTGTCTGTCCGATACGCTTTCACGCCCAAAGCACTGAACCGATTTTAATGAAATTTGGTACAGCGATAGTTTTAGCACAGAATAAGTAATAGTACTAAGAACTAATAATGGTTTTAGTCCCGGGGCGGGACATTAGTTTTTATCCTGGAAAATTGAAGAATTAAATTAAGCTATGGCCGGGAATCGAACCCGGATTCTCATTCCGTGATGCGTGCTATACCGGTACACCACCCATAGCACGTCGGATTCTGGGAGCGTTCAAGTATAACGTAACGCAATTTTTGAAGATTTTTGACCCCCCCTCCCCCCACTGTAACGCTCCGTAACGTTTTTCTGTACCCCCCCACCCCCCTCTCTCAACGTTACGTAACTCTCAAGTGATCATTTTTAATAACCGTTTGGTTCGGTTTTCACTTGCAATAAGTGAATTTTCACTTATTCATGTTAAGGCTCGACCTTTGAAATTTTCGTGAAAATGAGTTGTGTTGTAACCATTTTATACATTATAACGTAACAATTTATACGTCGGAAAAAATATATCCTAATCTGGAAGATATGAGAAGTAACATAGTTTTGGTAGAAATCCATTTTAGTGAAAGAAAGCAGAGAAAAAGCAATCTAAAGTCACCCCTATTTTTTCACTTGTAACCATTTTACTGCTCCATTTTTTATCATAAAGAGATGAAATTTTATAATCTGCTTCATAAAATAATGAACAATAACTTTATTTTCCTACTTTGTCAAATTTCTAAAAAAATTACCTCGTTTTCTGAAATATTCCCTCCCAAGTTCCTACCGCTCCCCATTTTCGTCCATACGGTCAGTGCGGGACGAGGCGCGATGCATGACGGACCTGTGTCAATTTGCGCTGCGACCAATCAAAACTCCGTTTTTAAATATTTGTGGAATAATTTTGTTGCGTAGAGTGGACAATCTGTTTCGTGATTCGTAAAGTAGGTAGATCCTACTAATATTATAAATGCCAAAGTTTGTGAATGACTGACGATGGAAATTCTAAGCTGTTTTACCGTGTTAACGGATCAAGTTCAAGTTTTAATTTATCATCCCTGCGTAACCAAAGATACAAAAGAATAAATAGTGCTTTAATTATGTTAATTGGCGTTTCTGAGTGTGAAAGTTAACCTTTGCTTTCTCTCTTCTTCTTGTTGCGTAAAAGGTAGGTACAGAATAATTGTTTTTTGACCGTTTGTCTTCAAAATCAATATCTAAGGGTCCGAGTGGTCTTCAAGCATGAATCCGTTGTCAAAAGTTTAAAAAGTGGCCGCCATTTTGAAAATTTTAGTTTTTCAACCGATTGCTTTCAAAATCGATATCTGAGGATCCGAGTGGTCCCCAAACATGAATCCCTTGGAAATAATTAGGTACAACAATAGTGCTTCAATAATTAACGAACAGGTGAACTTGGTGTCGTCACCTTTGTTGCGTGTCCATTTTGATTAATAGTAAAATTGTTTTGTTAAATACATAACCCTCTTTGTTTTTGTTGTAGTCGGAAAAATTTATAAAGGTAGTTGTGGATGGCTAATTAAAATTATAAATAAGAGGGTAGTTTGGTAATATACGAATGTGAGTACATTTAGTTTATTTATAGTTTTACAAATTAGTACGACGTTGGTTCGCATGTGCATCGGTTGTGCTGTAACTTTGAGAATGATCCCGTAGAGGGATCGAAACGCGCGTCAGTGTTTGTGTGGGGTTAGGATTAATTAAGTTTGTGGGATTTGTGTGCGTTTTGTGTGGTAGTAGTGGTGGGAGGGCTTGCATGCAAAACGTACATATTTCGCACAGGCTTGGTTAACTTGCACGTAAGTAGCGGAGTAGCAAGGTAAATATTTTGTGTTCATTGAAATGGACCTCCGCAAAGTAACGCCTGATTCAATAAAACATGAATCCCTTGTTAAAAATTGAAAAAATGGCCGCCATTTTGAAATCTTTAGTTTGTGGGCCGATTGTTTTCAAAATCGATATCTGAGGATCCGAGTAGTTCCCAAGCATGAATCCGTTGTCAAAAATTCAAAAAGTGGCCGCCATTTTGAAATTTTTAGTTTATCGACCGATTGATTTCAAAATCGATATCTGAGGATCCGAGAGGTTTCCAAGCATGAATCCGTTATCAAAAATTGAAAAAGTGGCCGCCATCTTGAAATCTTTAGTTTTTCAACCGATTGCTTTCAAAATCGATATCTGAGGATCCGAGTGGTCCCCAAGCATGAATCCGTTGTCAAAAATTCAAAAAGTGGCCGCCATTTTGAAATTTTTAGTTTATCGACCGATTGATTTCAAAATCGATATCTGAGGATCCGAGAGGTTTCCAAGCATGAATCCGTTATCAAAAATTGAAAAAGTGGCCGCCATCTTGAAATCTTTAGTTTTTCAACCGATTGCTTTCAAAATCGATATCTGATGACCCGAGTGGTCCCCAAACATGAATCCCTTGTTAAAAATTGAAAAAATGGCCACCATTTTGAAATCTTTAGTTTGTTGGCCGATTGTTTTCAAAATCGATATCTGAGAATCCGAGTGGTCCCCAAACATGAATCCGTTGTCAAAAAGTCAAAAAGTGGCCGCCATTTTGAAATTTTTAGTTTATCGACCGATTGATTTCAAAATCGATATCTGAGGATCCGAGAAGTATCCAAGCATGAATCCGTTATCAAAAATTGAAAAAGTGGCCACCATCTTGAAATCTTTAGTTTTTGGGCAGATTGTTTTCAAAATCGATATCTGATGGCCCGAGTGGTCCCCAAGTATGAATCCCTAGTCAAAAATTGAAAAAGTGGGCGTCATTTTGAAATCTTTAGATTTGGGCCGATTGTTTTCAAAATCGATATCTGAGAATCCGACTGGTCCCCAAGCTGAATCCGTTGTCAAAAATATACCTAAAGAGTGGCCGCCATCTTAAAATTTTTGGTTTTTGGGCAGATTGATTTCAAAATGGACATCTGAAGATCTAGCAAAGTGAACGCTTATCACTCTTAACCGTTTTATTAGAATAATAATATTTAGCATACACACAAAAACTCAATTATACGTAAATGTTTATTAGGTAACTACTTTACAAATCACGAAACAGATTGTCCACTCTATGCTACAAAATTATTCAACAAATATTTAAAAACGGAGTTTTATTTGGTCGCCGCGTAAAATTGACACAGGTCCGTCATGCAACGCGCCTCGTCCCGCACTGACCGTATGGACGAAAATGGGGAGCGGTAGGAACTTGTCCGGAATATTGCTAAAAACGAGCTAATTTTTAAGAAATTTAAGTAAGTAAGAAAATAAAGTTATTGCTCATTATTTTATGACGAAAATTATAAAATGTAATCTTTTTCTGATAAAAAATGGAGCAGTAAAATGGTTACAAGTGAAAAAATAGGGGTTCCTGATTATAGTTAATGTCAAGAGTCAAGACTCTGTCAACTACAGGAGAAAAATGCTAGACTTGCTTGTTGCATGTGGTGTGATAGAATAGTGAGTGGCAATAATACCACACAATATAAAAAGTTCATATTGCAAAAATATTGTCTATGAAATGTGCATTAGTAAAAAAACGTGTGCGTCTCGGGACGTTCGACAAAAGTCATAATCTAAGTTACTAACAATATATGTCTATCGCACACTAAACACTAAGTAGAGAGAGGGGAAAGCGTCTGTCCGAAATACAAATGAAGATTATTGTGAGCTGGCTGTGTGTATGCTGAGAAAGTTTTTGTCAAAAAAGCGTCAAGCGTGAGTCGGATTTAAATGTTAAAATGTCTAATTCCTGTTAGGTAGGTACTACTATAGACTCGATTGCGATGAAATTTTTGTAAGCTGTTGTGTGTAGGTATGCCAAATATGATTCTACTAAAACGGTCAAGTGTAATTAGGCGTTCTCTACTCTCTCGTGACTGAAAATTCTCTAGTTTTCGCCTATTTTATCATATTCTGACAACAAATTCAACTTTGGAGACCACTCAAATATTGATTTTAAAAGCACTCGGTCGAAAAACTAAACATTTAAAAATTGTCGCCGCTATTTCCATTTTTGACAACGGATTCGTGTTTGGGGACCACTCGGACCCTCAGATATCGATTTTGAAGACAATCAGTCCACAAACTAAAGATTTCAAAATGGCGGCCACTTTTTCAATTTTTGACAACGGATTCATGCTTTGGGACCACTCGGGTCATCAGACATCGATTTTGAAAACAATCTGCCCAAAAACTTAAGATTTCAAGATGGCGGACTCTTTTTCAATTTTTGATAACGGATTCATGCTTGGGGACCTCTCGGATCCTCAGATATCTATTTTGACAACAATCGGTCCACAAACTAAAGATTTCAAAATGGCGGCCATTTTTTCAATTTTTGACAACGGATTCATGCTTGGGGACCACTCGGGCCATCAGATATCGATTTTTAACGCAATCGGTCGAAAAACTAAAATTTTCAAAATGGTGGCCACTTTTCAAACTTTTGTCAACGGAGTCATGCTTGAGGACCACTCGGACCCTTAGATATCGATTTTGCTATGTGTAGAAAAATAAATATTTTCAAAAGTAGGTAGTGGAAAAGCCGTGGTAGCCTAGTGGTTTGACCTGTGGCCTCTCAAGCAGAGTGTCGTGGGTTCAAATCCCGGGCTCGCACCTCTGAGTTTTTCGGAATTTATGTGCGAAAATTACATTTGTAATTTGCTATGAGCTTTTCGGTGAAGGAAAACATCGTGAGGAAACCTGCACACATCTGCGAAGAAATTCAATGGTGTGTGTTAAGTTCCCAATCCGCACTGGGCGCGCGTGGGAACTATAGCCCAAACCCTCCAATACACGGAGGAGGCCTATGCCATGAGGCACGCCGAATTTCGCGACGGTTTAATAAATAAATACAAAAATAAACGACAATAACAACAACAACAACAAAAACATGTATTTACTGAAATTGAAGCGAATTCGGAATAAAAAGGCTTATAAAAAAAAAAAAAAAAGGTAATGGTATATTGGGGACATCATTTTTAAACTTAATCAATTATGACAAATGGCTGTAGCCCGCGACTCCGTCTGCGCTGCTATCCCGCGGGAAATATGAGATTTTCCGGTATAAAAACTATCCTGTCCTTCCTCGGGACTGAAACTACCACCTTACTAAATTTCATTAATATCGGTTCAGTGGTTTAGGCATGAAAGCGTAACAGACAGATAGACAGACACAGCGTTACTTTCGCATGTATAATATTAAGTAGGGATATCACGTTTCAATATAGTATTTTATGCAACAGTTGTATAAGAGAGGTCAAAAAAGGCGAGTGGTGTGGGTAAAGAAAGACACCACGAGCATTTTTTGACTTATTTATACAACGTTACATACAATAACTTTTCTACGACTTCATTAAAATTATCATCATCATCGTCATCACATCATTAGCATTTGAAAGGTGATCAGCGTTGGACCTAGGCGTATGTTCTTTTAAATAAAACATAAATAATGCCAAACTCGGGCTCAGAGCGACCAAATTACCCGAAAATGATACCCAATCACCATTTTTGTGTCAAGTGTCAAAATGACATCCGCCATCTTGGATCCTAAATATTATGCCAAATTCGCGATCAGAGCCACCAAATTGCCCGAAAACGACACCCATGAACATTTTTCTGTCAAAAGTGTCAAAATGTCATCCGCCATCTTGGATCCAAAAAATTATGCAAAATTCATGCTCAGAGCCACCAAATTACTCGAAAACGACACCCATGAACAATTTTGTGTCATAAGTGTTAAAATGTCATCCGCCATCTTGGATCCAAAAAATTATGCAAAATTCGTGCTCAGAGCCACCAAATTACTCGAAAACGACACCCATGAACATTTTTGTGACAAAAGTGTCAAAATGTCATCCGCCATCTTGGACCCAAAAAATTATGCAAAATTCGTGCTCAAAGCCACCAAATTACTCGAAAACGACACCCATGAACATTTTTGTGGCAAAAGTGTCAAAATGTCATCCGCCATCTTGAATCCAAAAAAATATGCAAAATTCGTACTCCGAGCCACCAAATTACTCGAAAACGACACCCAAGAACATTTTTGAGGCAAAGGTGTCAAAATGTCATCCGCCATCTTGGATCCAAAATTTTTTACAATTTCGTGATAAGATCCACCAAACTACCCGAAAACGACAGCCATCAACATTTACATGTCAAGTGTCAAATTATGTCAGTAAAATTGAAATATTGTGTTGTACACACTTTTTTATTTTGTTTGCTTTCTAAATTGCTAACACCGTATTTTGTCCTAAACGGCTGAATGGTTTCTGACCTTAGTCCGGACGGACAAAATTAAAAAAAATTGTCTCCAGTATATTATGTGTACCATTATATTGGTGTTGGTGACCCTTTAACTGTCAAATAAAAGTACTGGAGTAGGAAAATATACTTAATGATAAATATCACGTTATGACAACGATAATCATGCGATACGACCCGTCCACGTCCACCCTTGCATTGGTAACGATGCGCGGCGCGATGACGCGTCTATAATTTTACTCTGTAAGACAGTTTCGCGCTCACGTATTAATGGAGCGGGTCGCGGGGGCGAGAGGCATAAGCTCCGCCCAAGCCCCGCCCGTACGCTCAAGGACTTTAGCGCGTGTACAAGCCTTAAGAGAGTATATAAAAAAAGAAATAATGTTACGTAACGTGTTGTAAGAAAGACCCCCTCCCGCCCCTGTAACGCATCGTAACGTTTTACGAGACCCCTCCGCCCCCCCCAAATTGCGGTACGTAATACTTGAACGCTCCCTCTCAGATCGGATTTTTCTGTTCTAATTTTCAGTGTCGTTTAGAAATTTAATTTAAGGGGAAGTTGGCCTGCTGGATGTAAGGACTCGTCCAGGAATCATCATCTTTTGACCCCTCCCTCCCCCTTGGTTATATTTGGTGATTATAACGCTACCTGCGAGGCGAGCGGCAACCTACTGCCATTATCCTGCCCGGCAGGAGCGCCGATTAATCGTACCTAAACAGCAGAGTGTACCCCCCCCTGCCGCGGGTTAAGAACTAGTATTGTTACATTGTAGCATGTGTGTGTGTGTGTCAGGTACTGCAAGCAGCAGCAGCTGATGCTGCAGGTGTGCGCGGAGCTGGAGCCCGAGCAGGAGACGGACCCGGACGACGTCAAGCGGAAGCGGTTCGAGGTCGTGCTGGACCTCATGCAGAAGGTACCCTCCACCGCTAGCCCGGCTTAACATAATACAACTTGATGACGTCTCTCAGCCTTATTCATAATAAATCCTTAATTGAGGCTTGATCGGTCTATAAGTTAACAGACTGATTAAGCTTATTTGACAGTTGTTAAGAAGTATGATTCATAAACGCTTGCTAGCAGTCTGTTAGCTAATGAGCTGCTGATGGATGGATTAGGTTGGGCACCTTGACAAATCATAGACCAAAAATAGTCTTGAATTAAAAAAAAGAAATTGAAAGCAGTGGCAGCGAATTAGCGGGAAACCGCAAACATGGCTTCAGCCTAACACGACAGACGAGGCAGTGTGGATCTAGTTTCCTTTACCTTTCCCGGAGAGGATAAACTTAAAACAAAAAAAAACTGTCTTGCGTATGGTTTTGCTCTTGCCAAAATCAGCTGTTCACATGTGTGGCGGCCATTTTGTGAGTTAGCAGAGAGATAAAGGAGGGTCTACGGTCCGCTAACTTTCGGAAGACTTAACAGACCCTTAATGGACTGATCAGCGCTAACAGACGTTTATGAATCATGTTTTTTTGCAGCGAGCCTCTAACTTTTTATGAATAAGGCTGTCTGTCTCTTTGAGAGAGCTGTCTGTCTGTCTAAGGCTGTCTGTCTCTTTGAGACACGAGCGATGAGACAGGCCCTCAGGTCCACTAGCACAGTCCAGAGTTAAGAAATTAAATCGCTAACTCGGGGTTAGGTTTGACAGTTCCATACATTTTGACACTACTTAGCCCCGGGTTAGCATCTAACACGCGGTTAAGTCGTTAACCCTGGTCCGTGCAAGTGGCCCTAATAAACTCAGCTAAAAAATCAGCTCCGACAAAACCTGTACTACATTACAGGTTTTGTCGGAGCTGTTTTTTTTTTTAAATCGAACCTTAAAATTGCTTCTTACATTTTTTACCCCTTTTAGGGTCAAAGACTAACAGCCTTATTCATAAAAAGTTAGAGGCTCGCTATAAGCTCGCTACAGGACCGATGCAAAAAAACATGATTCATAAACGTCAATTAGCGCTAATCAATTCATCAAGGCTCTGTTAAGTCTTCCGAAAGTTAGCGGACCGAAGACCCTACTTTATCTCTCTGCTAACTCACAAAATGGCCGCCACACATGTGAACAGCTGATTTTGGCAAGAGCAAAACCATACGCAAGATAGTTTTTTTTGTTTTAAGTTTTTATTCCCTCCGTGAAAGGTAAAGGAAACTAGATCCACACTGCCTAGTCTGTCGTGTTAATTCGCTGGTTTCCCGCTAATTCGCTGCCACTGCTGTATTTTTTTTTTATTCACCAAAAGGCCATTTTTGGTCTATGATTTGTCAAGGTGACAACATAACGCGTCTAATCCATCCATCAGCGGCTCATTAGCTAACAGACTGCTAGCAAGCGTTTATGAATCATACTTTTCAACAACTGTCAAATAAGCTTAATCAGTCTGTTAACTAATCGACTGATCAAACCTCAATTAAGGATTTTTTATGAATAAGGCTGTAACACCCTTATTCATAAACGCTCTATAGGCTTTTGCTAACTTAGCAATCTGTCCTTATTTGTCACTTTGACATTTACCTTTCACAGATAAGGACAAACGATTGTTAAGTTAGCAGAAGCCTATATAGGGTGTTACAAAACTACCCGTAAAGCCGAAAGGAGGTTAAATGTGACCTTATAACAAGTCCATTTACAATATTTAAGAACCCCAGCATGGTTTCCTGAGATGACAGTTTACTAGGTTGACAATATTTTTGGCTTTGATATTTTACGGGGTATTTTGCAATCTAACTAATATTATAAATGCGAAAGTATGGATGGATGGATAGATGGATAGATGGATGGATGGATGGATGGATGGGTGTTTGTTTGTTACTCAATCAAGCCAGAATGGCCCAACGGATCTGGATGAAATTCGGCACATAGATAGAGAAAAGTCTGGAATAGCACATAGGCTACTTTTTATCCCTGAAAATTGCGTAGTTCCCGGGGGATAGCGATAACGAATTCTTCGCAGACGAAGTCGCTGGCAACAGCTAGTCATATTATAAACCCTAGATGCACCGCCACGTATTTACTGCCAAAACTTCTCCCATAAGTACATTCCAAAAATATGAAAGTCGCAAATGCCAAATTATATTTCAACCACGTTTTAAAATATTCGAAATACGACTGTATAACACAAATATTACAGTTTTATTTCAAATACACGTGTCCGGAATATACGACACTATTATAATTTAAACTGACAGCGCGTCGTAAATCATATTGACAGCTCCACAGGGCCAGAGAGTGCTTAGACAGATTCTAAGCACTCTCTGCTCGGGACGAGTTTTGAGCGCTCGTAGTGAATCTAGGGTTTATAATATCATTGGGTATTTGGTGACACGTTGTAGAGCGTTTATGAATAGGGGGTACGTTGTCACCGCTGCCTATCGCTTCCAGATGCAGGACCTGGGCCAGCCCCCCGTGGAGCTGGTGGGGGACATGGCGGCGCCGCCCGCCGGCCTGCCCGCGCCGCCGGGGGGCACTGACCCCGCGCAGTGCCGCCTCATGTAGCACGCCTCTACACCTGTCAGGACGCCTACACCACTTGCTATGGTCTGTTCATCCGTACGTGTCTTATCGTGTAAACAAAAGTGATAGACAATGACACTAGTCGTGAGATTGGAAATGTTGATAAAATATACATAAAACGTGACCGATTATTTTGCTTTTAAATTAAATAGAACTTGTCAGGTTTTCGATTTTGCGCTGCTCGGGTTGCTGGTATTCTCGAGTTGATGTCGTTCCTCCATTGAAAATCTTATTAAAAATTATATTTTGCAGTGTTTACTTGGTCAATTTAACTTTATGATTTAAACTTTCGCGAATTTCACACGTTACGGGGCTTAATCACGTAAATAAAATGTATTTTTGTAAATACCTCGACGTTTCGGACGCGTTGCATTCATGGTCTCGAGAGGACTGAAGAAGCGGATATCAACATCTTCTAGCTGCACGGGTTTTCCTAACTACCCGCACTTGGTCTTTATTATTAGTTTCTTCACTAGGGCTGCCACATTTTATTGACGTGATTAAGTCCCGTTTTTCTTATAATAATGTTTGCTTTATGAGTTTCTTTAAGCCTACAACAACAACTTTTGTGTAATCCAAGAGCAAAATGTGACAATGTCTTTGAGAAGTGTTTGTTTACACAAGACACGTAAGGGTGAATTGACTGTAAGTAGATAAGTACTGATCTTTATCATGTTGCTGCTAGCGTTGTGTACTTCGAGTCATTTTATACGCGTCTATCAGGGACCGGAAACCGGTTAATTTTTGAAACCGGTATTGTGCCGGTTAGATACCGGTTAAAGAACTGTTCAATTGGCTAAGTAAAGTTTTTGGAAGAGGTGCAAATTATATTTTTATTCGACAGTCCACGTCTTAATAATCGAGGTACTGCAGCTCTTTTATTTTTATTCCCTCTTGTTAGTTAGAAATATTTTTTTTAAGTGGTCGATTTGACATTTGTGAAATTTAATGGATGGCCAGCTACGCGTGCCTAGAACTAGCTTGTAATAAAAAAAAAACTACGTCAACCGTACGTCAACTGTCACTTTTGAGTCAAAAGTGACAGTTGACGTACGGTTGACGTAGTTTTTTGAGTCAAAAGTGACAGTTGACGTACGGTTAACGTAGTTTTTTCAGTCAAAAGTGACAGTTGACGTACGGTTGACGTAGTTTTTTTTATTACAAGCTAGTTCTAGGCAATTTTTATTCGACTGCGCCAGAAGAAAGGTCATGTTTTTGAATATATTTTTACTACTTTAACATTGGGGGCTATATTCCAAAAATTGAATTGACTTACTCTCTAATCCTGCCGCTAAGCAGCAGTGCTTGCATTGCTGTGTTCCGGTGTGGAGAGTAAGACAGCCGAAATTACGGGCACAAGAGGCATTTCATCTAAGTCCTCTAGGTTGGCAACGCATCGGCGATTCCTCCGGGGTTGCGGGTGTCTATGGGCAGTGGTGATCGCTTACCATCAGGTGACCCACTTGCTCGTTTGCCTTCCTATTCACATAAAAAAAACTTGTTTTACAAACGCGTATAAAATGGATCGAGGTTACTATATTTGAATTTGAGCTAGATTTAAAATAGAGGTCAGTGCTACAGAGTATCAAGAGAATGTATGATTAGGTATTGTGAAGTAGTTGGGGTTGTAAATCGAGTTTTTCTATGGTACCAAATATGTACATAAAACTTTTTGAAATAAAAAACAATAAAAAATACGTAATGACACTGATTTGCGATATATGTAATTATTTCGCAATTTACTAATTTCGATTGTAATAATATACGGTATAATAAATAGTATAGTTTTTTTATCACCAAATGACTTGATTTTTCAAGAAGTTTTGACGTAAGTTCTGGAAACTATACATATTATAATGACTTAATCACAATTTGGAAAAAAACGAATGCGTAGTCAATTTCACTGAGATCAGTTTAGCAGTTACGAAGAAGTAGCAAACAGACAGTTACTCTCGCATTTGCAATTGAGTACAGTTTTAAGTTTTTTATGAACAAAAAACATTTATTGTCTTCAATTCTTTTTTAAAGGGCCGACGACGTACATGTTATGGGTGTCCATGGGCGTCGGTGATTGCTTTTCATCAGAAAACCCGCATGCTTGTTTGCTTTCTAGGACAAAAATATTTTTTGTTCATTGAAATATACCTCCGCAAAGTAGCGCCTGATTAATTGAATTAAGTTTTTTTTGGGTTCCGTACTTTAAGGGTGAAAACGGGACCCTCTTACTAAGACGCTGTCCGTCCGTCTGTCTGTCCATCTGTTACCAGGCTCATGAACTGTAGGCAGTTGAAATTTTTACAGATTATTTATTTGGGTCAGCTTTTTGGGTCGTTAATATTAATTTATCGTTGCATTTCTAACTACGTATGTCATCACAAATCTATTGGTGCTTTTGAACCGCTCACTTTGACGGCATTGTCGTATTGTAGGTCTGCCAGCCCCTAGTCCACCAACGGGACAATAGTCGCTGACAATTGTCAATTCTGTTTACATTAAAAACTCGAAAAATCTACGCCGGTTGGCTCAATCTATACCTATAAAACAGTGCGTTAACGTTTCTACGTAGCGTTGCGTCTCACGACGCCTTTGCCCAGCGGTGGGATGTGGACAAGATGTCTCAGAATTAATTTGGAACATTTCTGAAGGTGGTTGGGTTTATCTGAACACTCCTGTGAAGGTTTTTGACGTGATAACGTCTTGTAAATCGATGAACGCCGGATGCACGCACGAAAAAGTGTCACGTTCCGCGTGACGTCAGAGCTGGCAGTTGTCATCCATGTTTCTTTGTGACGTTATCACGTAAAACTATCGTCCGTAAATTGACTTTACAGACACTCAGAACAGACGTTCAACGCGTGTCCAAAAATCCATTGATTTAAAGTTGATTTTCGCAAGATTATTTATTAATAACACTAACTTTTTTGTAATAACACCGTACAGGTTTTCATTGCAATTTTTTGATTAAATAAGCTAATCTAAAAAATCTAAAAATACGTACGTATGTTTTTTAGAATTGCATGTTAGTAAGAAAGCAGAATTAAAAAAAAATAAGCTTCGAAATATTCGTCATTCACAATTTTGCAAATACTGAATATAGTTTACTAGTTTGTGCTTACAGTAACCCAACTTTGTTTTCCTCCAAATGGTTTTCGAATTATACATACACATACATACATATCGTCACGCCTCTTTCCCACAGGGGTAGGCAGAGACTACTTTGTTCCACTTGCTACGATCCTGACATACCTCTTTCGCTTCATCCACATTCAAATTATATTATTATTATTCATTCGAATTATAGCATACTAAAAAAATGAACAATGCCAATTCGCAAGATTCGCAACGCCACGCAATATGATGTATTTGTTGCCACGCGACGCTAGGTCTCGTTCGAGTCTTACCCCCTTATTCATAAACGCACTATAGGCCTCTGTTAACTCACTTTGACATTTACCTTTCACAGATAAGGACAAACGATTACTAACTTAGCAGAGGCCTATAGTGCGTTTATGAATAAGGGGGTTAGCCGCTCACCACGATTCATGTATATTTTTTTAACAGAAGTC
Source organism: Pandemis heparana (assembly GCA_963854515.1). Classification (NCBI taxonomy): domain Eukaryota; kingdom Metazoa; phylum Arthropoda; class Insecta; order Lepidoptera; family Tortricidae; genus Pandemis; species Pandemis heparana. The sequence continues at coordinate 7,089,849 of OY978035.1, forward strand.
CAAAGGCTAAAATTATTAATTAGTAATTAAGCAAAAATTGTTAAAAGACTGATTTTAAAACGAAAACGGCGTGTTATTAAAAAAAAACTGCACCTTAATTGAAAGAAAACAAAAAAGACCAATTCCGGTACCAGTTCCGGAATTCCGATATCGGGTTAAATTTCCGATATTCAGTTCCGGAATTGAAAACCTTCCGATATTGCAAGCCCTAAACCCAACCGGTGATTTGTTCCAGATTAATTGTTAGACACTGTATAATTGTATGACGTGTATTTGTATGGAAATTGTATGGACATTTTTGAATGGTGGCGGCATTTTATTGTGGATGAAATTTTGACTTTTACAGAATTTTTCGAGTACCAAAGACTTAGCCATTTCGACTTGGAATTGTGTATGGTCGGTAAAGAAATTTTACCTCAATTTAGGTTCAGTGACATGCATTTGTTAAAAAATATATAAGTAGAACACTACTTTAAAAGAAGTCGTGAAAGAAATGGTTAATGACTTACCTGACGATTTTGATGTGATATGATTTGATTAACCTTGTTGCATTTTTTAACCTTGTACAAAGTCCAACGGGTGCACAAAAAATGGCCGTGTGAAATTTTGGACTAGTCAGTTTAAAGGTCAGTTATATCTTATGAGAGTATTTTTGATTCCTAGCAGAAACAACTTAGATTTTATAATTTCTAAACAAAATAATTTTTTTTGACTATAACGCTCATGTGCAATTAAGTATTAATTAACGTATCTGAGTCTGACGGTTACTTATGCTAATCAAATAACCTAGCATTTAACCTATTTCGAGTCGACAGTTCGATACATGATGTTGGATTTAGTGCCTTTAAGAGTCGGGCTAAGTATTATATGATTTTATAGAAGCACAAAATGAGTTGATAACCTTTTAACCTTTACATGTTTGTTGTATGCCACAAAAGGTTAAAATTTCTGTAACATGATAACACAACTTACAACATATTAATCGAAGTAGACTTATTTCTAATGGATGCTTATGCCTTTGCTTGCAAATATTTCTTACGTCGCCCCGGGCCGTAAGTAGCAATTACTAGCTACGCGAGCGGAAATTTCCACTCCTGGCCAGGGGAAGACGTAAGCTTGTATACACAAATAAAGCTGCACATCCTTTTGTTTATATCGTGGAGATTTAGTGCCTGTTTCACTACTCCTTAACTGTCATTTATCTATGTTTCCGTCTCTATTTATTACTACGAAACAGACAGAGACGTCATCATAGATAACTGACGGTTAAGGAATGGTGAGACAGGCCCCTAGTAAGACAAGACCATTGTAGCAAAAAATATGATAAACCATAAATAAACCAACCATAAACCGAGAGGTTAAAATGGTCATCGGTTTAGGTTAAAAGGTTAAAGCGGTGGGTTTAAAAGGTTTAGGTGATGTTTGTATAACTACAATTATGGTTAGAATGGCAATGGTTTCGCAGCCGTGAATGGTTCATGTATTCGTTAATAATCGTCTTATTTATTTTATTTACACAGCGTTGTATAAGTTTCGTTATTTAATTAAATATTTAATAATAAACATTGTTTAGTTATTTGGTTGTTTTATTCTAGTTGATTTTATTTTAACCTTTTTAGGCATCACTTGATCAACGAAGGAAGCGATTAGCTATCGACTTGTAAAAGTCACGCGATGTCGCCATAATATATCGTCGACACATGTCGTGAGTCATTCGACTGTCTATTCCCATCTTTGGTTGTAAACCTTTAAAATAAACATACAAAAATGATGTCCAACGACAAAAATAAGACATCAAATAAATTACAACATTTTATTACAAAAACTAGTTCCAAATACAAAAAAAACTGGCGCGTGTTACAATACATTATCAAAACATTTTTCATCTCATTAAGGCACCTACTCCAAAGCAAATTGGAGCTAAAAAAACTTAAACTTTTCAACAACCGAAGACCACAGCGTAAGAGTAACCTTAACGCAGTGGCGTAAGTTTCAAATTCGTTTATCTGTCTCGCTTGGTGTGGAAAAGGTTAAATTCTCCAACCCGAATTGGACGCACTTTAGTTTGTGGAGTAAATTTATCTTAAATAGTTATTTTTCGTGTTGGTTCAGTCTCCGCAGGCTGGTAACGTCCATGCCGTATATTTGAAACTTAGCCGGTTCATCGAAGCGAACCTGGGAATATCATAAAAGTAGGCCAAATATTATCACTATGTATGCTTAGATCTATAAAACTACACAACGGATTTTGATGCGGTTTTTTATTTAAATAGATAGCGATTCAAGAGGAGGGTTCATAAGTAAAACTCTACGCAGACGAAGTCGCGGGCATAAGCTAGTAAAATAATAAATGCTAAGGTGTGTGTGTCCGTCACATCTTCACGCTTAAACTGCAGAACCAGAACCGATTTACACGAAATTTGCAATAGTTATAACCATGGTCCCGGTTAGGAGACAGGGTAGTTTTTATCACAGAAATCATCCTTTAACCGTTTCACCGCCATTGACTTGATATAAAGTCCGTACGTGCACTGTAAAATGCACCTTCAGTTGGCAAAATAAAGATGACAGTTATGTTATTTTTTTTTATTTATTAGAGCTGCTTAGTGGCGAAATGGTTAAAGAGGTGAAAAGGGGGTCAAATTTACTATGGAGATGCGATTCCATAGCACTAACCTCCTTCGATTCTTTGTCCACTGAAGTTTTCGAAGCCTTGCTAGCTTTGTCATCCTCCGCTTTTTTCGCGTCCTGAAAAAAAAAGAAAACTTTCAATCTTATCTTATCTATATCACGAAAACTATTTAAGATTTCAGGTCCCCTTTCAGATATTTCTTACAAAATAGTCTAAAGTATCTTTTTTAATTTAAAAATCTAAAAAAAAACAGATATAAGGAATCGCACCGAAATGATACAGAAAATGCGTCTTGTTGAAATTGACCCATCTAATGGAAATAAATATCATAACAAATTAGGTATACTACAAAATAAATAAACAAATAATTTAACCAATTTGAGTTTTTAATGATTCACGGTTAAGTTCATTCGACCCGTGATCATGATACATGCAACTGTATCGAAATATCGGGTGCTCAATAAAGGTAATCGCGGTTCACATCCCGTTTATAATATTTCGAATTAACCAATTTGTTCATATACGGATGAAATGCACATGTTAACGAAGTAGCAATTAGGAATGGGAATATGCGGACAAGTTGGCAATGTAAATGAAGTAGGAATGTGGACAAAACGGGAACGTGGACCGAGTGAACCCAAACGGCGCACGGCTCGCGGCGCGCGGCCCGTGGTTTACTCGCCTCGACGTCTTTCGCGACCGGCGGAATGTTCGGACAAAGCTTCTCGGCGAGAGCTTGCACCTGGAAAAGAAAATTTTAGATTTACTCTTTTCGACGCCAACGACACAAAATAATAATAAAAATAAAAGATATTTATTCAATAGTTTATATGCGTTGCGACTAGGCAGCTACGACCTTTGACATGTTTAATAACACTATGCCGCGGGAACTATGCAATTTTCCGGGATAAAAGTATTAGCCTATGTTTTATTCTAGGGTACCAGCTATCTTCGTTCCAAATTTTATCCAAATCCATCCAGTCGTTTTAGCGTGACAAACTTTCGTCACAAACTTTCGCATTTATAATATTAGTAGGAAGATTATTGATGAAAAATAGTATTTTTTTCGTCTTTTCACTATAATAAAGGTTACCAACCCTACGCGGGGGCTAGGCAGCGCGTACAATCATACCTGCCTACCGCACGCTACTGGCAGCAGCGTGTAGGTACTCACAGAGGCGTACTGCGAGAAGCACGCGCGCGCGCGGCCGACGCACGGCGGCGGCACGGCGCGCCCGTAGCGGTCGCGGTCCGCCGGATCGAACATGTAGAAACCTGCAACACAATACAACAACTCTAGGGCATATTGATTAATCAATATCATCGTGTGACCCGCGCATATCGCGATCCATATCGCGAAATAATGACGCGCATCGAAGCGAATCCGGTCGTTTAGAAGTCCACGATCCTGTATTGACTTACCAAACATTATCAGTATTATCACGACAATAGGTATTGAAGAAAAAAAAAGTACCTAAGGTAAGTTTGTATAGAGTTTACATACATACATACATATACATATTGACACATATGCATACATACATATACTTTTCGCCGCCATTGACTTGACACTACACGCAGTAAAAACGCACCTTCATTTAACAATTCAAGGTTACAAAGATTTAAATTTATTCAAAGAAAAACAAATAATAACAAAAAAAACTTAAAAATAACTTAAACCTACTTACCTAAAACTGATAATAAATAAAAAATAAAAAAAATCTCCCAAATCGCCGCCAATAGGGAGGGTGCCCAGAAGGCTGGCAGCATTGCCACGTTGTATGGCAATGCTTATTCGCTGAGCGAAATATTGGCCAGCCCTCTGGTCACGGGAGGCCTCTATAAGGCGCGCCGAGATATCTTTATACATCCGGCGCGCGCTTGGCCCCCATGGCCCCAGAGTTGCGACTCCAAACGCCTCAAATATATAGCTAGCTCCAAGCGAGCTATACTTTCGGCGTTTGAAGTCTTCCGCCGAGGCCGCAGCAGAGCCTACAACATTTTGGGTCCTTGGAAGATGGGTCGGAGCAAGAGTATCAACACACGTTGCATCCCAAACTAAGGGCCGACCCATCCGCCAAGGAACCAGGGTCAGACCGTCGGGCCGTTTGCCATCATCTCTAGCCAAACCGTTAGGTTCTAACACGGCTGGCAATTTAATTCAAGGTTATAAAATAAATAAATAAATAAATATCTTGGGACAAAATACACCAATTGACCCAGTCCCAAACTAAGCACAAGTCACACACACACTAAAGACACTAACAACACACACACTAAACACTAATGACACACTAAACACACACTAAAGATGTATGACGGTAAAAAGGTTAAGATCAGATCAGAATCTGTGTGTATGTGTGTGCGTACCTCTCGGCGTCCTGAACAGCGCGACAGCGAAGTCCCCCTTGCCGGCGACGAGCACTCCACTGCGCTCCTCGCGGAAGAACTCCGTCAGCTGAGCAACACAAGGCACACAGTTACGATCCATGGTGTGTAAATACAGGGTGTTTGGTAGCCAGGTGCAAAGCTTTAAGGGGGTGATAGCCGAGAGGTATTTTTGAACATTTTGAGCCATACATGTCTTAGCCGAAGTTTGATATTTTTTTTTAAATTTAAAATTTAGAAATTTTATGAAAATTCCCGGAATTTGATAGAAACGAGTCAATATTGCACCAATGAGCGTTAATTTGTAAACAAAATCTTTTATTTCGGATAGTTTAATGTGTATTGGACCAAGTGAAACAATATTTAAGTGTCTGTCTTGCCACAGAAACAAAATGGAGGCATTTGAAAGTACTAAAAATGTCTTATTTTGGAGCAGTGTCATTTTTCAGTGCCATAAAAAAAATTAAAAAAAAACCTGGAAATGTTCAAACATTTTTAAAAACCTGCCTGTTTATTCCTCTTTCTTTCTGTTTCTTTGTTAATTTCGCGTTTTTTCATGTAATTTACTAGGTAAATACCTACACTTACCTAGTAAATTACATGAAAAAAGGTAAAAAAAGAATTGTAAAATGAATTAATTTACTATTCAAATCACAACAAAGTGAAGATTAATGATTTTTTTTTACCTTTTTTTTCATGTAATTTACAACTAAAGTAGGTACCTACTTTTAAGGTGAAATTTCAATACTAGTGCGTTCTTAGCGAGTGCTCCCCGAGTGTGGTTTTTACTTTTTATCTCAGATTTAGCAAGCAATCTGAATGAGTGATACCTTAAAAGAAAGAGGAATAAACAGGCATGTTTTAAAAATGTTTGAACATTTCCAGGTTTTTTTTTTAATTTTTTTTATGGCACTGAAAAATGACACTGCTCCAAAATAAGACATTTTTAGTACTTTCAAATGCCTCCATTTTGTTTCTGTGGCAAGACAGACACTTAAATATAGTTTCATTTGGTCCAATACACATTAAACTATCCGAAATAAAAGATTTTGTTTACAAATTAACGCTCATTGGTGCAATATTGACTCGTTTCTATCAAATTCTGGGTATTTTCGTAAACTTTCTAAATTTTCAATTTTAAAAAAAATATCAAATTTTGGCTAAGACATGTATGGTTCAAAATGTTCAAAAATACCTCAGCTATCACCCCCTTAAAGCTTTGCACCTGGCTACCAAACACCCTGTATACGGCATGTAAGTGCGGCTCTTCAGTGTGGAAGGAGTGTGTCACATCATTAAGTACCTATTGCATTTACCTATGGAAGTGTGTAATGAGGAATGGAACGTTAGAGGGTGTGAATGAGACGGACGATAATATGTTACGTAAATGTGTCACATAAATGTTGAAGGTGAATGTGACATGGAAATGTTGAAGGTAAATGTGACATGGAAATGTTGAAGGTGAATGTGTCATGTAAACGTTGAAGGTAAATGTGTCATGTAAACGTTGAAGGTGAATGTGACATGGAAATGTTGAAGGTGAATGTGTTATGTAAACGTTGAAGGTAAATGTGTCATGTAAACGTTGAAGGTGAATGTGACATGGAAATGTTGAAGGTGAATGTGTTATGTAAACGTTGAAGGTAAATGTGTCATGTAAACGTTAGGTGAATGTGTCATGTGTGAATGTGTGTTGAAGGTGAATTACTGTGATTGTCATAAATAAACTTTTTCTTTCTTTCTTTCTTTCTTTCATGGAAATGTGAAGGTGAATGTGAAAAGTAAGTGTGTCAGCTGAGCGTGTGTCACCTGCGTCACGAGGTCGGCGTCCACGGAGCCGGCCTGCCGCGGCTGGTACACGACCACGCGGCACACGCAGTTGCCCGGCGTGTAGAACTTGCGCAGCACCTGACACACACATACAGTCAGAGCCATTTCGAATCATACGTGCGTAGGCGGCCAACTCATAATCAGAGACAGGAATTTACGTAGCACTTTTGAATCGTCGTAGTGTCTTCTTATTTACCGACTTCCAATGTACTTACATATGTATGTCGATATAATATAGAACACAAATTAAATTAGGGTTGCCATTGCAGTTCAAAGAGGCAACGCGGCCAACATAATGGGAACCTTTGAACCAGGCACGAAATAGGGAGGGAATTTTTTAGGTTAATTTTTAATCATTTTTAACTCTACTTTAAATCAACTTTCCAGTTTAAGTGTTCTTTATTGTTATTTTGTTGAACTGTTAGGTAATAGTTTGTAGTTTTAAATAAATGTTTATGTATTTATACAATTAAAGAAGGTAAAAAATGGGCGGTATTATCACTAAAGAGCGATCTACTCCGGATTTCAAGTAGTTGAAAATTATGCAAGAAATATTGCAATAAAAACTATGAATATTTATAAGTTAACGATTTCAAATTTAATCAGTTCGTAGCTGTCCTGATAGAGCTGGTGGCCCAAGGCCAGCACCTGGTCCAGCGTGGGCCAGCACCGGCGGCACTGTCCTCCAGCAGCTGGTGGCGTCACCTGTTCCATGGCGAGGATGCGCGTGCCCTGCGGCCGGTAGTGCAGGTAGCTGTCCTGGTAGAGCTGGTCTCCGGAGTCCAGCACCTGGTCCAGCGTGGACGAGCACCAGCGGCAGACGTCTTCCACGCGGGACATCGCCACCGCCATCACGGAGCACGCCAGCGCCTGCCGAAGATGTCATGACATGACATGATGTCAGGAAGAAAATTATGTACCTACCTTACATGTAGGGCTTCCAATATTCGACCATTTTAATTATTCGAATATTCGATTCGTAAATTCGGAAGTATTCGAATTATTCGAATAATATTCGGATATTTTAGAAAGGTTTAATAAAACGTAGAAAACTACAGAATCAGCAGTGTAATTACGTAATCAGGTTAAAAAATAACTTAGCAATTAAAAAATAAAGAGATCAACGCAAAAATAGAGAACGTGTATTAGTTACCTAATTCACCTAGTTAATAATCTAAATATTATCATCACATTTTCAGTCTTCAAAAATCACCTAAAATTAAAGAAGAACAGCACTATTAACTACTACCTTACGTACCGACTTAATTTACACGATAATAATGCAATACTTAAATCACATCGCTACCCACGTAAACATTTTACTGACAAAATCGAATATTCGAATACCATGCCCCCAAATATTCGAATATGAAAATTAGCCGAATATTCGAATTATTCGAATTGGAAGCCCTTACTTACATGGCACGACCTACTGGCACCGGAGATAGACCAGCTTAAATGACCCTTAAAGGTTATCGCAGTCATAACCGCTCGGCACCGGAACGGCAGCGCCTTGCCGGCTCGCCGTCAACCAGGCGTCAACCATATGCAAGCTCGTGGCGGAAGCGGCTCGGTGCCTTCGAGGCGTCCGCGCGGCTACAGCGCGCTTACCGCGAGCCGCCGACTGGTTGACGGCTAGCGGTCGACGTCGACAGTAGGCGATGTCAGAGAGACGTAAGCGCGGTGCCTACGAGTGGCCCACACACTGCTAGCTTGTGCCGAGGCGAGGCGTTGCCATTCCGAAGCCGATAAGTATGGAGTTTCATACAAAGAATACTGAGCAGGTGCCGTGCTGGCGTGGAGCGGTTATACACAAGTTTACGTCTTCCCCTGGCCAGGAGTGGAAATTTCCGCTCGCGTAGCTAGTAATTGCTACTTACGACCCGGGGCGACGTAAAAAATATTTTCAAGCAAAGGCATAAGATACAAACTAGCTTTAAATTTAGCTAATAGCGTTCAAAAGGTTAAATAAACATATACTGATAGGTACTGAAAAAACAGTTATTGAGTGTACAGATGTAGTGCGAAATGATTTTCCATGACATTTCGTTGAATCCCATGCGGTTTTCAACTTTATGTCTGCGATAACCTTAAGACTCGAAGTCAGACTGTTACAAAAATCCTCACCAAAGATAATAAAATTAGATTAGGCTCGTTAGGTATCTTCAAATGCCCGAAGAGCAAACTGAGTAGAAATAGTAACCCCGTCAAAGTGGATGATATGATACCTGGTTGCCGCGCGAGGCGTAGGGGAACCTGTTGCAGGCGATGGAGTGGCACGCGCTGAGGAACTGCGTGCCGTCCTGGAGCACCAGCCAGCCCGACGTGTTGCGCTGGCCTGAGGGGAACAGTGTCAGAACAGGCAGCTAGGAGCGGCCCAAGTGACCGAGCACAGCTTGGCTTCTATAAGCCTCAGCAGGGACCGAAAACCGATTAATTTTTGATACCGGTATTGTGCACTCGCCAAAAACGAAAAAGATTTCGTTTCCATTCCCGGTTAAGGAGTTAGGTACGTAATAAGCTAGCTATTCAATTATGAATATTGAGATACCGGTTTGTGCGCTTTCCGTTCATCATTCGTTTTTGGGGAACGAAATTAACCAGTTAAATAAAACAACAAATGAAATTATGAAACAAGAGCAAGACAGAACTTGTATTGCTGTCTCTTTTGTCACTACTGGAGGGGATAAACTTAAAACAAAAAAAAACTATCTTGCGTATGGTTTTGCTCTCGCCAAAATCAGCTGTTCACATTTGTGGCGCCCATTTTGTAAATTACATACATACATACATATCGTCACGCCTCTTCCCACAGGGGTAGGCAGAGACTACTTTGTTCCACTTGCTACGATCCTAACATACCTCTTTCGCTTCATCCACATTCATCAATCTCTTCATACATGCTCGTCGGTTTCGGGTACTCTTGACCTGGCCTTTTTTCAAAACGTCCTCAATTTGATCACGGAAAGTCCGTCTAGGGCCAAGACTCTAGGCCTTCCCCTCCCAACGCACCCATTCACATTCCCCATATAAATCTGTTTAGTTAATCTTCTTTCATCCATCCTCTCTACGTGACCAAACCAACCAAACCAACCAACAAATAACGATATTGGAACTATTTGGAACAATATTAACAGGTATATCAATATTTTATTGAATCAGGCGTTACTTTGCGGAGGTCCATTTCAATGAACACAAAATATTTACCTTGCTACTCCGCTACTTACGTGCAAGATAACCAAGCCTGTGCGAAATATATACGTTTTGCATGCAAGCCCTCCCACCACTACTGCCACACAAAACGCACACAAATCCCACAAACTTAATTAATCCTAACACCACACAAACACTGACGCGCGTTTCGATCCCTCTACGGGATCATTATCAAAGTTAAATAGTACGACGTTGGTTCGCTTGTACATCGGTTGTGCTCTAACTTTGATAAGTAAGTAGCGGAGTAGCAAGGTAAATATTTTGTGTTCATTTAGGTATATCAATAACGGTTCTGGTCCCTGGACCTCAGTCTTGTTGAAGGGCACTCACCCTTGAGCTTGGTCTCCTTGTCCCGCGCCTCGGAGGCGCGCTGCGCGTCCTTGCAGGTGGGCCCGCCGGGCGGGTGCTTGCGGTCCGACTCCGACGCGCGACGCTTGCTGCCGTCCACGCCCACCTACAATAGTACATTGATAAACAAGGGTTGCAACACTTGCAACTTGCAGACTTCCATCCGGATGGCCGAGAACCGTGCTGCCTGGAGAAAGCTGGTGCGCCGCGCAACGACCTCACATGGTCACGACAGAAACGATAGAGAAGAAGAAACAAGGGTTCAAATTGACCTGATTCAATAGCGAAATTTCTGGCGCTCGAACGAAGTGAGAGCGCCAATAGTTCGAGGGTGAAATGGGAATTTCCACCCGAGTGGAATATTCACCTTGCTGGTGGCGGGCACGAGCCTGACGTTGGGCGGCGCGCGCACCAGCGGCGGCTCCACCCCGCCCAGCCGCTTGATGGGCGCCACCACCACCGACATCGCGTACAGGAAGAAGTCGTGCTTCGGACGCTCTATCGCTGGTATGTTTTGCAGGTAGCTGCAATACAGTTCCAACATGATATACAAAGTTTTAAATCTCTAAGAGCACCCCATCTGCGACGTGTATCCGTTAAGGTGATATCAGATGGTTCATTTTTTGTTCATTTTCTAATTTCATTTTACATCTTTCACTCAAAGTGACACGTCTGAACGCAAAGTGGAAGAAAAGTGCCGAATGAATTCATTAGTGAATTGATCAAACGGTGTTGGATATTTTCATTCTGTAGCATTCACTCGTCTGATATCACCTTTACTGTAACGTGCTACAATAAAGGTACAATAAAGATGAAGACTTACGCAAACGCCATCAACTTGGCGGACGTGAAGGTGAGGACGCAGGCGGCGCCGTCGTCCTGCAAAAACAGTGATCAATGATCATCATACATAGAGACAACGCAAACGCTTGACTGCGCGAACAGTTGAGCGAGCATGCATGAGCCTAAGATGAGCTCAACCTTTCCCGAATTCAACCGTAAGGCTGGCCACATACATACGGTATTTCCGGGAACCGCCCGTACGGGTTGACGTCAATTCGTAGCCCTGTCCCGTTATATAGCGATATCCCGTTCGCCGACGTCATTTCGTACGGAAACCGTATGAAAATTCCGTATATATGTGGCCGGCCTAACTTATGAGCCAATTTATGAAATCGCACTTCTAAAAATTACCGCTGATTTTAACCTTTATGAAAGCAAACGCCGTTAATCGGACCGCATACGATTAGGTAGATACAATCTGAGTTTTAGTACCCTTATAAGATTGAAATCAGTTATTACTACACAAATAAAAATAACAGATTACGATGACGATAAACAGATACAAAACATAATTTTCGTCAACATCGTCCAAAAAATGGACCTCCATTTCATAAGATCACGATTGAGTGCATCGAAGGTTGAGTTCGCTCGTGGTTGAGCGCGGTCTGGGCCCCGATTTTTGAGAGCACGTCACCCGAAAGTACCACTCGAAAGTAAGCTACTACGGCTCGCTCTGTAGCGATAAGGCCGCCTATTGTTACTTTATTACTTCTGTATACCTTTTTCTGTTTTGATTGTTATATGTGGTGTTCAATAAAGAGTTATTGTATTGTATTGTATTGTGTACGGCTCTAAGCAAACTTTTGACTCACGTGATTAATGAGAGCCTTCTAAGCTACTCGTATTTCAAATTCAGCACAATTTTCACCACTTTCGAGTGGTATTTTGACACATTGTGGTTTCAAATATGCTGACCTGCGCGTCGGCCCGCAGGCCGGTGGGCCCGCAGGCGTGCGGCTCCATCATGTAGTAGGAGGGCGCGCCCGCCACGCGCCACACCGCCACCGCGTGCGGCGCCGACCACAGCACGCCGTGCGTGTGCTCCTCGAAGAAACGCTCCAGGGCGCATCTGCGGTGACCAACAATGGTTATTTTCATCTCTCATACTCGGAAAGTGAGGCAAATCATATCTGACACACGGGAGGATAACTATTATTTTCTTCCCAAGGGTAGATATGAATTAAAAAAAAATAAAGGCATTGGCTGTCAATGGAAAACATACGCATTCAGCCAAGCATTACGGCATATCCATGTTTTTTTCTTAAGTACTTAAGTAGGTAATAATAATTATAAATTTTATAACGCTATTTAGTCAAATATTATTTTTATTAATTTATATACATTACTTTATTTTTATACATACGTAGATTTAATGCTGTTTTAGAAAAAAAAATAAGAAAAAATTACATTGTAAACGACAATGGTATATATTTTTTTATTTTATTTTTTTATTTTATTTATTAGATTGTAATGTCATGTACATTTATATTAAAAGGTGTTAAGCATAAATTAGTCGGTCCATGACGCCCTGCAAGGGCACACAATAACAATTTATCACTAAAATCTAGGAATACAAAATTTAAATGACAATAATTGCTTAATATGTTAATTTAAATCATGCAATTGTATCGTATTCATTAAATTAAATTTAAATTAGCTAATATTTATGTCAAGGAGTTTTATAAAAAAGATAAAGACAATTAAATAAAAAGTGTAAAATGAAATAGGTAATATCCGCATGTCGACCATTACATTAATAATTTAATAATAATAATATATAATTCATAGTAATAAAATGTCACGATTTAAATACAAAAATTTCAGTCTTAATTGAATTTACTCATAATATCTTGCAGTCTCATCTTTTAAAAACTCGTTGACCGTATAATAGCATTTCTCAATTAAAAATGTCCTTAACCTATTCTTATATATAGTTATTCGTGATTCGTTTCTGATGGATCTATATGTCCACACAGCCATCTTTATTCCGCTTAACTCGTGGTTCAACTGACTAAAATACCTACTTTATCTACAGTTTTTCTCTAATCATTATATAAAACATTTTAAATGTTGTTTATGAGTAAATATTGAAATATTTGACAATAACCACATTGACCTATGTTTTAAAAAAAAACTTGATTTGCTGCCAATTTGGCGCGAAAGCATTCTTCATTTGGTAAGTAGAGTGTTTAACTCGGGAAAAACACCAATATCACACTCGAAATATTGGCACCCTCGCAGGCTCGGGTGCCAAGTTACCTCGTGTGATATTGGTTCTTTTCCTCCCTTGTTGAACAATCTACTATTGTGGCACGAGGGAGCAAAATTATGTGTTTACGGCGAGGGCGGTACGTTGAATCCAGAGCATAAAGCTCCGACCGCACCGCCGCGTGCAGTGACGTGTCGTAGGCGTCACGTTTTCTCACCGTTTCTTCATACATTTTACGCACCGGTGTGGTCGGGCCTTAATGACGGATTCGAGTACCTATTAACGCCCGAGATGAAAATAATTTCGCTCCCGAGTGGCTCAATCATCAATTCTAAATATAATTTTTAATTTATATTTTTATTTTAAGTTTTATTTAAATTGTTATTTTCACACCTCTCATTCAGAAAATTAAGCTTTGCTCCCTGTCGAGAGGGATCGAAATGCAACTTTTCAATGCAAGAATTGTATGCCATTACATTACAGTAACATCGCGAAGTTTGACAGATCGGTTGAATTCGGTTTGCCCCGGCATACCGCAATGAAACTTACATACAATTCTTGCATGTGTCTAAATGAGCCTTTAGTGAACCCATAATCGTCATCGTCACCTGACGCTCATCTCCGTGGGCTTGATCTGTTCCAGCTTGCCGGAGTACACGGCCTGCAGGTCGTAGCGCACGTAGTTCACGCCAAGCACGAAACGTTTCAACACCTACACATACACAAACGTCCATCTCCTTTACGTAAGGTAACAACACCCTAAAGCTATACCCACTATTTAACAAGATTCCTGAGATTTTCTTCAAATTGTTTTTATTTGCATTTCTTTTTAGGGTTCCGTACCTCAAAAGGAAAAAACGGAACCCCTATAGGAACACTTTGTTGTCCTTACGTCCATCCGTCCGTCCGTCAAGACCCTTTTTCTCAAGAACGCGTGGAGGTATCAAGTTGAAATTTATATCAAATACTCAAGTTTACTGCCCCTTGGAGCTGTGAAAAAATCAAACTTCTAAGCCAACGCAATCAAAATATACAGCCGTTTTCCGCAAATTTTCGAAACTCGCAAGGGAATCAAAACCTACAGGGTACTTCCCGTGAACTCAGAATCTTGAAATTTGGTACGAAGCAACGTCTCATAGCACAGATAAAGGTAAAATTGCGAAAACCGTAAATATGAATGTATGTCTGTATGGTGACCAATATAAAGTGACCCCACACTGCGTACATTTTGCGTTGGAGTAGGGATCTGCTTACACTGGTTTTTAGATGTTTATAGAGAATATCACGGAACCCTTAGTGCGCGAGTCCGACTCGCACTTGGCCGGTTTTTTTTTTCATTTGGTGGACCGTTTCTTCTATTACGCATCTATCGATATCGATAAAAGAATTCTAGCTAGAACACTAGCTAGATTTTGCCGTGAAAATTCTGGGCTCTCAGTTGAGTGAGAGACAGGCAATAGGTTGCCGAATGCAAAACCCAGTATGCATTTTTTTTTTTTATAAATCTATTTATTTACTCGCAAATGTGATGAAAAACATTACACTTACACACAATTACGAACCTCGACTCAAACAGCCCCCAGTCTTTGACTTCGGGCTTCTACTAGAGCCTCGATCGTAATTCCTCACTTACCGCCCTTAATACTTAATACTAATTTCACCTGCAGGGGCAGTAACACGTCCTCGCCAGGCCTGAACTCGTATCCGAGTGTTCCCAGGGACGCCGCGAACAGCTGACAGCCCACCGACATAACCTGGACACCCAAAAAGAAGAAGCACTAGTTATTTTTGTTACCCTGAGTTACACGATATTCTCAATAGACGGTGTATCTAATTTTAGTTCTGTTGTTTTACGATAGATGTCGCTCTCAAGTTCAGTCCCCATCCTGCATCGCGCTGTTGAGATTTTTCTTAATAATCACAAGCTAGGTATTAACTTGCAACGTATGTATGTGAGTCAAGGTGAATTCTTGCGCCTCGATTATGAAGGAGATGTCTTCATCCGATTAAGCTGAAATTTTGCATACATACTTACCTATGTAAGTCAGATGACAATACAATAATCTGATAGTGGCGTTCTGGTGACCCAGCCAGGATCGTCTCCGCAGGAGGGAACTCTTCAACGGTTGGTCCGATTGACTTGAAATTTGGTGCACATATGTAGGACGGGTGGCAATGCAAGTACAGTCAGCAAAAAAGCTCGTATTAAAAAAAATAGTAGCATCCGGGGGGGGGAAGATGGGAAATCCTGGTCTCAACAGACCTGGTCGACGGTCTTCCTGGTCCAGAGGTGCGGCCGGCGCACGTGCGACATGCACGCCGCGACAATCGCGCCGCAAGACGACTGCAGCAGCGCGTCGCGCGTGAACCTGCGGGGGGCGAGGGAGGGGGGGTCACGATGCGGAGGGGGCAGGGTTACAGGCTGTGGCGGGGAGAACGTTCGGGATAGGAGATAGACGCAAACGATGTACTTACGTTTAGGTTCACTCCGTCCATATTCCCATTTTGTCAACTTCTACCATGTCAAAAGTGCCAGTGCGTCAACATTCAGTTCCCAAGTCGTCCACTTAATGTTTTGTCCACCTTCCCAATTCATCCGCATTGATTGTCGTCCACATTTTCCAGTTGTCCACGTTCCCATGGTTCCCACTATCAACCGAACTGGGGCCTTACCATGACGTCCTAATTCCGACTCAGTTCAAGTTTTAGCTGTCACTTTTAGTATGAATCTGACAGCGAGCGGACCTAAACTGAAACGCATTAAGACGTCATGGTAAGGCCCCTGATCTGATGACTGACTTTGAATTGTGCAGTTGCCAAATTGGGAATGTGACCGAAGTGGGAAGGTGGACAAAAGTGCTGAGCCTGAGCCTTTTGCCTCACTTATATACTGGTTGTTTGTTTTTGTGCAAGTAATTGTATGGGCAATAACTGCTTTTTTTTGACGTGCCTTTGCTACAGTGGCATATGTCGTCCTAACTTCTCTCTGCCGCTCATTCGTCGCTCACCACTGATTAAAAAAAATAATCGAGATTTGAACTGCGGTCACCTGAGAGAACGCACTGTTATTCCACACCTTATACCGCGAGGCCAAACGCACATACGTTAGAGCGACGAAATCAACGTACACTTCAAAAATCGAACGCGACTAGCTTCATTCGTATTTCAAAATAAGCTCTTAAAGGATATCCTGGTACTTAAACTCTCCCTCCGTCTTACGCCTGACACGAGTTTACCATTTTTTACCCATCCCAAAAAGTGCTCAACGCCGCTAACACTTCAATAACTCACTTGGTAATGTCCGGTGGGCGGGAGCCGCGCAGTATGGTCCTCCCCCTGGCCGTCTCCACGTACGCCGTGAGCACCTTCCACTCGTAGCCCTCGTCGGGAACCGCCCCCTGAGCGGTCACCGCTCCGGCAGCCTTCGAGAACTCCCAGAACACTGTCACACCCGTTATCGTGAACCTGGAGAGAGGTCACATGAGTAGGTGAAGAGAGGGAAAAAACCGGCTTAGAGTCGGACTCGCGCACGAAGGGTTCCGTACCATCTAACTAATATTATAAATGCGAAAGTATGGATGGATGGATAGATGGATGGATGGATAGATGGATAGATGGATGGATGGATGGATGGATATTTGTTTGTTACTCAATCACGCCAGAACGGCCCAACGGATCTGGATGAAATTCGGCACATAGATAGAGAAAAGTCTGGAATAGCACATAGGCAACTTTTTATCCAGGAAAATTGCGTAGTTCCCGCGGGATAGCGATAAACGAATTCTTTGCAGACGAAGTCGCTGGCAACAGCTAGTTATCTATAAATATCTATAAACCAGTGTAAGCAGAGCCCTGCTCCAAAGCAAAATGTGGAGTCACTTTATATTGGTCACTGATATATACATTATTCTGGTTTTTAGAATTTGTTGTTATAACGGCAACAGAAATACATCATCTGTGAAAATTTCAACTGTCTAGCTATCACGGCTCATGAGATACAGACTGGTGACAGACGGACGGACGGACAGCGAAGTCTCGGTAATAGGGTCTCGTTTTTACCCTTTGGGTACGGAACCCTAAAAAAGTCCTATATCCCTTCCAATCACACACATTCCTCGCCCATATCCTTATACATACATAAACTTCGCCCAGCTTCGCTCCGACAAAAGCACTCACAAGCTGTTCCCAGGCCTGTTAAGAGCCTCCACGTTGTCTCTAAAGGTGTCGGCCATCTCCTCGACGGTGCTGAAGAGGAAGACCCCGGCGGCGCCGCCCGGGGAGGAGCGCCCGGCCGGCCCGCAGCAGTGCGGGTCCCACATGACATAGGCCTTTTCGTCGGCGCCCCGCCACAGACCCACGCAGTAGTCTTTGGCACACAGCACGCCGTACTTTTGCTAGGGGATGAAGGAGAAATCAAAAGGTTTATTTTGCAAGGCCAAAAGCTCTTTTGCAAGCTTTCATTTAGTTTCACCATCGGTAACACGTGATTTGAAATGGCAGCCGTTAAAAAAAGGGAAAAGTACCCGGCGCTCGCTAATTATTTGTTTGTCCCGCTTGCGGTGGAGACGACTGGCTGTTGGGGCTTCGAGGCATTACTGTTTCTGAAGGAAGTGGGGCGCCGTCTGCGTGAGAGAGGTGTTGACCCTCGCTCCGGGTCGTTTCTGGTGCAAAGGTTGTCCATCGCGGTACAACGTGGTAATGCTGCGAGTGTGATGGGCACCTTTGCGCCAGGTATGAGGCGGGGCGGATTGGTTGACTGATTGTGTTTATTTATGGTATTTTTTGACGTTATTTCTATTCTGTCAAATTTAACCTATGTTTGACAAATGAAAATTATTACACAAGGTCTATACTAATTTTCATTATGGAACAATTTGATTCTGTTTACATTACAAAGAATCTACGCCGGTTGGCTTCATATCGAACACGCATCGCATTTCGAATTGTCATTGGTCACCGACAATTGTCAAGTTGGTGAAATATAGGGGCCCTGGTTGGTCTGTCATCAAATCTTGCAAGTTAAATTTGATCCACTCCCGGTTACCGATTGAGCAAAAATTTTTCAAAGACAATACAATAATCTGGTAGTAGAATTCTGGTGGTCTAGCCAGGACCGTTTCCGCAGGAGGGGACTCTTCAACGGTTGCTCCGATTAACTTGAAATTTGGTTCACATATGCATATTGGCTTGGTTATCTTGCATGTGAGACAAGACAAGATGGAGCGACGACGATTAAGATCCGAGTGGAGAGCCTTGGGGAAGCCTATATCCAGGAGTGGACGTCTTTCGGCTGACATGATGTGATGATTAACCCCTTTTTTCATAAACACTCTATAATATAAGCTTCTGCTTAGTAATCGTTTGTCCTTATCTGTGAAAGGTAGATGTCAAAATGACAGACAAGGACTTACGATTACTAAGTTAGCAGAAGCATATAGAGTGTTTATGAATAAGAAGGAACGTGTGTATGTAGTACTGAGCATAGCTACTGACAGACTCGAAGAAGCTGTTGATGGCGCGCCGCAGACTCAGCACGGAGCCCGTCTCGCCGGCCTTCACGTCGCCGCGCGCCGCCTCCGGCTCCATCTCCAATCTCACCTGAGGACCAAAAAATGCAACAGTTACAATCAGTGACGTTTCGGTGCTCAAATCAGCAACTTTCGGTCGTGTATAGAGAACTAAGTTTCGCAACCAGCTGCATTGCAGGACTTTTTCTTTGTTCGCAACTAGTAATCATACAACAATTTTTTAAATTCTACGCAACTGGTTGCGTACAAAGAACAAGAAATCTTGCATCACAACTGGTTGTGAAACTTAGTCGCTCACCATGACGTCTTAATGCGATTCAATTCAGATTCAGTTTAGGTATGCTCGCTCTCAGATCCATACTAAAAATGACAAATTAAGACGTCATGGTAAGGCCCGTAACACGAACCGCGAGTGAAGCGTCTCCGTTCCAGCAAGCTCCAGATCCAGCTTCAGGGACCAGAATACTTTCTGTTCTTTATTCTTCTCTATAGCAGGAGGTGTACACGCCGCAGTTTAGGTACGATCAACCGGCACTCCTGCCGGGCAGGGTAATGGCAGTAGGTTGCCGCTCGCCTCGCACGCTGGCCGCGTCGCGCGTTATTTGTGTACCTAGTTACCTAGCAACGAACAATGACTACCACAACCCTAATAAGTTCGCGGTGACGTCGTGAACGGCCATGATTGAAACGGTTAAACTAAAAGAAGCGCTCTCACGTAGTAATACGGTTTACTTTTGCATGAATGCTTTACGGGAAATGTGATGGAGTGGGGCTGTAGGCTATTATCGCTTTAGGTAAGTATATCAGGAGCGAGCTAGATTGTGCTTTATGTGTAAGCAGCTAGAGTTTTTATTTATTTAATCGACTCCAAAGAGAGAGCTTTCTGTACGTGTTCTATGACTTATCTGTGTCTACAAGTTGCATTTCTCAACTAAAGTTCGGCCGATCCCGTTTTCGGAAACGTCCGTCTGCCTTCATGAAATGAACCTATGTCACACAGACCACTGACACGCAGTCACACGCATGACCGGAGCATCAAGCCTATACGTGCCGGCACGTAAGTCTAGCGATGACGAGTCACGTGGAGGGGATCTGTGCACCCACGGATACCGTATTTTATACTTCTGCGCATACAAGGTCATCGCTAGACTTACGTGCCGGCACTTATACACTCACATTGAAGCTGGTGAGATGGAACTGCGCGGGGCACTCGGTGGCCTTGACCCTGGGCGGGTTGGAGGCGGCCGGCAGCGCCATGGTGTACAGCCGGTCGCCGTACTTCAAGATGGCGTCTATCAGCGCCGGCTTCCAGTAGATGTGGGGCTCGATGTGGTCCACCACGATGGCCACCACCGACATAGCTGCGTCCTGGAGAATAAATAAGTTTTTAATTATATCAAATGAATCAGTGTTCTTTAAAAATTTAATTTCTAACGGTAAAACCGTAAAATTAACATAAAAAATCAAGAAATAAATTACTTGATTCATTTGATATAACATTTCCTATTAAATAAGTTTTTGTTTAAAAAAAAGCCGACAGAAGTGAAAACAGCAGCTTAGATTCGATTTTAATGTTATAACCTCCATGACGCTCAAGACGCGTACCGTACTGGCCGCTTACAAAAATAAACGTACGTATTATCTATATTGACAGACCTCTAACAATGTGCTGATGCCCTAGTACTTTTGTATTAACTTTTGCTCCACGACTCAACAATATCGAACGCGATTCATTCGTATTTCAAAATAAGCTGTTAAAGAATCCTGATATCCTGGTACTTAAACTCTACCTCCGTCTTACGCCTGACGCGAGTTTAACATTTTTAACCCATCCCAAGAAGTGTCCAATGCCGCCAAAGAAGTTTTCACTTCAAATATATCTTTATAGCCTAGCGTTCTGTCTCCGTACCTGGTTGTCCCTGGCGGACTCCAGGAAGAAGTTCTCGTTCTGCGCGAGCCGGCCGCGCACCGAGGCGCTCGCTCGCCCCAGCCGCGACATGTACTTGCCCACGGCCGCGTCGTCCAGCGCTTCCACCAAAACCTCTTCCTCTGCAACAAAAAAATAAACAACATAAGAAACTCATTCGAAACATTATAAACGGGATGTGAACCGCGATTACCTTTAAACCGAATGAACCTGAATGAACTTAACCGTGAATCATTAAAAACTCTTAACATAAGAAACTATTAAACACAATGTATATTGTTTCTGAATAAATAAATAAATTACACCGCACTTGTTAATTTCCTAACTAAACAGATTTATATGGGGAGTGTGAATGGGTGCGTTGGGAGGGGAAGGCCTAGGCGGACGTTCCGTGATCAAATTGAGGTCGTTTTGGAAAAAGGCCAGGTCAAGTTAGAGTACCCGAAACCGACGAGCATGTATGAAGAGATTGATGAATGTGAATGAAGCGAAAGAGGTATGTCAGGATTGTAGCAAGTGGAACAAAGTAGTCTCTGCCTACCCCTGTGGGAAAGAGGCGTGACGATATGTGTGTGTGTGTGTGTGTGTGTGTGTGTGTGTGTGTGTGTGTGTGTGTGTGTGTGTGTGTGTGTGTGTGTGCGTGTGTGTTAATTTCCTGATATTTCAAGCCCCTGTTTCACCCAAAGAGATTAAACATAGTATTGTAATAGAGGGGACATTGCGACTTCGCCCATACAAGACATTTAATCCCAAGTGCCAGTATCGCCATCTACCGCGGAAAAGCATAAATACGTTCTAAAACAATTAGAACGCAGTTCAGCTACTGCCCGGCGCGGCGCTCGCGTCGGAAACCACAGAAAGGAAAATAGGGGTGCTGGCATTGCAATATCAAGGTATCGATAAAATTATCGATGAAGGTTAAAACTTAAAATCAAGAATTATTTCATGGAATAGATGCAATCAAGTGACAATTAATTTATTATCTATGTTATTTTTAAGTTAGTATTAGTTATTTATTTATTTTTGTTACAGTGAAAATGATTTATTACAAAGACAGATAATAAGTAATTTTATGTTTTAATTTTATGTAATAGCTTTAATAATAATTTAATTTAGTTTTGCATTAATATGGGAGGAAATTAAATATTTCGGTAGTATAAGAAAGAATTTTTTGAGGATTTTGCAATAATATATTGGGCTTAGTCAAGGCCATTGACCCTTATTAGTAGATTTTTTTGTAGTACAGGGACAAGATAATTGTTTTAAAATTGCTCGACCACTCTTTCTGTAGTACACGTTTTCAGTTTTAAATTGGTGCGAACACAGTTTTGACGCAGCGGTCGGAAGCCAACTTTGACCTCAATTTTCCAGTTGTACAAATTTTATCCACTTCTCTCATGTTTCCTTATTGATAGGCGGAAACTTAGAATATCAGTAACATACTTAAACAAAAAACATTGTTCCATACTTATGTTTCAATGATATTAATGAGATTAAATAATTAAATTAGTTCATAGTATCTCATTAAATATCGATAAATTCATCACAGCTCTATCGGGGTTACCAGACCTGAACATGAATATTTCTGACAAAAGCACTGACTTTTCAGTAAATTTCCTGATAATTTGTGTCAATTTCTATAATGGTGGGAGCACACGATGGCGATGGCCTGAGTTCTTTATCTATATGAAAAAGTCCGGACAATTTAGAATGTTACTGTTTCCCTGACGACTGAGGGCTGAAATTCCGGATATATCAGGAAAACTTCTATCATCGGGTAACATTACACTAAAACTAATGTGTGCTACTGAACAACAGAGGGCGCTTATTTGAAAACGGGCAATGTTCCAGAAACATCTATGGAAATTATTTTGTTTTCGGATAATATCGGATAAAAAACACCAAATACTTATGAAAATAAACTGAAATCTCGCCCAGTATTTTTCCCGTATCGGGATTTGCAATACTGCAAAGCACAACCCGGCATTTTTTACGAGAAAACGATTTATTTAGCAGAGCGAACACGATCCGTCAGTGCGGGCGTTTGGCACCATACTAAATGACTTAGTACCGCGCGGTACTAAGTCTTGGATTATGATTTAGTTGTCAATGTCCGCTCTATTACAATACTATGTTTAATCTCTTTGGTTTCACCACACTCTATTAAGCTCCTTCTTTCTCTTCTGTATCTTTAGTGTCAGTTATGATTCCGTCTCTATTTATTACTGCGAAACAGACAGAGACGTCATAATAGATAAGTGACACTTAAGATAGCAGTAGGCTTATTTTCTAACTCGCTCGCGATCGCCATCGTGCTTATCGACTTCCGATTATACATATGAATCATCATCATCTTCCTAGCATTTTTCCCAGCATTTGCCACGGCTCCGTGAGTCTGGGGTCCGCTTTGACAACCTAATCCCAAGATTTGGCGTAGGCGCTAGTTTTACAGAAGTGACTGCCATCTGACCTTCCAACCCAGAAGGGTAACTAAGCCTTATTGGGATTGGTCCGGTTTCCTCACGATGTTTTCCTTCACCGAAAAGCTCATGGTAAATTTCAAATGTAATTTCGCACATAAATTCCGAAAAACTCAGAGGTGCGAGCCCGGGATTCGAACCCGCAATCCTCTGCTTGAGAGGTCACAGGTCAAACCACTAGGCTACCACGGCTTTTTTTGATTATACATATGTATATTGATAAATACGCATATGTATATGTATATGATTACGCTACGAGTAGAATTAAACGAAGTAGTTTAAAACCGGATAATTTGGAAAAACATAATGACTATCTAGTTTTTTATAGAGAAACTAATGATGAAACACTTGTTAGTACCTAAAACACTGAACGAACTGTACTAATTAAATGTAAAATTGTTAAATATTAACTTTTCATTGTTTTCATTGCAAATGTAACATTTTCAGCCACTCAAGTGTTAACTAAAAGAGATCGCTCTTTAGCGGCAAGACCGCCTGTTGTTTACCTCTTCTTTTAATCTTTGATGTTTCGTGTTGTGTTCTATAATGTATCGATATCGGAACTATCGGAAGTCGATAAACAAGAAGTCCCTATGACAGCTCAAAAGTCAAAAGTCAAAGTCAAAAGTTTATATTGCAAATAGGCTGCCAAGGGCTCTTTTATATATCTTTTTTTTAATCTACCAGCGCATTCGGAAATACCATAATTGCCAAGAAGAATGCGCCGCAAGAAACTTGGCAAAAGTGCTACGAGAATTGGCTAAGTAAAGTTTTTGGAAGAGGTGCAAATTATATTTTTATTCGACAGTCCACGTCTTAATAATCGAGGAACTGCAGCTCTTTTATTTTTATTCCCTCTTGTTAGTTAGAAATATTTTTTTAAGAAATCGATTTGACATTTGTGAAATTTAATGGATGACCAGCTACGCGTGCCTAGAACTAGCTTGTAATAAAAAAAAACTACGTCAACCGTACGTCAACTGTCACTTTTGAGTCAAAAGTGACAGTTGACGTACGGTTGACGTAGTTTTTTGAGAAACTTTACTTAGCCAATTCCGGGCTCTGCTGATGATGATGAGGATTTATCATTAGTTGTGAAGTAGATTATCTTTGTAACTTTCACCATGAAACTACCGTGAGACTCACACATAATTACAACAAACCGGATAACTCACGTATAAAAGCCGAAGGATTGCTCCGACAATTGTTTCGGATTATTCCGTAGTCCTTCATAAGAGAGCTCTCGATAACACACTACGATACGAAGGAATGATGATGAAGGACTACGGAATAGTCCGAAACAATTGTCGGAGCATTCCTTCGGCTTTTATACGTGAGTTATCCGGTTTTTTGTAATTATAACTTTGTAACCTTTCTTTTTATTGGATTTTAATTTTTAACATTTTATAAGATAGGTAAGTAATAATCATAGTTTTAATTTAAAAATTTCTTTGTATTTTTGTCACGTATACTTATTTTTTCCTGGTGATTGTTTAATTATTTAATAGCCATTTTGTTGCTCTTATAGCCTGAAACACAGGATTATGAAGACAATCATAATTTAACAACTTAAACTCATATGCCTTAGCCTTATAAGGAAACTTAGTTATAATTTTTTAAAACATTTATGAATAAATTATCTTTATCTTTACCATCCTGGCAATGATCGCGGACAGAACTGACTGCGCTTACATTAATCATGCCTGTGCGCTGCATGTAAATAAATTATTTAAAATTAATTAATTGTTTTTAAAACTAACACTTAGCTTGTAAGATCTTACTAACGCAATTGTATGAGTCACCTAAACAGGTTCTAACTTGAAATAATAGTAGATTGATAAACAAGGGTTGAAATATACCCATTTCACCTGAGATATTTCTGGCGCACGAACGAAGTGAGGGCGCCAAAAGTTCGAGGGTGAAATGGGTAATTTCATCCGAGTTGAACACTACTTTTCATTTCGAATATGAGGAAAATTATGACAAATTTCACTAACGTCGCACGGTCGCACTTAATATTTGTTACGTTTGTCATTCTCTTCCCGCTCTTTTTCTATTACGCGATTTACGCGCATTGCGCATTTCTTCTGCGCACCAATGTCTGCCGGCTAGTTTTTTTTTAAACTTGTAGACACGGAGGTCGTTATCAATTAATTGTCGACTTAAATATTTCAAGCTAAAAAAAATTACCGAACGTAATAATTTTTAATTCTCCTTGTATACATAGGTACGCTTGCATAAGCTTATTTATAGCGGGAATATTATTTTAAGATTATTTAGCGTTTTACAATTAAAAAGAAACTATTTGTATAGATGATTATATAAAACATAGATTACATGGCTGAATACGTATTTCCATTGCTATGTACCTCATTTGGATTAGATAGAAAAAAAAAAAACTTTCAACCCAAGGGTCGCGATGAGTCACTTTCAACCCTATATCCAGATAATCAATGACCTACTTTCAGAGTATGAGAGATGAAAATGATTTATTATTATTATTATAGGTGGCGTACCTTCCTCGCCGGCGGCGGGCTCCTCCGCCTCGCCCCCCTTGGGCGGGGCGCGTTTCTCCTTCAGCAGGGCGGTCAGCTCGTTGGTCACCTTCACGGGGTATAGCTTGTATGGCGCCAGGCACTGCTTGTTGTCCAGCCCGCCTTGTTGCGCTGCAATACAACATAATACATACATAGGCAATAATAATAATAATAATGCTTTATGATTTACTGTCTTATTACAATGGTTAAGGTTAAGATAAGATAAGATAAAAGATAAAAGATGATTTATTGCCACAAACAACAATTACAAAAAACAATTATATTGTGTAAGTACAACTTTAACCTTATTTTAACTACATAATAATATTAATTTAATGTTTCTTTCAACAAAACAAATGTGGCAAAGGGGATGCACTCAGCATTTACTGTGGGTTAGAACTCGAACAGGAGCCTCCAACTGACACAGCGCTGATTTTCAGTACACCCCCAGACCTCCCAGTAGGTACATACTTTAAGGTACCTAATTAACTGAAGTTTTATTTATTTTATTGAATCAGGCGTTACTTTGCGGAGGTCCAATTTCAATGAACACAAAATATTTACCTCGCTACTCCGCTACTTACAAATCACGTCTTTATCCTTTACGGGGTAAACAGAGCCTAAAGTAACAAGACCTAAAGGCCACGTTTAGCATAATTGCAGGCGTATAGGAGGCGGTCTGACTGAATAGCCTTGATAAGTTTTTTCAGGATTTTTTATACATCTTACTTCTTACTAATAAATATTATAAATGCGAAAGTATGGATGTATGGATGGATGGATGGTTGGATGTTTGTTTGTTACTCAATCACGCCAGAACGGCCCAACGGATCTGGATGAAATTTGGCGCATAGATAGAGAAAAAAGTCTGGAATAGCACATAGGCTACTTTTTATCCCGGAAAATTGCGTACTTCCCGCGGGATAGCCATAAACGAATTCTTTGCAGACGAAGTCGCTGGCAACAGCTAGTACATACATAAATCACGACTTTATCCTTTACGGGGTAGACAGAGCCTAGCTAGGGTAACAAGAACTAAAGGCCACGTTTAGCATGTTTGTGGGCGCGAAGCTGGAAAGGGGAATCAAAATAGTGATGGGTTGCTAGCCGCATCGCCTATAACATGATCCCTAAGATTTTCGCACATTCCTTCGATAGCCTTTTACCATCTGCGCGGGAAGAGAAGCAGCTGGTACATTCAACATGGAACTACCGTGAGACTCACACATAATTACAACACACCGGATAACTCACGTATAAAAGCCGAAGGATTGCTCCGACAATTGTTTCGGACTATTCCGTAGCCCTTCATCAGAGAGCGCTCGCCCCGGCGACGGCCCCGGCGGCGGCCGCCGGGGCGAGCGCTCTCTGATGAAGGGCTACGGAATAGTCCGAAACAATTGTCGGAACAATACTTCGGCTTTTATACGTGAGTTATCCGGTGTGTTTTTAATTCAGCTGGTACATTCTGTTTTTGAAGTGAAAACTTTTTAGCGGCGATGGGCACTTTTTTGGATGGGTAAAAAATGTTAAACTTGCGTCAGACGTAAGACGGAGGGAGAGTTTAGGTACCAGGATATCAGGATTCTCTAAGAGCTTATTTTGAACCTTTTGACGGTCGGTGACCACTTCTACATTTGACCACTTCTGCATTTGGCCACTTCTGCATTTGACCACTTCTGGATTTGACCACTTCTGCATTTGGCCACTTCTGCATTTGACCACTTCTGGCTTTGACCACTTCTGGATTTGACCACTTCTTATTTGGCCACTTCTGCATTTGACCACTTCTGGCTTTGACCACTTCTGGATTTGACCACTTCTTATTTGGCCACTTCTGCATTTGACCACTTCTGGCTTTGACCACTTCTGGATTTGACCACTTCTGGATTTGACCACTTCTGGATTTGACCACTCCTGGATTTGACCCCTCTGGATTTGGCACTTCTGCATTTGGCCACTTCTGGATTGGATCAAAGTCAAAGGATGTTAAACATTACCTATAAAACAGTACCTACCGTGACTGACTGACTGACTGTCAGACAGACAACGCACGGCCGAAACTACTGATGCTGACTTTTCCCGTTCCCGTGGCAATTTTGGGAAATTATCTCTTATAGCTTCCCTATACTCCCCAAGGAACCTGCTTGCCAAATTTCAGCATTCTACGACCAGAAAAACGAAAAGTCCCGTTTTTTCCGTTCCCGTGGGAATTTTGGGAAATTATCTCTTACTGCTTCTCAACACTCATCAAGCAACCTACATGCCAAATTTTAACTTTCTACGACCAGTATAACAAAAATCCCGTGTTTTCCCGTTCGTTTTCGTCTGAATAACGGGAAATCCTTTTGTAGTCCCCTATACTCCTCAAGGAACCTGAAGGCCTCAGTTTTCTAGGACCATTAAAACGAAAAATCGATCCCGTAGAACTGAATAGGTATAAATCCCGGTTTTTCCTTATCCCGTGCGAATTTCCGAAAATCCTTAAAACCGTTTTTTTACTATTATAATCACCTACTTCTATGCCAAATTTGAAGAGTCTAGTAATTATAGTTCATAGGATTTCGTTGGACTGAATATAATAAATCCCGTTTTTTCCTTATCCCGTGAGAATTTACAAAAATCCTGAAATTACTTTCTTAGTTTTGTAATCTCCTACTTGTGTACGCAATTTGAAGAGTCTAGTTACTGAGATAGGGTGTTTGGTAGCCAGGTGCAAAGCTTTAAGAGGGTGATAGCCGAGGTATTTTTGAACATTTAAAGCCATACATGTCTTAGCCGAAATTTGTTTTTTTTTTTTAAATTGAAAAATTTTGAAATTTTATAAAAATACCCAGAATTTGATAGAAACGAGTCAATATTGCACCAATGAGCGTTCATTTGTAAACAAAATCTTTTATTTCGGATAGTTTAATGTGTATTGGACCAAATGAAATAATTTTTAAGTGTGTCTTGCCACATAAACAAAATGGAGGCCATGACTAGTTTCTATCAAATTCTGGGTAGGTATTTTCATAAAATTTCAAAATTTTCAATTAAAAAAAAAAGTTTCGGCTAAGACATGTATGGTTTAAAATGTTCAAAAATACCTCGACTATCACCCCATTAAAGCTTTGCACCTGGCTACCAAACACCCTCTATATTTAGATAAAGTGAAGAAAGACGTGTTAGAGAAAAGTGGAAGGGAAATTTCGGAAGTTTAACGCAGACGATTTTTTGTTTGCTTACTGTATGTATACTTAAATAAAAAGCTGGTAAAATCAGGGACTGGTCAAATCCAGAAGTGGTCAAATGCAGAAGTGGTCAAATGCAGAAGTGGTCAAATTCAGAAGTGGTCAAATGCAGAAGTGGTCAAATGCAGAAGTGGTCAAATGCAGAAGTGGTCAAATGCAGAAGTGGTCAAATGCAGAAGTGGTCAAATCCAGAAGTGGTCAAATCCAGAAGTGGTCAAATCCAGAAGTGGCCAAATGCAGAAGTGGTCACCGACCGTCAAAAGGATTTTGAAATACGAAAGAATCGCGTTCGATTTTTGAAGTGTTTTTTTGTTCAGTCATGGAGCAAAAGTACTAGGGCATCAGCACATTGTTAGAGGTCTGTCAATATAGATAATACGTACGTACGTTTTGTTTTTGTAAGCGGCCAGTGCGGTACCGGTACGCGTCTTGAGCGTCATGGAGGTTACAATATTTATATTTATTAGTATACAGTACTGACTGAGCTTGTCTATCATCTCCCCCGGACTGGCGAACAGCATCAGTACGGGCGTGGACTCGCGCGGCACCGGCTCCGGCTCCGGCTCCGGCT
Organism: Pandemis heparana; assembly: GCA_963854515.1. Classification (NCBI taxonomy): domain Eukaryota; kingdom Metazoa; phylum Arthropoda; class Insecta; order Lepidoptera; family Tortricidae; genus Pandemis; species Pandemis heparana. Next base: position 7,119,588 of record OY978035.1, read on the forward strand.
GCTGCTCACCCTCTGCAACAACAACAACACAACATAACGTTCTATAACTATGTGTTGTTATAGTTACCCTAGCGACCGCCATGGGTACTAAGTTTCGCAACCAGTTGAGATGCAGGACTTTTTCTTTGTTCGCAACCAGCCGCCATACAAGTTTTTTTTACGTAACTGGATACGATACAAGGAATACTATCCCGATACCCGTTGTATTACTAACCCGATATGGACCTTGATGTCCGAAATAAATGATTTTTATTTATTTTATTTATTTATTAATAAGAAATCCTGTTTCACAACTGGTTGCGAAACTTAGATGCCATGGTTGCCGGAAAGGCCCTTGCAGGTTCGGTCGTGTACAGAGAACTAAGTTTCGCAATCAGCTGGGATGCAGGACTTTTTTTGTTCGCAACTAGTAACCATACAACAGCTTTTTACATTCTACGCAACTGGTTGTGTACAAAGAATAAGAAATCTTGCATCACAACTGGTCGTGAAACTGGTTTAGTCGTGATTACAGGGGTCTTACCATGACGTCTAAATCCGATTCAATACCGATTCAGTTTAGGTTCGCTCGCCGTCAGAACTGATTGAATCGCATTAAGACGTCATGGTAAGGACCCTGGTGCCACCTACGGAAGGGTCCGCTTTTTTTTTAAATGTATGCTATGTAACGTCACGAATAAATGTTTTCTTTCTCTTTATTTATACGCTTGGGAGCGTATGTCGCTCGTCTGGCGCGCTGAGCTGTAAACACAGTAAACACTCGTCACTGACCGGCGCCAGCCTCCTCCTCCTCGTCGCCCGGCTCGCCGCCGCCCTCGCCCGCCATCTCGTCTTTGATGCGCTGCAGGCGGAGCTCGTCGCCTGCAACAACCAATCACAGCTCATAATCATTATGCTTTAATGCTACGGCCACATTAGCGGGATTCGGCGAAGGTTCATCCCTATCGCGACATGTGTGGACAGACAGTTCGCTTTATCGCGAATCATTCGCGCGAACTCGAATCGTGTTCGGCCTCCTGTCGGAATCTAGCGCAGATCAAAGGATTTTATCGCAACAGAGTTCGTGTTCGTGCAAGTGTCTACACTTCGTACTTTGGAATTTCTGAAATGTGCGTCAATTTTGACAAATGACATTTCAATAATTATTTTCAGACATACAATACAAAGCAAACGCTTCCTCTATCTTTTTGTTTCTTTGCGCTCTTGGTTCATTTACCTGCCAAATTCATAGTTGCGCGACATAGTTCGTTACACGAACTCGAACTTTTTATCGCGACACGAACCTTCGCCCGCTAATGTGGCCCGGGAGTAACGAACAGTTGCTACACTCGCTTTTAGGTCAGCACCGAACCAGTAGTCCTAATAATGTCACAGATCATGCTTTACGACGTAAACAGAGGCTAAGCTAAGACCTAAGGCCACGTTTAGTGCAGTTGTGGGGGTATAGATGGAAATGGGAACCATCACCAGATGGATGCACGGAAAGAGAGGCAACTGGTACATTCTATGTTTTTTCGCATGGGTCGTGGTACACCTAATTTGGTCCACCCGGAAAAATGCTGCCATTGTTTCGAATCACTGATTATTATTTTAAAACAAAAATAGGTAGGTTAGGTTAGATAGATATCTTCATTTGTCCGAAGGGCAAAATATCCAGAAAAAGGGGCTCCGCCCGGGCGGAGCTCCGTCGAAGACAGGTGGACAAACTATCAAATACAAATAGTTTATTTATATAAACGAGTTAACAGTTGAACTTTCTGTATCTTAGAAGTCTGCGAGTGCACGTTAATTAGCATTAAAAATAGGTGACAATTCCAGAAAAAACAGTAAACAGGTAATAGAGATTGGGCGAAAACCCGAAACAAAGTTATAGAAGGTGCATGCAAATACAATACAAATGAAAGCAAAATAATACTAGTTCACGTCCTTCCACAGTGTATGAGTGCGTGTGTGGGTGTGGACCACGGGCAAATACTGGTTTTTTCTTTGCTTTCAGACCAGGATGGAAGAAATGGACCACGGATGACCCCTAACCCTTCTGTATCCGGTGCGAGGTGAGCAGCCCCCGCATGAGTGTGGGCGCGGGGTCGAACGCCACCACCTGGCCGCCGCTCGCCATCCACACGCCCAGCTGGTGGTAGTCGCCCACCAGCAGCGAGACCGTCGTCGGCTTCGTCGGGTCGTACCACATCTTGAACAGCAGGTCCTTCATCTCTGTGCGAAAGAACAAAAGCATACAAACGTTTGTTATCGCATCAGCTGCCTCCTACCAAACCCGAGACTTCTTCAGGTGCCACTGACGCACATGTGCGTTCAATTGCCTGTAAAATTATGACAACGGCTTCGAGCGAAAGTTACGAAAACGCATATATGCGTCGGTGGCAGTGAATGCGTCCAAGAAATGATTTTAACCCTTATAAAGGCAAAAGTGTTCTTTCCTCGTAGGATAGAGGAACGCAAGATGCTTCATAGAAAGCTAGTTTGTTATCCACCGACCTTTGATCTTCTCCGGTTCTTCCTCGCCTTCTCCAAGGACTTCCTTGTCACCACCTTCCTCTTCACCTTCCTGGACACAAAGCATGACACTAACATAACGACAGTAGAACTCAATATACATATGCGATTTGTAGGATTTTTAATGCAAGTATACCTACTAAACTGACACTATCTTAAACTGTCTCCAACTTAATTCTCTATCTTAATGGTTGTCTGGTAGAGATCGCTATTAAGCGATAAGACCGCCTATTGTATACTTTGTTCTTTGTTTTTGTATTGTTTTGTACTGATTTGTGGTGTTCAATAAAGAATATTTGTAATGTATTGTATTGTATACACTAAACTTACTCGTAAGGACGGTAAAGATATCTCGGTGCATTGATAAACACACAAAATGTCGATCGTCGATTCACAAGAGCTGACACTAATGGATGTAATGAGTGAGTGATAATACCTGTGTGTATAACGAAATGATTAAGTACAGGTTGAGGTTTATTTCCTCTTGAGTATTATGTACTTGTTTACAAAATATTAGGAGGCCCCTGTACAAGAACGTCACTCACACAGTCACAAGTGACAGTAACTTCGTTCAATCCATTCGTGCCAGTTCTTGTGAATCGACGGACTTCTCGTTTGAAGCAACTCCTTCAAACAAACAAGCTGAACCCGACTGGTGCGTCGAGCAGGCGCGTCGGCAACTCCAGCCCGATGGACAACTAGCTTTCATCTGGAAGCGCACCGTCTGCTCTTCAGGCACCTCTACTCTAACCGACCCTGACTGGCGCGTCCAACAGGCGCGTTGGCATTCCACCTCGATGGATAACTGGCTTCCATCTGGAAGCGCACCGTCTGCTCTTCAGGCACCTCTACTCTAACCGACCCTGACTGGCGCGTCCAACAGGTGCGTTGGCATTCCACCTCGATGGACAACTTTCTTCCATCTGGAAGCGCACCGTCTGCTCCTCAGGCACCTCTACTCTAACCGACCCTGACTGGTGCGTCCAACAGGTGCGTTGGCATTCCACCTCGATGGACAACTGGCTTCCATCTGGAAGCGCACCGTCTGCTCCTCAGGCACCTCTACTCTGACCGACCCCGACTGGCGCGTCCAACAGGCGCGTTGGCTTTGGCTCCTCCAGCTCCATGGAGAACTGGTGCCTCTGGAAGCGCACCGTCTGCTCCTCAGGCACCTCTACTCTAACTGACCCCGACTGGCGCGTCCGGCAGCCGCAGCGGCAGCCGCGTCGGCTCCTCCAGCTCGATGGAGAACGTGTTGGCTCCCATCTCGAAGCGCTCCGTCAGGTCCTCGGGCACCACGTCCTTGTTCCCAGTCTTCTTCACCAACTGGTTGTAATAATCCGCTCCAGCGTCTAGAATACCACCAAGTTAACTGTTAGAGACAAATCACATCTACCCGGCTAGCTCTTTCTAGAACGAACAGTCATAGTCTACCAGCCTTATTCATAAAAAATCCTAAATTGAGGTTTGATCAGTCTATTAGTTAACAGACTGATTAAGCTTATTTGACAGTTGCTAAAAAGTATGATTCATAAACGCTTGCTAGCAGTCTGTTAGCTAATGAGCTGCTGATGGATGGATTAGACGCGTTATGTTGTCACCTTGACAAATCATAGACCAAAAATGGCCTTTTAGTGAATAAAAAAAAATACAGCAGTGGCAGCGAATTAGCGGGAAACCAGCGAATTAACACGACAGACTAGGCAGTGTGGATCTAGTTTCCTTTGCCTTTCCCGGAGGGAATAAAAACTTGAAACAAAAAAAACTGTCTTGCGTATGGTTTTGCTCGTGCCAAAATCAGCTGTTCACATTTGTGGCGGCCATTTTGTGAGTTAGCAAAGAGATAAAGTAGGGTCTACGGTCCGCTAGCTTTCGGAAGACTTAACCGACCCTTGAAGGACTGATTAGCGCTAATTGAATCATGTTTTTTTGCATCGGTCCTATAGCGAGCTTATAGCGAGCCTCTTAACTTTTTATGAATAAGGCTGTAAGTCTCTAACCAGTAGGCAATCCCGACTCACCCAGGAAGTTGAACATGTGGTCCTGGTGCATCTGCGACGGCGGCACCACGTCCGTGGCCGCGCAGAACGCCGCGGCCGCCGGCAGCGCCACCGTGCGCCCCGCCTTGTCCTCCTCCTAACAACAGGGGGGGTTACCAGCGGCGTAACTACAACGTAGGCCCGCGGCAAATTCATCAGATGGGGCCCTTCCTCACTATAAAGAAGTGCATCATCTTCCCTTCTGTGCTCAAGGCCAAGCCAGTTCGGGGCCCCGAAGAGCTGGGGGTTGCTTTTGCCAGCCCTGCCACCCTATAGTTACGCCACTGAGGGTTACGACAATCGCTTAGTGCGTGACAAGTCCTATTCAGCGTAAGGGACAGAACTATATGGCTGCATAGCTGTGTCCCTTACGCAACGCACTAAGCGATTGTGGTAACCGCCCAAAACAGATCCTCTAATGCCTGGGTTCCTGACCTTGGGGTAATTACCCCCTCGGTAAAACTGGTGGGCCGCGGGGGTCACGAGCTGGTTGGCTGGATGATTTCCTTGTATTAAGAACGAATAAGCTCGTGCGTGAGACGGAAAATGCATGACCCTAGTTAAGTAAAGGGAACTGAAAAGGTAGGGAAGCAATGCTCTAGTGTTTCTTTTAAGAAATAGGATGTCAAAGGAGCAGGAACCCAGTCAAAAAGGTGTTTCCAACCTACAGGGAACTTCCAGACCTAGGAACAGCCATCCCAAGTTGTAAACTTCTGGAAAAAATTGAAGTACCCTTTAGTTTTTGATTTCATGACAATTTATGTATGGAAACACCCTCTTAAACTTTTCGACGACAACGTTTGATTCACCTACTCATCAGAAAACACAGCATATTACTAACCTTAATGCAATGACATAAACTATTCCGCCAAGCTTGGCGTTGAAAAGACTGTCCTTTAACAGAGAGACAGAGTTACTTTCGCATAATTATAAAATTAGTTGGGACAGTAAGGAATTGAGAAAAGGGTCTTGCCAGACATAGACTGCACAAAGGTCCATTGCTTTGTATAGTGGCATCTCACTTACCCCGATGCCAGCCTTCTCGGCGGCCTTGCCGATGGCGCTGTTCTCGCCGCGGGGGCCCATCATGATCGCCGCGGTACCCTTCCGTATCCACGCAAAGTCGTTGCTCTGAAACACAAGCAACTGTTAAAACACCAATACATATACCTTATGGGATAGACAGAGCCAAAAAACCGGTTGTCTATGAAGTCGGTTTACGGACGATAGTTTTAAGTGATAACCATAAATGATCGCTTTTGGGGGTAGGCTAAGTTACGCCATCTATCGGCACTTGGTTAAATCGCTTAGTGTCTATCAAATCAATCTATCGACCCTCAAAGTGAGTACGCAAAGTGGTTGCGACAACAAGCAACAGATGTCGCTATTTACCACACACACTGATGTCAGTAACATAACGCAATGAGCCCTGGTTTTCCGTGAGTACGGCCGGCGTTCATCGATTTATTAAGATGTTATCACGTCAAATGACCCAAAGGCAACGTTAGGCGTTTGTGGGCATATAATATAGCTGGAAAGGGGAATCAAAATAGTGATCGGGTTCCTAACATGATTCCTAAGATTTTCGCCCATTCGATGGGTTTTTACCATTTGCACGGGAAGAGAAGCACCTGGTACATTCTATGTGTTTTCTTTACTCCCAGACCAGTACGGAAAACACCAAAAACACCAAATTCTCCACAACACCAAGGTTGGAAGAAAAAGCCATAATGTAAAACGCGCGGGCTCTCGCCATCGCGTTCGTCTGTTTCTTCTACATCCAGCAGACTTATTACGTAACTCGCTCGCAATCGCCATCGTGTTCATTTTGACAGTTCTTGTATGAATGTGACAGCTAGCTGATTCCGATGCCAATTGTCAGCCCATACATGAACTGTCAAAATGAAGACGATGATGATCGCGAGCGAGTTACGTAATAAGCTACCTGTACCAGAATTAGGGTGGTTCGCGATGGGGCGACGGCCCAAGGGCCTAAATTTCAGGGGGCGATCGGGGTAGGATGCTTCCCCTGCAAAACTGGTACTCCATTTTGTTTTGCTTATACCTTGTCTGGGTTGTCAGTGGTCGTAACGCCGCGCCGGCACTATCTACCTATACCCAACCCACTGCTTGAAATTTCAAGATAACCCCCACCTCTAGATTGGTCTCGGGCGCCCCGATCTCCGGATTGAGCTTGGTCGCGGTGACCACCACGGGCGATATGTTGAAGCTGTCATCGGGGCCAGGTGAGAGGTTGCTCTCGATGGCGGCGGCCAGCGCGTCCGGGCCCCCCTGAAGGCGGACCAAGCAGGCCGCCGCGCGGGGCTCCGCCGACGGGTAACCTGGACCAATCAGCAATTTAACAAGCCGGATCATCAGCATCATCATCATTATCGTCATCATCATCATCATCATCATCATCACCACCACCACCACCATCACCACCACCACCACCACCACCATCATCATCATCATCACCATCATCATCATCATCACCACCACCACCACCACCACCACCACAGATCATCATCATCATCATCATCACCACCACCACCACCACCACCACCACCATCATCATCATCACCATCATCATCATCATCATCATCATCGTCCCCATCATCATCATCATCATTATCACCATCATCATCATCATCATCATAATCACCACCACCACCAACACCACCAACACCACCACCACCACCACCACCACCACCATCATCATCATCATCATCACCACCACCATCAACATCATCATCACCATCATTATCATCATCATTATCATTATCATCCAGCGTATAACGTCCCACTGCTGGGCACAGGCCTCTCAGAATGAGATGGTTTGGGCTATAGTACGCACGCGAGCCCAGTGCGGATTGGAAACTTCACAGAAACCATTTAATTGCTTCGCAGGTGTGTGTAGATTTGATTGATGTTTTCCTTCACCAAAAAGCTCGTGATAAATTTCAAATGTAATATCTAATATCGCACATGAATTCCGATAAACCCTAGTTGCTTGAAAGGCTAGGTCAAACCACTAGGCGTAGGCTCCCACGGCTTTTTTTATTTTATGATTCATCATAGAAGAAACCTCTAATAATGTGCTGATGCCCTAGACTTTTGCTAAACGACTAAACAAAGTTTACACTTCAAAAATTAGACGAAAATATTTGTAGGGGTGTCCAGTTGAGCTGACCCAACCACCTGCTGAGTTATTGGACAGTAGCTGGTGACGTCGCCCCATGTGAGCCAGGCCCCGTTCACCAACTGTACAATTAATGTAAACAAAACGGATAACTCACGTTTTACTACGTCGGAAAAGGTCAGATAGTTTCGAATCGATCGATGAGACTGAAAGTGATGTGGTTAGTGTTGTGTGCAGTGTTGACAGTGACAATTGTGATCAAAATGAGGGTAGTTGTTCGCTGTCGCCGCACGCGTCGGCGGTGAGGAGCCGGGCGGACAGAGCGCGCGAGCGCAGTGCCCGTCGCGCCTTGGCCCCCGTCGCATCATGACTAAGAATCGCGAATCGATTCGAAACTCTCGGACCTTTTCCGACATAATAAAACGTGAGTTATTCGTTTGTTTACATTAATATGTCTGAGCCTCACGGTAGTTTTATATTAAAAACTGTACAATTGTCGGTGACATGTGACAGATTACATTACAAACTCGACCAAAATCTTGTAAAACAACATAATTTGCAATTTGCAATAACCCATATGAATATGAATATGAAATCTACGCCGGTTGGCTTCATACTGACTACGCCTTACACGTTGAATTGTCACATACCGCCGACATTTGTCAAATTGATGAAATAGGGGACCAGGAAACATTCCTCCTGCAGCTGTACTGACCGTTGTCGTCGCAGCCGTGAGGGTCGAAGAAGTAGAGGAACTTGTCGTCCTTCAATACGGCGGTGGAGCCGCCGCGCGCCGTCACCACCGCGTGCTTGTGCTCCTTGAAGAGCTTCCGCAGCGACGCCTTGAGCGACATCACGCCCGGCGACGAGTCCGGGCTGAGCGAGCCTGCCAATAGTTCATAGAGCTAAGAGCCTGTATCACTAGTGCCTGTGCTACTAACAGCCGCAGCGACTGCTTGAGCGACACCACACCGTGCGACAAGTCCGGGCTGAGCGAGCCTGCCAATAGTTCATAGAGCTAAGAGCCTGTATCACTAGTGTCTGTGCTTCTAACAGCCGCAGCGACTGCTTGAGCGACATCACGCCCGGCGACGAGTCCGGGCTGAGCGAGCCTGCCAATAGTTCATAGAGCTAAGAGCCTGTATCACTAGTGCCTGTGCTACTAACAGCCGCAGCGACTGCTTGAGCGACACCACACCGTGCGACAAGTCCGGGCTGAGCGAGCCTGCCAATAGTTCATAGAGCTAAGAGCCTGTATCACTAGTGTCTGTGCTTCTAACAGCCGCAGCGACTGCTTGAGCGACATCACGCCCGGCGACGAGTCCGGGCTGAGCGAGCCTGCCAATAGTTCATAGAGCTAAGAGCCTGTATCACTAGTGCCTGTGCTTCTAACAGCCGCAGCGACTGCTTGAGCGACATCACGCCCAGCGACGAGTCCGGGCTGAGCGACCCTGCCAATAGTTCATAGAGCTAAGAGCCTGTATCACTAGTGCCTGTGCTACTAACAGCCGCAGCGACTGCTTGAGCAACATCACGCTCGGCGACGAGTCTGGGCTGAGCGAGCCTGCCAATAGTTCATTGAGCTAAGAGCCTGTATCACTAGTGCCTGTGCTACTAACAGCCGCAGCGACTGCTTGAGCGACACCACACCGTGCGACAAGTCCGGGCTGAGCGAGCCTGCCAATAGTTCATTGAGCTAAGAGCCTGTATCACTAGTGCCTGTGCTACTAACAGCCGCAGCGACTGCTTGAGCGACACCACACCGTGCGACAAGTCCGGGCTGAGCGAGCCTGCCAATAGTTCATAGAGCTAAGAGCCTGTATCACTAGTGTCTGTGCTTCTAACAGCCGCAGCGACTGCTTGAGCGACATCACGCCCGGCGACGAGTCCGGGCTGAGCGAGCCTGCCAATAGTTCATAGAGCTAAGAGCCTGTATCACTAGTGCCTGTGCTACTAACAGCCGCAGCGACTGCTTGAGCGACACCACACCGTGCGACAAGTCCGGGCTGAGCGAGCCTGCCAATACTTCATAGAGCTAAGAGCCTGTATCACTAGTGTCTGTGCTTCTAACAGCCGCAGCGACTGCTTGAGCGACACCACACCGTGCGACGAGTCCGGGCTGAGCGAGCCTGCCAATAATTCATTGAGCTAAGAGCCTGTATCGCTAGTGCCTGTGCTTCTAACAGCCGCAGCGACTGCTTGAGCGACATCACGCCCGGCGACGAGTCCGGGCTGAGCGAGCCTGCCAATAGTTCATTGAGCTAAGAGCCTGTATCACTAGTGCCTGTGCTTCTAACAGCCGCAGCGACTGCTTGAGCGACATCACGCCCAGCGACGAGTCCGGGCTGAGCGAGCCTGCCAATAGTTCATAGAGCTAAGAGCCTGTATCACTAGTGTCTGTGCTTCTAACAGCCGCAGCGACTGCTTGAGCGACATCACGCCCGGCGACGAGTCCGGGCTGAGCGAGCCTGCCAATAGTTCATAGAGCTAAGAGCCTGTATCACTAGTGTCTGTGCTTCTAACAGCCGCAGCGACTGCTTGAGCGACATCACGCCCGGCGACGAGTCCGGGCTGAGCGAGCCTGCCAATAGTTCATAGAGCTAAGAGCCTGTATCACTAGTGTCTGTGCTTCTAACAGCCGCAGCGACTGCTTGAGCGACATCACGCCCGGCGACGAGTCCGGGCTGAGCGAGCCTGCCAATAGTTCATAGAGCTAAGAGCCTGTATCACTAGTGCCTGTGCTACTAACAGCCGCAGCGACTGCTTGAGCGACACCACACCGTGCGACAAGTCCGGGCTGAGCGAGCCTGCCAATAGTTCATTGAGCTAAGAGCCTGTATCACTAGTGTCTGTGCTTCTAACAGCCGCAGCGACTGCTTGAGCGACATCACGCCCAGCGACGAGTCCGGGCTGAGCGACCCTGCCAATAGTTCATAGAGCTAAGAGCCTGTATCACTAGTGCCTGTGCTACTAACAGCCGCAGCGACTGCTTGAGCAACATCACGCTCGGCGACGAGTCCGGGCTGAGCGAGCCTGCCAATAGTTCATTGAGCTAAGAGCCTGTATCACTAGTGCCTGTGCTACTAACAGCCGCAGCGACTGCTTGAGCGACACCACACCGTGCGACAAGTCCGGGCTGAGCGAGCCTGCCAATAGTTCATAGAGCTAAGAGCCTGTATCACTAGTGTCTGTGCTTCTAACAGCCGCAGCGACTGCTTGAGCGACATCACGCCCGGCGACGAGTCCGGGCTGAGCGAGCCTGCCAATAGTTCATAGAGCTAAGAGCCTGTATCACTAGTGCCTGTGCTACTAACAGCCGCAGCGACTGCTTGAGCGACACCACACCGTGCGACAAGTCCGGGCTGAGCGAGCCTGCCAATACTTCATAGAGCTAAGAGCCTGTATCACTAGTGTCTGTGCTTCTAACAGCCGCAGCGACTGCTTGAGCGACACCACACCGTGCGACGAGTCCGGGCTGAGCGAGCCTGCCAATAATTCATTGAGCTAAGAGCCTGTATCGCTAGTGCCTGTGCTTCTAACAGCCGCAGCGACTGCTTGAGCGACATCACGCCCGGCGACGAGTCCGGGCTGAGCGAGCCTGCCAATAGTTCATTGAGCTAAGAGCCTGTATCACCAGTGCCTGTGCTTCTAACAGCCGCAGCGACTGCTTGAGCGACATCACGCCCAGCGACGAGTCCGGGCTGAGCGAGCCTGCCAATAGTTCATAGAGCTAAGAGCCTGTATCACTAGTGCCTGTGCTTCTAACAGCCGCAGCGACTGCTTGAGCGACATCACGCCCAGCGACGAGTCCGGGCTGAGCGAGCCTGCCAATAGTTCATAGAGCTAAGAGCCTGTATCACTAGTGCCTGTGCTTCCAACAGCCGCAGCGACTGCTTGAGCGACATCACGCCCAGCGACGAGTCCGGGCTGAGCGAGCCTGCCAATAGTTCATAGAGCTAAGAGCCTGTATCACTAGTGCCTGTGCTTCTAACAGCCGCAGCGACTGCTTGAGCGACACCACACCGTGCGACGAGACCGGGCTGAGCGAGCCTGCCAATATTTCATAGAGCTAAGAGCCTGTATCACTAGTGCCTGTGCTACTAACAGCCGCAGCGACTGCTTGAGCGACACCACACCGTGCGACGAGTCCGGGCTGAGCGAGCCTGCCAATATTTCATAGAGCTAAGAGCCTGTATCACTAGTGCCTGTGCTACTAACAGCCGCAGCGACTGCTTGAGCGATACCACACCGTGCGACGAGTCCGGGCTGAGCGAGCCTGCCAATAGTTCATAGAGCTAAGAGCCTGTATCGCTAGTGCCTGTGCTTCTTACAGTTCGTGCCTGTTCCCTATCCACTTACCGCTGTAAGCGTTGTCCAGGACCTCAGTCTCGATGCAGTCGTACTCCGAGATCTTGAACCGGTTCATCACGTCCACGGCAGCCAGCGTCCCCGAGGGCTTCTCCTCTTCTTCCTCGCCTGCCTCCTCCTCGGTCTTCGGCGCGTCCAGGCTGATGCCCATGCGCTCGAGGTGCTCGATCGTGTTTTGGTATAGGATATCGCCGCGGACGACCGACTGGAAAGTAACGATATCATTAATGAGATGCATTAAACACTCGTATGATCTTATTATGAAACTTACCTCTGGTTCGTCACCTCTCATTATTAGTCATTACGCACTAGTCACATGATACTACACATTATTTGAGAGGCCGGGAAGTGAGGGGTTGTCGGCTGAATAGTCTCGCTCTCAAGGCTTGCAAACTTTTTTGATGCCGAATTATATCGTAGGTAGTATTTTTTCAAACATAATATATGCAATTGAAACAAAAAATAAAGTCCAAGAAATGATCAGCTAAATGTAATATTTCAGTTTAAGGCGTTTATTTAATACTAAACCCTACTTTCATTATAATTAGCACGTACCTATTTCTTCACATAATGGCTACCTATTAATAAATCTGGCCGCCTACAATTATACAGCCATAAGAGAAAATTAAAAACAAAAGACGGTGGTGAAATGATATTAGGCCTCGGCAGATTTCACCCGAAACGTAATACTTCGAAGCCCAGGCAGTAAAGAAAGGAAAGGTTCCACAGAAGCAAGGGATTCCAGTTCCTTCCGACCGCACGAATGTCCACCTCACCTCGTCGACCTCCTGGCGGGTCCAGGCGGAGGGCGGAACCACGTGCGCCATCGCAATGGCGGCGATGGACGCCGGCGTGGCCTGCTTGCCGCGATGCTCCTCCGGGAAGCGAGCGTCCGCCTCGTGGAAGCCGCCCCGGACCACCCAGCGCCCTGGGGCCACCGCTGGAAAGGATACAACAGTAGAGACCGGGAAGTAGAGGCCCAGATCACCACGCGTTATTGTGAACCGTATGCTTGTCAGTGTCACATGGGGGCTCGTCCAGAAATCATGTGATCATATTTGGCTTACCTTTAACCCCCCTCCCCCTTGGTGATATTTGGTGATTATAACGCTACCATCAAACTCAAACTCAAACTCATTTATTGCTATTATAGGTACATATACATGTTAGACATATATTATCACTATAAGAACTGCTATAATCTGCCAGTTAGGCGTACAATAATTAATATTCTTATGAACTAGTACTATGCTAAACGGGATTAGAATTATTATTATTTATCAGAATTTATACAGTTAGGTACCTTTAAAATTAAAAAATTCGTTTACATCATTAAATACTTGGTCTTTTAGGTATTTTAACAGTGATGCTTTAAATAATTTTAAATTGAGCTGCTTCATACTATCCGGCAACTTGTTAAACATCCTTGCAGCCATCACATAAATGCTATTTTTGTAGTAGGCAGACTTAACACAGTTTATTGGGAAGACATCAAATTTGTTTTGAAGCTTACGTGGTCTTTTCTTCTCAATAACTCTAAACAAATGCATATGCTGTATAACAAACAAACATGCCTCCAAGATGTACATTGAAGGGAGATCTCCCCCCATTCAAGATCACGTAATATTTGTCGGACTATGTGAATTAAATTAGTTAATTACTTAATTAAAGAAACAGCAAAAACTTAATTTTTCCGTCATATTTTTAATTTCCTGCTGTGTAAAAAAATTACACGATGTGTTATCAGACACTCCACTCCCCCATCGAGATCATTCGTGATATTTTGCTGACCCCCACCCCCCTATAATCGATCACATGATTTGTGGACAAGCCCAGGATAAGGTCCTTACCTTACCCAGGGTTGCCGGCTGAAAACATTAGGCGGCTAAGTGTGAGCAAGGCTGGAAAGTTTGAGACCGGCAACCCCTAAGTTTTACACACCTAGTATACCTAGCATAGACACTTCAATACCATGTTTAAAAGTCCTACAGCGCCGTCTATCGACGCATAGCTGAACTATGTAAACAACGCAACTCACGCTTGAGCTGGTTCTCGGGCTCGGGCAGGTCCGCGCGCTGTTTCACGTTGACATCGCTGATGCTGAACGGCTTCCGCTTCAGGTCCCCAGCGCTGTCCAGGAAGTGCTCCACCAGGCGGTCCACGCTGGAGAACTGGAGGAGACACGCTTTGCCGCCGGCACGGAGACCCACCTAGCAGGAGTACAAGACAATATAAGTGGCACATAAGGATCCATCTTAGCCCTCTAGAATGTTAAACGCATCTGTAATCCCGAATCCATGGGCGGTGCTGCTCACTTAGCATCAAGTTACGCACTTTTCGTTTGCTTTTCAGTTTAAGGCCGGCTACGCACCAGCAGTCTCGTCATACGCATGTGAGTGAGACGATGACTACTTTCATTTCATTATTTCACGTTTGTACCTATAAAAAGAAAATACTACTTTCTTATCTAAAATAATAAGAAGCTACAAACTCTCAATCCACTCCGGTCAGCTGGCCATGGGTGATAGAGATAGTACATCCCCCCTTCGTTCCATATCGCAGTCTCATACTCTCCGGGGATCTAGAAAAGGATATCCAATCAGACCAAAAATGTTAACTTGTCGCCATCGAATCCAAGACGTCAATCTTCTAACCATGCATGAATCACTTTCATTGGTAAAGATTTCCAATAAAATTAAGAATATACATAATATACATTTTATCGCATCATTTCTCATCTTATTATCACTGATTTGATTATCTGGGAAAAAAACTGAATCTCATCTTAATATTCTACTCAATAAAATAAAATATTACAACACTTAAAACACCTCATACAGGTGGACTGTGGGAATCATCCGTGAAATCCATCAAAAGAAGATCTACACCAAGCTCACCTGAAGCAACCCAGCGTCGGAATCCTTGAAAAACCTCTCTATGCCCCGGGCGAGGTCGAAGACCTTGGGATTATTGGAGATGCACTTCCCCCAAACAGCTATGCCTTTCTCCTGAATAGTAAAAATGCATGCATTAATTGTGATCAGAACAATCAAAGTAAAATTCTGCATAATCTTGGAGACGAATCACAATGGCGTGAATTTACGTAAATATTAGCATGTTATAGCAATAAACAAATATGATGAATATTTTACATATTATATTATTAAATATTTTTTGTTCATTGAAATTCAAATTTAGAGAGACAGGGTTCCACGGTGGGTCAGGTATCTATTGTTCGGTGGTACCTTATGAAAGTAATCGCTGTCTCTTATCCTGAAGTTGTCCTTCAGCTCGCCGAGCACCAGGCGCCGGATCGGGCCGCCTCGCTCCAATAGGGACTCCTGGAATGAGCAGATTATCGTCAATACTTTCATACATACAATACCAATCACGCGTCTTCATCCCTTATGGGATAGACAAGGCTTAGGGCCTGTTTCACCAGTCTCTGTTAAGTTCCAGGTATCTTAACTCTCAGTTATCTATTATTCCTTCTCTATTTCTTACTACGAAACAGACAGAGACGTCATCATAGATAACTGACAGTTAAGATGACTGGAACTTAACAGATAGTGGTGAAACAGGCCCTTAAGGTAGCAAGACCTAAAGGCCACGTTTAGCGTGATTGTGGGCGTATAGGTGAAAAGTGGAATCAAAATAGTGACTGTGAATAATATTATTCCTAAGATTTTCGCCGATTCCCTCGTTCCTTCTGCGCGGGATGAGAAGCAACTGATATGTACATTCAAATTTTTTGCTCCGTTCTTTTCCTTTTGAGGTCCGGAAAAGGATTGCTCTATTGTCAGTCTATTCGTTCGTCTGTCATGACCTGTACGTCACGGAAAAAACAAACGATAAACTAGCTTGATATTAATTCCATTATAGAAGGATTAAATTTGAGTTCAATGTTGGTCATTCCATTGGCTGTCACGATTAGATGACTGGGGTGGTTAAGAGATTAAGGACCTGTCAGATCCTGGGCCTGAGAGAGTAGTGACTCTATGTATTTTTTCCGGTTATCTTAAGTGTCAGTTATCTATTATTCCCTCTCTATTTCTTACTACAAAACAGACAGAGACGACATCATGTCATGAATAACCGACACTTAATATAACCGGAACTTTACCTAGGTCTTCAATGAGGGGGCGTACCACTGCCCCGTCTGCTCACCCTGTACAGGTTGTAGCCGAGGTCGAGCGTCTCGTCGAGCGTGTCCTCGTTCCAGGCGCGCGCGCGCAGCCGCCGCAGCATCGCTAGCGCCGCCACGCAGCACGGGATCGCCGTATAGCTCTTGAACGTCTGGTATCTGCACAAATATGTGGTATACCACAGATTAAGCAAGTGCGTCTACTTCGTGTGTCCTAACCCCGAACAACCGTCAACAGTGGCCTGGCGAGGCGACAGTAACAAAATCATGATGATATAATCCAGCTGTTGAAACAGCTAATAGACTACAGGATCTTCTCAAACATTCGATAAGGGAGCCGTTTCCTTTTTGCCAACGAACGTCCAGGATGGTAGAGCGTCTTCACCCTTATATTATTGGCATTGGCTTGCACAAAGTAGGGTAAGCTTGATCATTCCAAATGAGAACTGCCAAGGTCTATATTTCCTGATAGATACCTAGGGTTCCTCAAAACCAGTATACTGTACAGGCTGTCATTGAACCAGTTCACGTCGGCCTCATCAACTTTCCATCAGTTGAGATTAGGGGTCAGTCACTGGTCAGTGCTACGTAAAAAGCTTCATACGAGATGCCACTGTCCTGTGGCTTCTCATATGTCTCGTGCTCCGCAGGATCCAGGTCCAGTTGTTGAAACTGCTAGTAGACTGCAGGATATTCTCAGACATTCAGAGCTTCACACACGATACCACTGACCTGTAGCTGGCCATGTGTCTCGTGCCGCGCAGGATCCACCTCCTGGCGTCCAGCTGCTCGAACTGCGAGTGGAATGCGGGATATTCTCAGACATTCGACAAGGGAGCTTCACACACGATGCCACTGACCTGTAGCTGGCCATGTGTCTCGTGCCCCGCAGGATCTACCTCCTGGCGTCCAGCTGCTGGAACTGCGAGTGGAATGCAGGATATTCTCAGACATTCGACAAGGGAGCCTCACACACAATGCCACTGACCTGTAGCTGGCCATGTGTCTCGTGCCCCGCAGGATCCATCTCCTGGCGTCCAGCTGCTCGAACTGCTAGTGGAATGCAGGATATTCTGACATTCCATAAGGAAGCTTGATACGAGACGTCACTGACCTGTAGCTGGCCATGTGTCTGTCTCATGCCGCGCAGGATCCACCTCCTGGCATCCAGCTGCTCAAACTGCAAGTGGAATGCAGGATATTCTCAGACATTAGATGTGGGAGCTTCACACACGATGCCACTGACCTGTAGCTGACCATGTGTCTTCGTGCCCCGCAGGATCGATCTCCTGGCGTCCAGCTGCTCGAACTGCTAGTGGAATGCAGGATATTCTGACATTCCATAAGGAAGCTTGATACGAGATGTCACTGACCTGTAGCTGGCCATGTGTCTCATGCCGCGCAGGATCCACCTCCTGGTTTAGGTATGGTATGTGTATAACACGGGTACTCGGTGGTATTATGCAGGTGATCCTACCGGGTCCAGGAATGTAAACACAAAAAGTTCACTTACGGTTTATTGTCCGTTAGGCACTAGATCCATACACAAAAAAAAACTGAAGGCACAAAAGAATAGAAGGCACAAGCACAGGAACAGTGAGAAAGTTTATAGAAAATAGAATAGTTAAATAGCACAGGCACGAGGAAGCGTAGAAAAGAAAACTTAAATAGCAAGGCGATAGGGTTCAATTTGCGTAAGCCAGCAGTAGGATCGTGGGGCATACGTTCCGCGTCAAATGTTAGGATATGACTGATTTGAACTCCACGCGATGCGCCGGCGATGCATCGGTCGCCCGGTTCAGGTTCATTAGCATAATAGGGCGTAGGAAGTATCGATAGCTTTTATCGATGTATCGATATATCGACCAGTCGATAAAATGTTTGTGTTGTTATCGATATTGTTGTGTATATATACATATTAGGTTAAGTTGTTGTATCGTGTGTTTAGTATTAAGTAAGTAGGTTATAAGTACTTGGTTTATAAGATGTAAATATTCATAAATATTCATAACAATTGTAATATTTACATTCTATAAAAATAATAAGGGTGAATGTGATTGTGGATTGTGATTGGGACGAAAGGACCCTACACCACTCCCCTCCAGAGACCGTCACGGGCGATAATAATCTGGAAATTTTACGAGACGTCCTGATCGAGTGACGTAGTTATTGGGGATAGTTGAGGCCGGTTCACAGTCCTGTTTTTCTGTATCCGTGGACAGTGTAAAGGCGGGTTTAAGCCTGTCTATGGACACCGTCTTCTCCTTATTATTGATAAGAATTTTGAACACCTTTTCATCTCGGGAAATAACTTTATGTGGCCCCGAGTATGCCGGCTGAAGGGAACTGCGCGATGCGTCTTCGCGGAGGAACACGTGATCGCATGTTTTCAGTTCCTTGTATACAAAGATCTTTGGTTTACCATGTCGGGCAGCTGGCACGGGTCTCACCTTCTCGGCGAAGTTTCTGAGCCTAGCGGAAAAGTCTGCCATGTCAGTGGTTCCGCTCATGCTGGGGTTAAAGAACTCACCGGGAAGTCTCAGTGGTTCTCCGTAAACTAATTCGGCCGAAGAGGATTGTAAGTCTTCTTTGAAGGCTGTTCTGACGCCAAGTAAGACCCAGGGAAGAGATTCTGTCCACCTCTCATTGGCGTGACATACAATTGCAGCTTTTAGCTGCCGATGAAACCGTTCCACTAATCCGTTACAGGCCGGGTGATAGGCTGTTGTCCTTCTGTGCTCGAAACCGGCTAGCTTAGAGAGGCACTGGAATAAGGCTGACTCGAATTGGCTGCCACGGTCTGTTGTAATGCTCGTTGGGCAGCCGAATCGGGACAGCCAAGTCGAGAGTAGGGCCTTAGCAACGGTCTCCGCGGTGATGTCTTCTATCGGTACCGCTTCAGGCCAGCGGGTGAACCTATCTACAGCTGTCAAGCAGTACCGATAGCCACGCGATATGGGAAGAGGTCCCACCAGATCGATATGGATCTGTTTAAATCGAGCGCGTGGTAGGCTAAAGGTGCCAAGGGGGGCGGTTACGTGACGATTAACTTTTGCCCTTTGGCACTGTAGGCAAGCACGTGTCCACTCCCTGCAGTCTTTCTGGACCCCTGGCCAAATAAACCTCTCTGAAACTAGTTTAGCAGAGGCGTTGGCACCAGGGTGGCTGAGGGAATGGAGACTTTCAAAAACTTGCCTTCGAGCTGACTTGGGGACATAAGGCCTGGAGATCGAGGTGCTGACATCACAGTACAGTGGCGTAGGACTTCCAGGAATGTGAAGTCTTTGTAGCTGCAAGGAAGAACCTACGCGTAAAAGTTCTTGCAGCTCCTGATCAGATACCTGATTTGCTGCCAGCGCCTCGAGGGTTACAGGGGCTCTCAGTTCCTCTATACGAGACAAGGCATCGGCAACGACATTGTCTCTACCTGATATATGCCGAATGTCTGTCGTGAACTGGGCGATGAAATCCAGATGTCTATACTGCCGTGGCGAACAATTGTTTTTTCGTTCGTGAAATGCAAAACTGATCGGCTTATGGTCAGTATAGACAACGAAATGCCTAGCCTCGAGCATATGGCGGAAGTATTTAATTGCCTCGTAAATGGCAAGCAACTCCCTATCATAGGGCGAGTATTTGGCCTGAGAAGGGGATAGTTTCCGCGAGAAAAAAGCAAGCGGTTCCCATGCGTTGTTTTTCTCCTGCTGGAGGACTGCACCGATGGCCTTGTCAGAAGCGTCTGTAACCAACGCAAGATTTGCGGCGCAGTCTGGGTGAGCTAGTAAGGCAGCGTCCGACAAGCTCTCCTTACAGGCCTGGAATGCTGCTAACGCTTCTCCTGACAGAGTAACAGGCTTCGATCCTTTTACTGAACCTGTCAAGAGGGAGTGAAGTGGAGCTTGGATTTGGGCCGCTAATGGGAGAAACCTCCTATAAAAATTGATCATTCCCAAGAAACCCCTTAGCTGACGCACGGTGGTAGGCGTTGGGAAATCTCTAATCCTTCGAGTCCAATGGCTTGCATCCGGTTTGCGAGATACGGTATCCCAAGAAGGTTACTTCACTTTCACCAAAAGTGTTCTTCATGCTCAGATGGGCTCCGTGAATAAATAAGGAAATCGTCCAAATAAGAGTAGACGAAATCAAGCCCTCTCGTCATCTCGTCAACAAACCGCTGGAAAGTTTGGCCTGCGTTACGTAGCCCAAAAGTCATGTATGGGAATTCATACAAGCCAAACGGGGTCGTAATGGCGGTTTTTGGGATGTCCTCAGGGCTGACAGGTATCTGATTATATGCTTTTTCCAAATCCAATGTGCTAAAAATACTACATCCTGCAACATTGTGAGTGAAGTCATGGATATGCTTAATCGGGTACCTGTCAGGCACCGTACGGGCGTTCAACTTACGGTAGTCACCGCAGGGACGCCATCCATTATCCTTCTTCGGTGCCAAGTGAAGAGGCGATGACCACGGGCTGTCAGAGGGCCTAGCTGTGCCGCTGGCTAGCATGGACTGGAACTCTTTTCGGGCGATTTTCAGCTTGTCGGGAGCTAAACGACGAGGGGGGGAAGCAACTGGGGGGCCTGGTGTCGTTCTAATATGGTGCAATGTGTTATGTGGTGTAGTGTGGTGTTTACCGGCTGGTCGTGTAATTTCCGGAAACTCGTCAAGTATTTTATGATATCGAGTCTCACCAGTCATAACCTTAACCGACGATACCTGATCACAATTGGCTGAAGTAGCAATAGCAGTGACAGAAGTTACGTTATCTATTAAACGCTTATTGCGACAGTCGACAATCAGGTTAAAATAATTTAAAAAATCTACACCAATTATTGGTTTAGTAACATCGGCAACTACAAAACGCCATAAAAATGTCCTACGTAAACCAAGATCTAAATCTAAATTAACATAGCCAAAAGTAGCAATGTGGGAACCATTTGCAGCACACAAAAAATAGTTTGTCTTTGAACGACGATCACGTAGCGCCGACCGTGGGAAGACGCAGAGGTCGCTTCTAGTGTCGACCAGAAACTGAGTCTTCGAAGACCGGTCGGTGACGAATAGGCGGCCAGTTGAAGAGGAGGGGCAATCGTCAGCCGCCATTATCGACTGCCCTTGGAGTTTTCCGACTTGTAGTCGCACGGCTTGATACATCTGCTGGCCTTCTCTCCAAACTTCCCATGGTACCAGCAAAGCGGGAACTTCCTGTAGTTGGATTGAGAACGGTGTCTGGACGCGCTGCGGTTATCTCGGGAAGCTCGTGCACTGGATCTGGATTTTCTTCCAGACGTGAGTTTCTGAAACTGCTTCCGCAACTCTGCCACTTCTCGGGCGAGGTCGTTGAGTACCGAACCAGGAACAGCATCACTGACAGCTGCTATCCTTGGCGAAGCTGGGATGATATCATGCACCCGGTCTGCCAGATCTGCTAGGTCTTCCAATGACGTATTATCCGGTTGACCTGCTAGCACTGTCTGGATATTAATAGGCAGGCGACCAATCCACAACGTCTTCATAAAATCGTCGGTAACGCTCGATCCTGCGAGGCCTTGGAGGTGGCGAAGAAATTGCGACGGTTTACGGTATCCTAGCTCCTCATGCTGCAACAACTGCTTGCTTTTGTGCTCTTTGGACGCGCTAAGCCTCTTGACCAACTCCGATTTGAGCTTCTCGTACTTTTGGGTCATGGGCGGCTTGACAACTATGTCCTTTATCTCTCTCAAGTGCTGATTGTCGAGATGGCCAATGACATAATTAAATTTTGTGGAGTCATTGGTAATACCGGAAATGGCAAATTGTCCTTCCACCTGCGCGAACCAAATCTCTGGTTCCTCTGCCCAAAAAGGTGGCACTCTAACTCCAACCTTACAAACATCGCCTTGTTTTGTCGACATTGTCCCATCACTAGTTCCGGCAGGCGGCGCTTGTGCATCTCCAGATTCGTTTTCCATGTTCGAAATCGGGGTCACCAGTTTAGGTATGGTATGTGTATAACACGGGTACTCGGTGGTATTATGCAGGTGATCCTACCGGGTCCAGGAATGTAAACACAAAAAGTTCACTTACGGTTTATTGTCCGTTAGGCACTAGATCCATACACAAAAAAAAACTGAAGGCACAAAAGAATAGAAGGCACAAGCACAGGAACAGTGAGAAAGTTTATAGAAAATAGAATAGTTAAATAGCACAGGCACGAGGAAGCGTAGAAAAGAAAACTTAAATAGCAAGGCGATAGGGTTCAATTTGCGTAAGCCAGCAGTAGGATCGTGGGGCATACGTTCCGCGTCAAATGTTAGGATATGACTGATTTGACCTCCACGCGATGCGCCGGCGATGCATCGGTCGCCCGGTTCAGGTTCATTAGCATAATAGGGCGTAGGAAGTATCGATAGCTTTTATCGATGTATCGATATATCGACCAGTCGATAAAATGTTTGTGTTGTTATCGATATTGTTGTGTATATATACATATTAGGTTAAGTTGTTGTATCGTGTGTTTAGTATTAAGTAAGTAGGTTATAAGTACTTGGTTTATAAGATGTAAATATTCATAAATATTCATAACAATTGTAATATTTACATTCTATAAAAATAATAAGGGTGAATGTGATTGTGGATTGTGATTGGGACGAAAGGACCCTACACTGGCATCCAGCTGCTCGAACTGCAAGTGGAATGCAGGATATTCTCAGACATTAGATGTGGGAGCTTCACACACGATGCCACTGACCTGTAGCTGACCATGTGTCTTCGTGCCCCGCAGGATCGATCTCCTGGCGTCCAGCTGCTCGAACTGCTAGTGGAATGCAGGATATTCTGACATTCCATAAGGAAGCTTGATACGAGATGTCACTGACCTGTAGCTGGCCATGTGTCTCATGCCGCGCAGGATCCACCTCCTGGCATCCAGATGCTCGAACTGCAAGTGGAATGTAGGATATTCTCAGACATTCGATGTGGGAGCTTCACACACGATGCCACTGACCTGTAGCTGGCCATGTGTCTCGTGCCGCGCAGGATCCACCTCCTGGCGTCCAGCTGCTCGAACTGCGAGTGGAAGTTCTTGGTCGCCATGTCGACGGGACTGTGCAGGATCGTCTCTGACTTAGGCTGGGGGATCATGTCGTCCCTGGAAACAAAGGGATAAGCAGAATTAGTGTAGAAGAATTCCAGTTCAGACTGAGTTACCATGAACATAGTGACAAGTGTATAAAACCAGTTGGTAAAATGGAGCCCCCGGCATGCCAATTCCACAAAAGCAATTTAGTTGGCAATTCTGATTTCTGATTTCTGAAGGTCTAGAGCTGACCTTGTATGCGCAGAAGTATAAAATAAGGTATCCGTGGCGAGAGCACATAGCCCTTTTGTTCGTTAGGTGGTGCTGGTGTGGAGGTTTGGTTAGTATGGACTTTTGCTACCCTTTTAATAGAATGATAATCTTGGACTTGAAGGACCAAAATGTAGAATTAAGCCTCTGAGAAGAGTGGTACTTTTAGTTGCGTGAACCTTTCAGTAGTGTACCAAAACTTAGAGTGGAGCATTTGGTAGTGAACCTTTGGATTGTGCGGATATTTTGGTAGATCCGATGTAGTCACTGTACACCCAAAGCTTCTTCTGAAACTTGAGGGCTAGGCTTTTGTCGGTGGAGCAATGTCTATGTATGTGGTCCTATCCAGGGCCTTTTATTTGGCTTCCTGATACGACATGACTTTTACCCCCTTATTCATAAACGCTCTATAGGCTTCTGTTAACTTAGTTATCGTTTGTCCTTATCTGTGAAAGGTATGTTATGTATGTATCTGTAGCAGAATTACAAAAATGGATAACTCGCGTATAAAAGCCGAATAATGCTCGACATCGACAATGTTTTGGACTAATCCGTAGTAATTAAGTAAGATTGAGTCTCACGGTAGTTTTATGTTGAAAGTTAGCAGAAGCCTATAGTGTTTATGAATAAGGGGTTACTCTGTTACCTGGCCCATAAAGCTCTCACCAGAATACCGCCCGACTCAAACCATCTGAAACTGACCTGCCGTAAGTGTGGCCGTCAGACTTCGGACAGTAGAGGAAGAAGTCCTCGCCCCGCAGCGACATCAGCTGGTCGTTGGTGGGACCGGCGGGAGCGCGCTCGGGCGCCATGGGCAGCACCGGGGGCGGCTGACGACAAGGAAGAAGGTTAAAAGGAAATGTCTAACGCTTTTAATATCCTTCTGTATGTCTGAAAAAAAATAAAGAGGCCAAATGAAAGCTGTGCGAGGTCATTTTATATTGGTTACATTACATCCTACTAATATTATAAATGCGAAAGTTTGTGATGATGTGACGATGTGGCGATGTAAGCGAGTGAGTGTGTATGTTTGTTCCTTCTTCACGCTAAAACGACTGGACGGATTTGGATAAAATTTGGAACGAAAATAGCTGGTACCCTAGATTAAAACATAGGCTACTTTTTATCCCGGAAAATTATATAGTTCCCGCGGGATAGCGATAAACATATCAATTGCTAATTCTACGCGGACGAAGTCGCGGGCAGAAAGCTAGTACATACAATAAATCACTTCTTTATCCCTTACGGGGTAGACAGATCTTAGCATACCAAGACAAAGGCCACGTTTAGCATGATTGTGGGCGCATAGGCAGAAAGGGGAATCAAAATAGTGACAGTTGCTAGCCGCATCGCCTCTAACGTGATTCCTAAGGTTTTCGCCTATTCCCTCGATTGGCGTTACTTTCTCTTTAGATGTGGTTTGTACGATAGTTAGGGCCTGTCTCACCACCCCTAACTGTCAGTTATCTATGATTCCGTCTCTATTTATTACTACGAAACAGACAGAGACGTCATCATAGGTAACTGACAATTAAGGTGTGGTGACACAGGCCCTTAGTAACGCACTCGCTCGATTATATTAAAAACGTCACATTATAATGACTGCTATTTTTTATTTATTTATTTATTTATTGAAATAATTGCACAGCATTACAGACAAGCCAAGGCACTGTGAAATTCATACACATAACTTAATAATAGCAGAACAACATGTATAACACGTAGTATAGAAAATAAACAGGAAACAGCATTAACATTTACAAACAATTAAGTGAAGACGGACGGTCATCCTTCGCCTCACAGAACTTCATACACTCACTGCATATAAAACTAAAGCTACTAGCAAATATATCACAGTCAGGTGCTGATGCAAGAAGTGCGTTAAGATTTCGCATGGCGCAAAGAAGTGGTGAA
Organism: Pandemis heparana; assembly: GCA_963854515.1. Taxonomy (NCBI): domain Eukaryota; kingdom Metazoa; phylum Arthropoda; class Insecta; order Lepidoptera; family Tortricidae; genus Pandemis; species Pandemis heparana. The sequence goes on from OY978035.1 coordinate 7,145,040, forward strand.
TTCCTGTGCTATGACGCAGCTTAAGGCGCTGTCAACAGCAAATGACCTTGAGCAGCGCCACTCTTCACACATGCGGTTCGCGTGCCTGTTAGTGAAAGAGAAGAAACTATTCCGGCAGCTTGGCGCGCGTCTAAAATCTTGCAAATAAGAGACAAATAATAATAAAAAAAAAGTATGGATTATTTGTGAAATATGACTCGTTAGCAGTGTAGGTATGAATATGTTGACTTCATGTTTTTAATTGCAGACCCACACGTCGAAAAAATAAAGACCGTTTAATGATGATTTTAAGACCAATCTTTGTAATTATTTTCTATCGAGCCGATTTTGTTCAATTATGTATGAGTCCGTCCAGCGTCTTTGAAATATGATGAAAATTAATATATTTTTTTTGTATTTTTATTGTGTGTAATTTTCCTTAAAAAGTGCTTAAATAACATCAATTTCAACAAAATTAGGTGTTGTCAGCCTCTTAAGGTAGATCGTGCGCGTGCAAGCATAAATGTACGGAAATAAGACCACCACCCTTCACCTCACCCCCCACTTACCTCTTTGGGCGTCTTCTGGTAGAACTCGCGGACCTTCTTCCTGGGGGTGGCCTTGGAGGTGGCCAGGGAGACTGCGCTCAGGGAACACAGCGGATACTCGCCCTGCAACGCAGAAAAGTGAAGTAAGTGGGCGTTTTACGTCATCCGCGTGAATTGTTCATCGTCATCATGTCCAATCTATATACGTCCCACTGCTGGGCACAGGCCTTTCAGAACGAGAGGGTCGGTTTAAACCGTTTTTTTCGTTTTTTTCGGAAAAATTGAAGCGGAAAATTTCATGATATTTTTTCCGTAAAAATCCAAAAAAAAAACTGCCGAATGTGAGTCGGCCTCGCGCACGAAGGGTTCCGTACCAGAAATTTTGATTTTAGTATTTGTGTAGCCACACTAAAAATACATAATTTGTGCAAATTTCAACTTTCTAGCTATTACGGTTCTTGAGAATGAGATCTAGCTCGACGAGTGGTATAAGAATAAGAATAAGAATAAGAATAAGAATGTTTATTGCAGAAAATGGGTACATACAAGATGGTATATTAATTATTTACAGTGCGCCAAATTCGGCTTGGGTAAGCATGCAACAATGAGTAGACTCGATTTTGTTCATAGACAATAATTATGAAGCAAAATAAAGCGATCACCTTAATTTAAAAATTAAAATTATGTGCAATATTATCTATTATTAGTTTTCATGTTTAAAAACTCTTTTATGGAGTAGATACACAATTCGCAGAGCCAAGCGTGTAGTTTCTTTTTGAACATTTTAATTGGAAGGTCCTTTATGTCTCTTGGAAGTTTGTTGTAAAGCTTAATGCACATAAAATAGGGGCTACGAGTCGAGTGCTTAAGCCGAGCTTTCGGCATAGACAATAATTGCCTCTGTCTCGACATGCGGTTATTGTACGTTACTACATCGCAATTTTTTTTAAAATAATTTTGATTGTTATGCACAAATACTGCTACTTCATAAATATATAAAGATGGCAATGACATAAGCTTGTGACATTTAAAGATAGGCTTACATGATTCCCGAGGCCCCAATGCGAATATGGCTCTTATGCATTTTTTTTGCATTATGAAAGCCTTTGGCATCACTGTGGAATTGCCCCATATAACGAGACCGTAACGGAGGACAGAAATTACATGGCCATGGTATGCTACGAGAGCAGCTTGGAGTGATACCGTTTCGCGTAGTTTTCGTAATGGATAAACAAATTTATTTATTTTAGTGCATACATTTCCCACCTGTATCTTGAAATCACAGAATTCATCTATACATATGCCCAGGAATTTTGCCTGAGTGTCCTTACCTACAGGGTCGCCTTTATATGTAATGTCTAAGTTTCTGTGTTTGCCTCTGTGTGTAAGGAATTGTACAAGTACAGTTTTGCTTATATTTATCGAAAGGTTGTTAATTTCTAGCCATTTTATTGTATTACGTAGAGTAAGGTTTATTTCTTGCCCGTAAGTTTCGTCATTCGAGCTTGGGATTACAATTGATGTATCGTCAGCAAACAATACAGTGGGGTATTCTGTTACTTTTGGAAGGTCGTTTTTATAGAAGGAAAACAGTAAAGGTGACAATACACTTCCCTGGGGAACCCCAAATCTATTAAATTTGTACTCTGATTTGTAACTAACTAAATAGTCCCCTTCCTCTCTTATGATTTCCGTACATTGAGACCTTTGATTTAGGAAAGAATGTAACCAGCGATGTACATTTCCCCTCACTCCATATAGTTCTAGTTTATCCAGAAGCCTCTTGTGACAAACCATATCAAAAGCTTTGGATATGTCTAGAAAAAGAACGCTTACTGGCTGCCCCACATCTACATAATGAAAAATATCTTTAAGCAGTGTAAATGTGGCAGTTGTTGTTGATTTATTCTTTGTGAAACCATGCTGATTTTCATTAAAAAGAGAGTATTTATTTGCGAAATTCATTAGTCTTTGTGATATTACTTTTTCAAAGACCTTAGAAATAACAGGGATTAGTGCTACCGGTCTGTGATTGCCCACATCATTTCTCTTCCCCTTCTTATACACGGGTTTAATAGTAGACTTTTTTAGGGCTTCAGGGAAAACACCCTCTTCTATCGAAAGATTTATAATATAAGATAGTGGTACGCATATTGATTTAGAGCAAAGCTTTAATATCGTTGAGTTTATTTCATCGTACCCGGTTGATTTTGTATTCTTTAACTTCATAATCAGATTGTATATTTCCTCTGGGGTTGTGGGATTACAGAACATTGTAGCTGTGTGGCGAATACAATCCTGTGTTGATGGATTGTAATTTTGATTAAATTTATTTGAGACATTGATATAGTATTCATTAAATAGTTTTGCAATATCACTAGGGTTGCTTATTATTTGACCATTATGTAGGATATTTTTAATATTGTTAATTTGTCGGATACTACCAACTTTTTTATTAATAACATCCCATGTTGCTCTACACATGTTCTTTGCCTTATATATATAGCGGTGGTTACATGATTTCTGGGCTGCTCTAATGCATCTGCGTAGTGTTTTCGCATAGGATTTGTATGCTTGCTTATTTTCTATGGTCGGGCTTACACGTGTTTTGTAGTATAACAACCGTTTGCCCATGGTACATGTTTTGAGGCTTTTGGACATCCATTTTGTTCCCTTTGGCTTAGTAGAAACAGTAACTTTTATTACAGGAAAGCACAACGAATGGAACATAGTTAGGAGACTGTGAAATTCGTTAAAAGCACTGTCCGTATCGGCTTTATTATAGACATCTTCGTAGCAAACATTTTCCATACAGTGGATGAATTTAGACATGTTTTCTTCACTGTAATCTCTTTTGAAGATATGCAGTTTTTTAAAGATATGTATTTTATTAGATTTCAAGTGGAGGGACTGAGCACTATGGTCTGACAGTCCTAAGTCGTGTGTATGACTCTTAGCACTTGATATATTGGAAATAATATGGTCAATACAAGTCCGGCTTGTGCTTGTAATACGAGTGGCTACCTTTATATGATTGACTAGATTATAATTTGTTAATATCTGCTTATAGCTCATTGAGATCGGGGTATCATTGAGGATATTTATATTTAAGTCCCCGGCTATTATAATATTTTTCTTATTATATTTATTAGTAATGTAGTGAAGAAAATTGTCTAGTAAGCCTAAGAATTTAGTTAGTCTAGTTACATTGTGGAACTCTGTACAAACATATTATCACACTATTTATTGATTTGATTTCGCAGCCGCAACATTCAAAGTTGTTTTCATGAGCCATAGCGCTGAGGTCCAATTCCACGGAATCAATCCATGGGCGAACCAAAATCATACTCCGCCTCTTTTTACATTAGATCGTTAAAAATGAGCGGCTGTACGGAAATTTGACAACTTTAGATTAGATTCAAGGCCTGCCTGAATGAACGTCTCAGATAGACACATTACGTCAATATTTATACATTTTTCTTGTAATTCTGAAAGCACTACTTCTAGATTATCTACTTTGTTTAATGCACCTGCTATGTTTTGATGCAGGATTCCGAAGGTGGCGTAAAATCCCTACTGCGGCGTGTGTTGCTAGACGATTTGGCCTCTGGAGATGGAGGAGAGGCAGTAGGTCGGTTATTGTTGCTGTGTGCTGGGAGCGTAGAAGGCGTGGTTGGACAGCTGCCGCAGGGTGACTCTGGAGAGGGCGTGGTGGGACGACTGCTGTTTCTGCTGGCTGACTTTAGGACGGGTTGCGAGTCTGTTAATGTTGGGTTGTCTTCTTGTTCTTGAAGTTCTGCTGTGTTGTAACTATCTATATGGTCGATTGTTTTGCTTAACCCATCGAGTATTTTCTTGAATCCGTGGTTATTTACAGTGCCTGAGCGCATTTGGAACATTTTGGGATCGTATTCTAATTCTAAGTTAGAATCATTGACAAATGCGTATTCATATGCTAGGTTGTCTAGATATAGTAGATTGCTGAAAGTCTCAACTCTCCAGTTATATATATGACTAAAGTGTTTGCATCTATATGTAGGCAAGCAGATAATATAGTTTGTGTTATCCAGATTTTGCAGTGTTTCTCTTATGAAGAGTACTAGGTTTAGGTAATTACTTGTTCTCTTAAAATCTTCTTCCCCTATGAGTATCACGCAGTGGTCATTTTTTGTGAGGTTTTTAGCTTTTTGATGGATGTTCAGAAGGAGTTCCTTGACGCCACCATTAGGTATTAAGTAATGACATATTTGGAGTCGGTCCGACAGTGTATCTCTGGCCATTTGTAGGACTTTATGTCTTTTATCACTACTGATGATACAGAGTTTTCTTTTATCCTGTGTGCCGTTTTCATATGCTATAGCCTTGGGTGCCGTGGTAAGATCCTGGTTTATTTCGGGTGAGGGCATATAGGTATAAGGTGTCATAAATGGTGTGCTTTGACTTGACCCAGTCTTTCTATTTATAGGGGTGAATAGCTGTGACTGTTTTATGACGTTTCCGGATATTTTGCATCTTCTTTTTCTTTGTTTTTGTGAAGTCGGTGTGGGAGATATATTTTTACTTAGGAGTTTTTTATAAGTATTAATATTTTTTTGACAACATTCCACTGTTATTGTTAATTCAGTTACTAGGCTGTTTAACTTTGCGACTTCCTCATGCGCGCTCTCCAATTGGGTTCGTAGTTGTAGGATCTCAAGTTTCAAGCTCGCTAGCTCAGAGTTGTCTAATATGGAGACATTAGGCAAGCTTTTTGGGGACTGAGGAGAGTCACTGTCGTATGTGGAGTGACTCACATCTTCATCTGTGGTGACCGTTACGTTTTCTTGCGATAATGATTTAGCGATTCTTGGCTTTCGTCTCGTTATATTATCTACGAGCTTCCTTATTTCCAGGACAGATTTAGATTTAGGTAGCCATGAATAAGGGCTAAAAAATTAAGTTTTTCGTATGGGAGCCCCCCTTAATTATTATTATTACTTTGTTTTTAGTGTTTGTTGTTATAGCGACAACAGGAATACACAATCTGTGAAAATTTCAACTGTCTAGCTACTACGGTTCTTGAGATACAGCCTGGTGACAGACGGACAGACGGTCGGACGGACGGACGGACAGCGAAATCTTAGTAATAGGGTCCCGTTTTTACCCTTCGGGTACAGAACTCTAAAAACAAGCCGTTTGGAAAGAAACGGGTTTTTTTCGGGAAATTTTCAACGCTACCAAGAAGCCAGGGGGGCTACTCCAAAATTCGATTTTCAAAGTTCGTATCACGCCGTCCCTCTCACTCTCAAATTAATAACTATTAGTGAGAACGAAAACGGAACGGCACGAAACGAATTTAGGTGTATAAGGCCTGGCGCCAATGACATATTACTAATAATAGACGCGTTACAGCTGAACAAAACTCCTTTTGGACATGGCAACGTTATTGCCGTTACTTTTTTTTTTTTTTTTTTTATGTGAATAGGAAGACAAACGAGCAAGTGGGTCACCTGATGGTAAGCGATCACCACTGCCCATAGACACCCGCAACCCCGGAGGGATTGCAAATGCGTTGCCAACCTAGAGGACTTAGATGAAATGCCTCTTGTGCCCGTCATTTCCCCGGCTGTCTTACTCTCCACACCGGAACACAGCAGCGCAAGCACTGCTGCTTAGCGGCAGGATTAGCGAGACTTGACATACAAGGACCTCTGCGCGCGCCGACAGCGACTAAACACAAGTCAGGCAATTACCTTACTTTTCGCTTGCCACGGGGAGATCGCCTATGATGTATCTACCTCAGTTTTATATGGCGCCGGCGCAGTTACCTCCTGCCTCTTCTTGTCGATCAGCGCGTTCATGTGTATGCTCTCCCACTCGGACCTGCAGTGTATCCTCAGAGCCTTCAGGTCCAGCTCGTACTTCGGCTCTCGGAGCAGAGGCTCGCGCTGCACCACCTGTATTAAACGCATAGCTTAGACAGATGGACAGTGCGAGGAACGAAACGTTACTAGCTAGATAATGCCGTCCCTGTCGCTCCCCGCGCCTCTCGCTCTCATATTTTCAATACGCTTTCTGTTACTGTGTTTGAAAAGAATAAACCATTCCTATCAAAAGTCAGATCACCTATCAAAGATACGCCTGTCCGAACAATTCGCTTACTGCGCAATTGGGCATTTTCTCTGACACTGACAGCTGAACGATACGGCGTCCTGTCACAGACTAAGGCACGGTGGTCTTTTAGGACCACCGCATTTGGACGAATTACTCGTGAGCGTTGGGCCTATCTTTACAAAGTAATATACATATCTATGAAACCACTATTAACAAATACCATAGACAATAAGTTGATCGTTGTTCTTACATACATTCCCTACTACGCGTCCCCACCGTACGAAAGACAGACTGACTGAACTTTGGCCGCCATGTAAAACTATCCGATGAGCATTTGTGACTCATAGCGCTGACAAATCGCGTTTTCAGAGTGTTCTAGTCATCATCATCATCATCAGCCCATGTCAGTCCACTGCTGGACATAGTTTCTCCCATAGCACGTCATTGGGCTCGATCTTCAGCTCTCCTCCAATCCCTGCCCGCTGTCTTGCGAATATCATCGCCCCATCTAGCAACAGGGGCCTTACTATGACGTCCTAATTCCGACTCAGTTCAAGTTTTAGCTACCACTTTTAGTATGAATCTGACAGCGAGCGAACCTAAACTGAATCGCATTAAGACGTCATACTAAGGCCCCAGGACGCCCTACGCCTAGATTTCTCTATTGTGGTCAAACTCCTCGTTGTCAAATCAAACTAGCTCGTTGTCATGGACATGGTATAGGTGGACCAATCGTAAGTCCCTGTTTATTGGTCTGAGCTACAGTTTCAAGGCGGGCGCAGTAGGAAGGTTTAGGCGGTAACCTCGATGTCGGTGAAGGCGATAGGCGGCTTGGGCGCGCCCTTCTTGGCCGAGTCCAGGTCCCCGTAGTTGGCCAGGAAGTCGAGCACGAACGAGGTCACGCCGGCGTAGCGGAGGAACGCCCCCGCTCCGTACCTGACGGGATAAGATTACACACTGTAGGCCTCAAAAGTACCTCAAAAGGAAAAAACTGAACCCTTACAGGATCACTTTGTTGTCAGTCCGTTCTTCCGTCCGTCAGTCAAGACCCTTTTTCTCAAGAACGGGTGGAGGTATCAAGCTGAAATTTAGATCAAATACTCAAGTCTACTGCCCCTTGGAGCTGTGAAAAAATCAAACTTGTAAACCAACGCAATCCAGCTGAATGGGATCCATTTTACACCATATCGGTACTATTCCTTAGTATTTCTCCTTGTTTTATATCTCAGTGTATCGAATGTGTGTAAATAAATGTTTCTCTCTCTCTCTCTCTCTCTGTCTCTCTCAAACAAAAGACACAGCCGTTTTCCGCAAATTTTCGAAACTCGCAAGGGAATCAAAACCTACAGGATACTTCCCGTGAACTCAGAATCTTGAAATTTGGTACGAAGCAACGTTTCATAGCACAGATAAAGGACAAAATGCGAAAACCGTAAATTATGTATTATGTCTGTATATATCAGTGACCAATATAAAGTGACCCCACACACTGTGTACATTTAGCGTTGAAGCAGAATGATTGCACTGGTTTAATAAACATAGATATTTATAGATAATGGTGCGGAACCCTCGGTGCGCGAGTCCGACTCGCAATTGGCCGGTTTTGAAGTGAAAACTTCTTTAACGGCGCTGAGCACTTTTTTTAATGTTAAACTCGCGTCAGACGTAACACGGAGTGAGAGTACCAGGATACCAGGATCCTCTAAGAGCTTATTTTGAAATACGAATGAAGCTAGAGCCGTGTTCGATTTTTGAAGTGTACGTTGTTTTTTTTTTAACGGAAACTATGAAATATACTCGTCGGCTCAAAATTTGGCGGTCTCAAAATGACCTAGCTACAGACTTACAGCTTATGCGGTGTCCCTCGGGCGTCCAGCATGTGGGGGTCGAATATGTAGCAGACGGTCTTGCACTGCGAGCCGGCCTCGGGCGGCGGCGGGTGCCCCCACACCAGGAAGTGCTTCGTGCCCACCGTCAGGATCATCATGTAGGTAGACCCCACGCGCTTCTCCATCAGGCTGAGGATAGGACGGGTTTTAGGAGAGCGAATGGTCGGGTTTTTAACCTCTTAACCTCTCTAGTCATTGGTAGTGACCTGATATTTGTCCCAAATCTAATCCAAATCCGTCCAGTCGTTTCAGCGTGAAGAAGGAACAACAAGGAGAAGGAACAAACTTTCGCATTTATAATACTAGCCTCTGCCCGCGACGTTGTCCGCGTAGAATTATACATAACTAGCTGTTGCCAGCGACTTCGTCTGCAAAGAATTCGTTTATCGCTATTCCGCGGGAACTACGCAATTCGGGATAAAAAGTAGCCTATGTGCTGCTATTCCAGACTTTTCTCTATCTATGTGCCGAATTTCATCCTGATCCGTTGGGCGGTTCTGGCGTGATTGAGTAACAAACAAACATCCATCCATCCATACTTTTGCATTTATAATATTAGTTAGATAAACCTTCCTCTTGAATCACTATCTATTAAAAAAACCGCATCAAAATACGTTGGGTTGTTTTAAAGATCTAAGCATACATAGGGACAGAAAGCGAAAAGTGACTTTGTTTTATATTATGTGATTAAAGACCGACCGCTTAAACGAGTCCTCGATCGCGCGGCACTGGGGTGCGGGGAGGGACGACAAAGGGAACCAAGAGCGGTGCGGGCGGGTAGTGCCCAGGCCCTTCTTTGTCGCCTATAACGCGCCCTGCAGCCGCGCGGGCGAGGTCCCATTTAAGCAAGACTTCCGAGCAAAGCGGCTCTGGCGTCACTGACCCAGCGACACAGTTATAGTACATTGTGCACCGAGGGCGGTAAGTACGGGATTGCTAACGAGAGTCTGTTGTTAGACATTTGCGAGGAAATAAAAAAAATTACAAAAAAACAAGCTCAGGACCCCAAAATTACCCGAAAACTGCACCCATCAACATTTTTGTGCCAATAGTGTGAAAATATCATCGGCCATCTTGAATCCAAAAAAAAAATCGGTCTCAGAATCACCAAATTACTCGAAAACGACACCCATCAACATTTTAGTGTCAATAGTGTCCAAATGTCATCCGCCATCTTGGATCCAAAAACTTATGCCAAAATCGGTCTCAGAATCGCCAAATTACTCGAAAACGACACCCATCAACATTTTAGTGTCAATAGTGTCAAAATGTCATCCGCCATCTTGGATCCAGAAAATTATGCCAAAATCGGGCACAGAGTCACCAAATTACTCAAAAATGACACACATCATATTATTATGAAATTTACCATGAGCTTTTCAGTGAAGGAAAGCATGGTGAGGAAACAGTTGTGTAACTGCGAAGCAATTCAATGGTGTGTTTGAAATTCCCAATGCGCACTGGGCCCGCGTAGCCCAAAGCCCAATTAAGCCCTCTCATTCTGTGAGGAGGCCTGTGCCCAGCAGTGGGACTTATATAGGCTGGAGATGATGATGATGATGATGATGTGACAGCCATCAACATTTTTAGTGTCAAAATCCTGTCAAAATCTCATTTGAAAGAAAATAAAAGTTTTTTAAAATTGGTTCGTAGCCATTTTTTGGAGATACATATTGAATAAATCTGGCTGATTTGAAACCTCCTTAGTCTGAAATGACGTTCAATGAGTTCTTTATTTTAAAACTAAACTTTTCCTCACGTGGGATGCAAAATTGTACGTAAATTGTCCTTTAGTAAACAGGCATGGAATAACATCATTAACGAGCAAGTGTGATGAAAATATATGAAGGAACTTCCGAGCGCAGCGTCACTGTCGCAGCGGCAAGTGACGCTGCGCTCGGCAGTTCCTTCATACATTTTCATACTGTATGTTTATACATACAGTATGGGACACTAGGGAACGTGCTGGTGTGAAAGAAGGTAATAGTGACTAGGATAGAAAAAAGTATGCTTAGTTGGTTTGGTCACGTAGAGAGGATGGATGAAAGAATATTAACTAAACAAATTTATATGGGGAGTGTGAGGTGCGTTGGGAGGGGAAGGCCTAGACGGGCGTTCCGTGATCAAATTGGGGACGTTTTGGAAAAAGGTCAGGTCAATAGTACCCGAAACCGACGAGCATGTAAGAAGAGATTGATGAATGTGGATGAAGCGAAAGAGGTATGTCAGGATCGTAGCACATGGAATAAAGTAGTCTCTGCCTACCCCGATAGGAAAGAGGCGTCACGGTATGTATGTATAATACTATCGCACTGTCGCAGCGTCAGTGACGCCAGAGCCGCTTTGCTCAGAAGTCTAGCTTTAAGCTGTCGGTGTATAGTAGGATAAGTAGGATAAGAAAGCCGCGAACAGTAGGCTTATTGTCTAACTCGCTCGCGATCGCCATCGTGTTCATTTTGACAGTTCATGTATGAATGTGACAGCTAGCTGATTCCGATGCCAATTGTCAGCCCATACATGAACTGTCAAAATGAACACGATGGTGATTGCGAGCGAGTTAGACAATAAGCCTACTGATTGGACTGGAGAGATTTACTTGACCAGGCTAAGGCCAACACACGGCTGCAATGCCTCAGATGTTGATGATGATGTATAGTAGGATGTATAGTCTCACGCCATAAGGTCGGGCCCGGCCTGTATGTTGTCGGGGTGCTTGGCCAGCAGCCCCGTGTCCGTCTCCACCATCTTGACGGTGTACTTGGCCTCGTGGAAGAACAGCGACGTGAGCAGCTGCTTCAGCTCCAGCTGCGGCTTGCCTACAACATCAAAATTAAAAATTAAAATTAAAAACGACCGGATAGCCTAGTGGTTAGTGACCTTGACTATGAAACTAGAGGTCCCGGGTTCGAATCCCGGCAGGGGCAGGCATTTGTATGATGTATACGAATGTTTGTGCCCGAGTCGTGGATGTTGTATGTATTTAAGTATGTATTTATCTACATTATACATATATGTATGTTTAACCGTTGCCTGGTACTCATAGTAAAAAGCTTTGCTTAGTTTGGGACTGGGTCAATTGGTGTAATTTGTCCCATGATATTTATTTATGTTATTTATTTATTTATTTAAAATAGTATTTTATGCTACAGTTACATAATGAGGGTCCTTAAAACACGAGTGTGGTTTTTGAAACAAGCCTAGGCGAGTTTCAAAATAAGATCGCACGAGTTATGTGCAGTTACTGTATCCTAGCATAGGTACATTACTTTATCCATACTCAAATATCATATCTATCTCCAGCCTATATACGTCCCACTGCTGGGCACAGGCCTCCTCTCAGAATGAGAGGGCTTGGGCTATAGTTCCCACGCGGGCCCAGTGCGGATTGGGAGCTTCACACGCACCATTGAATTGCTTCGCAGTTGTGTGCAGGTTCCCTCACGATGTTTTCCTTCACCGAAAAGCTCATGGCAAATTTCAAATGAGATATCGCACATAAATCAAATATCATATATCATAATGTAAATGTGCTCAATAACAGGGCTTGGGGCCTCATTTACGGCCAAGAGTGCAACGAGAGGTGGGAGGTGCTGGGGAGCCGGCGAGCGCTAAATGGGGTGTTATGTTATAAGCTTCACGTCAATCTCTCTCTCCCTCTCTCTCTCTCTCTCTCTCTCTCTCTCTCTCTCTCTCTCTCTCTCTCTCTCTCTCTCTCTCTCTGTCTGTGTCTGTCTGTGTCTGTATGTCTGTCTGTCTGTCTGTGTTTGTCTGTCTGTCTGTGTCTGTTTGTCTGTCTGTGTCTGTCTGTCTGTGTCTGTCTGTCTGTCTGTGTCTGTCTGTCTGTCTGTCTGTCTGTCTGTGTCTGTCTCTCTCTGTCTGTCTCTCCGTCTCTCTGTCCGTCCGTCCGTCCGCCTGTCTGTCTGTATGTGTGTGTGGATCGATCTATTTGGATTCGGTTGTTTTCATTCGAAATCCAGTTTCCTTGCGATGTTTCTTAGCCTGGTTTAGAATTTGTTCAATAGTGTGCATTAAAAAATTATGGGTTTGCCAAATGAATTTAATTTCAAAGGGCAACCGTACCTTTGTAGCATTTGAGGGCTATCATGCACTGGTGGTAGTAGCGGTCGCCGGCGTCGATCAGCTCGTCCACGTCCCGGCGCGCCAGCTGCGACGAGGCCTTCTCCTGGAGCAGCACGCGGCACGCGACCGCGATGCAGGCGGTCTGCGAGCCTGCGAAACCGGGGGCTTGTTTACGGCTAGTTTGTGCTATCGGCCGCTGGATGGCGCTTTGCCGTGTAAGTACACAATCCGAATCGCTCTTTTAGTGCTGGCGGTACGCCAATGCTGCAAATGGTGTTAAAAGCATGAAAATCGGAACTAAAGCCACGCACGAATAATAAAAAAAATACTAAGGCCCAGTTGCGGTTACTCGCTAATCCTGCTGCTAAGCAGCAGTGCTTGCACTGCTGTGTTCCGGTGTGGAGAGTAAGACAGCCGGGGAAATTACGGGCACAAGAGGCATTTCATCTTAGCCCTCTAGGTTGGCAACGCATCTGCAATCCCTCCGGGGTTGTGGGTGTCTATGGGCAGTGGTGATCGCTTACCATCAGGTGACCCGCTTGTTCGTTTGCCTTCCTATTCACATTAAAAAAAGAAAAGATAAATTTTGATTTAGTCACTAAATCTAAAGCTTGACAGTTCCATACAATTTAACACTACTAAATCGAATTTGAGATAAAATTTGAAATTATTATAGAAACGGGATATGAACCGCGATTACCTTTATTGAGCTCCCGATATTTCGACGCAGTTGCATGCATCATGATCACGGGTAGACTCACAGACCACCTACCCCAGAGACATGCCATCTTTACGAATTTCTAAGCAAACACTTCTGCCGACGTTGGCGGAATGCGACGTAAGCGGGCGGCAGGGGTGACGTCACGGAAGAGATGAGGGCATGTCGATATTGTGTATCGATAAGTTACTGGCCGGTTAGATTTTGGGAGCAATATGCGCTGGTGAAGTGATAACTTGGGAGGGTAAACCGCTTTGTTCATACAAATCCACGAGTGACGTGACAAACAACTATCCAACCGCGACTATTTTCAAACACAATTTACTAGGAACGTAACATATCTTCACTCTGTTAATTATTATTGGTCTTATTATCATAGTTGATTCACGTCGCTTAACACGCGTGAAAAAAATTACATGACAATCTGCTCCGAAGTTTCAGTGTCAAAAGCTATTAAATAGACAAATTGACGTACGAAATCATTTTAATAACTTCATACTAGTAATAAGTTTTACGTTAATTAAATCAATCACTTATTGAAATGATTGTAAAAGTAATTAGAAAACAAGATTTTGATATAACTTGAAAGACAATCGAATTGGCATTGTTCATTTTTTTTAAGATGTGCTTTTAACACCTTTATTTGATAGAATGGACTATTTCAAGGAACTAATTTGAATATTATGCTTCTACGTAGCTTTGTTTATTAATAATAAATATTTTTTCGCTGTTTGATAATTTGTTAATTTAGACAGGATCCCAATCGCCTTCGTACAGAAATATAAAAAAAAAACAGTTTTGTCTATGGTTTTGTCTATATGTCAACATTGTCAACGTCATAGATCTGTGAATGTGTGTGTGAATTTAACGTCAAAAACAATAACAATATTCGCGTGTTCGATTTATTTCCGTTCGTTGGTGCTATTATTGTTTTCCGTGCTGTTTTTGCTTTTTGGTTTCACCCCTGCACATCTTTCCTGACTCCTACTTACATTAAAGTGGTCTTCGCAACAATACATCGTAAACATTGAAATATTCCACATTAGCTTGCATACACCATTCGTTCCACAAATTTTCTCTGATTTTCACAATGATTTTGTTGGGGCTGTAGTTGAGTCATTGTTGCATCCCGGAACAAAACATTTTTTTATAAATATCCATTGTTTGTTACAGTTTTATACTTTGAATTTGCTTTTATTTGTAATGTTTGCAGGTTAAGTTAGATGTGACAGTGACAGCATGACAGATACCGTAGTGGCGTAGATAAACCTTTTTTTTTTTCATTTTAGTGGCAAACATTTAATGCCCGATTCTGACTAAAAACCCTGTCGTTAGATCAAACAAAGGTCAAAAGTACTTTTACAAAAATATCTGCAATCGTAAAGTATTTTTGAAATCGGACAAGATAAATCGGTTATTTGATGGTTTTCCTCCAAATGGTTTTCGAATTAGAGCATACTAAAAAAAATGAACAATGCCAATTGAATGAATGAATAATATCGATGCGGTTTGGACGCATCTCTACTTACGCATGACGTTGAAATGCAAGAAAGAGATGTAATGCGACGCAAAGCGTGCTAAACAAGGACAAACATAGACTTGGTACTTATTAGCGACCAGTGTTATTAGAACTCCGTGATTTTTTGTTATTAAGGTATTATACTTATTGTTATACCTTGAACTTACCGATGAAACGTAATAATAATATTATCCTTCTTGTAATTTTTGCGACTGTCGCTTTCACACCACCTTACAGTGCAAACTGGCATTTTTTTGTATTTTACTATTGTAGTTTTTAGGTCACAGTAACACACTGCTTACGGGTCTATGTTCTAGTCACTTTTTTTTTTTTTTTTTTTTTTTTTTATTATAAACTGACTAGCGATTGGCCTCTATCTCACCTGAATGAGCGCGCGTTTGCGTTCGAAGTTATAGGCGCAATTGCGCAAATAGGATCCAGAAAATGCCGCCCTGTATTACAAGTCTAATGGGGTAGGTGGTCTGTGGGTAGACTGAAGAAATTGCGGGTGGATGTTATTGTTGGGCAGACCGAGCTCTGTCTACCCTCATTCTTGCGCGGCGAGCACTGGAACCGTTCTCACTCGAAACTCGATACATTCGACAATTTAAACCCATCCTCGCGATTAAGATTTTTATGTTTATGAATTTCAACCGCAATTTTCATTTCGCGGTTCATATCCCGTTTATAATATTTCGAATGAACTTAACCGTGAATCATTGAAAACTTATTTTCAAAATTGCTTTTTTTTGTAGTTGGATATGAGGCTATTACGTATCATTTTAGGTATATTTTACAAAAAATTTACCGTATCATATTTGGAGGAGCCCAAACTTGCTATGTTTTGGAAGTAATTTTTAATTTAATTTAAAGCAAGTGACTCGGTTTCAAAATTTAATGTACGAAACTGTTAAATTGACGTAATCAAACTACAACGCACATCTTCCAGTTCGGAAAATTTGAGAGTAGGAACCAACTCCGATAAGACAACTGTAGTTTTCTCCTAATTATCTCCTACAAGAAATTACACGCACAAAATTTGCTCTGCTCACGTTTTATTGACATATCATGGTGGGGATCGGTTATGGACAATGAGCTACAGTTTAACAGTGCGAACGAAATATTAATCTGTGACTCATTATCCCAACAAGAATATTCGCGTAGTATACTGGTGGGTAAGCTTTACGAGGCGACATTTCGTTACCGTGATTAAAATGACATACAGCGCCATCTATCGATGAATAGCAGAACTGTTACACTAACTCTTGTACACAGAAGAATACTCACCACAATGGGTGGAGGAGTATCTCTTCGAGTTGCAAGCGATGGTGCCCTGAAGCATCATCTTGTTCTTGTCCACTGTCATGAAGTTGTGCCATATCTACGAAATAAGACATTAGTGAGTACACAGTTGCACAGTATTTAACTACGCCTTTTCTGTGGCACTGCGATTGCTACAAAACTTAAACTGCTTGCTTTATCTAATCTTCAACAGACAGTCCGTGCGTGACAAATACCTTAACATTATTTGTTATTTTAAGAGATTCCCTTATGCTGTATGAAGTTTTACGTCAGTTTTCTCATCTTTTCAACACTAGATGACGCTATGTTAATGTTAACTAGCTACGCTCGTTTCAACTACTCAACTCAACACTAGGTAGCGCTTGTCGCGTGTGAATCTATTTATTACCAATAAAATCGATTGGTATTGTGTAGTGAGTGTGAAATAGTGTAAAATACTCACTTCGTGTTTTTGTATGTTGTCTTTGGATTTTCGATTATACGCGATTTTAACCGATTACCCAATTATACATAGTCACCTCTCTAGTTTTAATGACCATAGAACGTAACCTAGCAAAGTCTCGTCAATAATGACATATATTGAAAATTTGTACGTGAAAATTAAGTAAACGCAAAAAACATCGCCGTGATTCTTTTTAGAACGTTATTAATATACAGTACCAAGTATTGGTTTATTTCTAAGTAATTCAATTTAATATTTATTTTGCTGTCAAAACTTTCGTGAACACTAACAGTTACATTCTATGGATCTGTCACACAACCCTTCCTTATTGAAACCGACCGTATTGCAAAGTTATAACATTATCAGTCAACATTTAGTTCTCAACCACTCAACACTAGGTAGCGCTATTGGCTCACATACCTTATCTTTCGACACTAGATGACACTATGGTAGCTAGCGAAGTTAGTTTCCATCTACTTGACACTAGGTGGCGCAAACGCTGCCACATTCCATCTCTTTCTTTTGACACTAGATGGCGCTATGTTAGATAGCTTTGTTGCTACACTATTCCTTATTCTATCTACTTGACACTATGTGGCGTTAGGGTCGAGACGTTTTATTTTTTGATCTAAACGACACTAGATGGAGCTAGTTGCTTATACCATTTTCATTCTTAACTGTCCTATTTGGTAAACAAACTACTAACCTCAATGGACAATTTTTTGTAAAGAATAAGGTGTAATATGTTATCAAATAAACCCGAGGCAATATTTTGTACATCATTTTGCTAATATTTTATCTCCAGTGCCTTTATTTACGATGAAATAGTTAAAAAATAACAACAATGAGACGTTAAGAGGTTAGAAATTTGTTTACCAAATAGGACGATTAAGAATAAAAAGATCTTACATACCTTCTTCAACCTATTGCACTCGTACAACTCCTTGGTGATCTCTTCGGGCGGCACGCGCATGAGGCGCGGGCGCCGCCGCCGCCGGCGCTTGTACGGCGGCACCCAGTGCCGCGTCGTCAGCTCCGGCAGCTCCACCATCTGCAAGCAAGGCCCTTTGTATTTAATCCTTAAATGCACACGGTATCAAGACTACATACATACCTACATACATACATACCGTCACGCCTCTTTCCCACAGGAGTAGGCGGAGACTACTTTGTTCCACTTGCTACGATCCTGACATACCTCTTTCGCTTCATCCACATTCATCAATCTCTTCATACATGCTCGTCGGTTTCGGGTACTCTTGACCTGGCCTTTTTCCAAAACGTCCTCAATTTGATCATGGAACGTCCGTCTAGGCCTTCCCCTCCCAACGCACTCATTCACACTTCCCATATAAATCTGTTTAGTTAATCTTCTTTCATCCATCCTCTCTACGTACCAAACCAACTAAGCATACTTTTTTTATATCCTAGTCAATATATCTTCTTTCACACCAGCATATTCCCTTATCACACTATTCCTTATTCTATCTTTCAGTGATCCACCTTCCATACTTCTTAACGCTCTCATTTCTACGGCATTTATTCTACTTTCATGCTTCTTTTGCCATACCCAACTTTCGCTACCATACATTAGTGTCGGAACGAGCACCCCTCTGTGAACAGCCAGACGCGCCTTCTTTGACACTTTCTCACTGCTCACAAAGGCGTGCAGCGCTCCATTGACCATTGAGATTGATACCAACTTTTTATTTAAATGTGGACCTTTTCAACATGAAGTAAACGTGTTTGTCGGGGGCATAAATATCGATACAGCTAAACACGTCAAATATATTGTATCACCGAACGTACCTATAGTTTGTGGCATAAAGGTGTATGGATATTTTTGACGTCTTGGTATTGTTAATTATTATTTTTAATTTATTTAATATAATTAAAAAAATTGGTTGCCTGTAAAGTCGGTATACGGGCGAAAGTTTTACGTGACAACGACTTTGAGTGGTAAAATAATTTTAATGTGAATATTCATTCGTATAGTAGGAAGAAGGATGAAATAATAGTAACAATTTAAAACATTTATTTATACTTACAAAGAATTATATTTAAAACATTAATTTATACAAAGAATCTAAATCGAAATAGAAGCGCAAGACATGAACCGGTGTGTATGCCTATCTCTCTCACTCTCTCTCTCTCGCTCTGTCTCTCTCGCTCTTAGGCGGGCTAACTGTGCTCGAGTGGAAGGGACGCGTGCCTTTCACTTTTTATGTCTGTCTCTCTCGCTCTTAGGCGGGCTAACCATGCCCGCGTGCCTCTCACTCGCTCTCATTGTGAGCGCATAACGTGAGCGGAGCGTAACGCAGTTTCTTGAAGTGTCACCCGGCAAACCAATTTATAAGACGTTGTCACGTCAAAAGTATGTATACATGATTATGGTTATTATGCCACTATTGAAAACCCTCTGGGGGTTTATGTAATAGTAGGCGATCATATATTTATGCCCTTCACTGTACTGTCCCATTTGGGTATTTAAACAAACAAAGAAAAACAATTTATTGCCACAAAAACAGATTTACAAAAACTACAAATTTAGTAAAAATACTCCAAACGGTTTACACCCAAACAGTGTATTTCTGATAATGTTATTTTATTAGTACTTTGTTATGTACAAAAAGAAAACTTTCATTCATCATGCATTTAATGATTAACCGAATTCAAAAAAAGAGATTCATAATAACCCTTCTGGCGTAGTCAGGCAAAAAGCGTTGAATTAAAAATTTTGTTTATAACTTTCACATCACCCCGGGCCATAACTAGCAATTTAGCGTCCGCTACGCAAGCACAAATTGTCACTTCCTGGCCAGGGGAAGACGTACAATTGTCACACCTGCGGTGATATAGAAAGCCTCAGGTCGCATGTTTATCGCCCTTGCCTATGGCTCGTGCGAAAACTTCCTGCGAACTCAGACATTCTCTATTTCACCACCATCGGGGGTGTAATGTATGTAATACTAGCAAACCTGGCGAACTCCGTTTCGCCACCAGATGGCTTCGTTCGTAGTACATGCTATGTATCAGAGATGGCGCTGTATGTGAAAAAAGATTTTCCCGCTTTTCTGTTGAAATTTTCCTGAATTTTCTTTGTTATAAACCTCACGGAACCCGAGACCTTTCCAACGAATGCAAAACCGTGGAAATCGGTTCGTTCGTTCTGGAGTTATAGCGTCAGGAAGGAAAACCCGACTTATTTTTATATAGTAGATTACGAAACTGAAGCTGGCATCACTTACGGGCTGTGGTATACGCTGAGGCGGTGGGGGAGGGTGCCACTTCTTTGTGTGGATCTTCACCTTGGTCACCTCGGGCCAGTGCCGCTTGAACCGCGAGCGCCGCAGCATCGCGCGGTACTCCGCCTCCCTGCAACCAAGCAGGCTTATTGTCTAACTCGCTCGCGATCGCCATCGTGTTCATTTTGACAGTTCATGTATGTGCTGACAATTGGCATCGGAATCAGCTAACTGTCACATTCATACAAGCACTGTCACTTCAATCCGATGTCGAGCGTCAAAAATGACTTTCTGCCAAGTTTCTTCGTGGCAATGATGGTATTTCCGAATGCGCTGGCAGTTTCAAAAAAATTGGTTGCCTGTAAAGTCGGTATACGGGCGAAAGTTTTACGTGACAACGACTTTGAGTGGTAAAATAATTTTAATGTGAATATTCATTCGTATAGTAGGAAGAAGGACGTGTAAACTTGTATGCAGGCGCCTAAGCGAAATAGAAGCGCAAGACATGAACCCGTGTGTATGCCTATCTCTCTCACTCTCTCTCTCTCGCTCTTAGGCGGGCTAACTGTGCTCGAGTGGAAGGGACGCGTGCCTTTCACTTTTTATGTCTGTCTCTCTCGCTCTTAGGCGGGCTAACCATGCCCGCGTGCCTCTCACTCGCTCTCATTGTGAGCGCATAACGTGAGCGGAGCGTAACGCAGTTTCTTGAAGTGTCACCCGGCAAACCAATTTATAAGACGTTGTCACGTCAAAAAAGACATGTAAAAGAGCTCTTGGCGGCCTATTTGCAAAATAAAGTTTTAGAAATTTAGAAATTTTTGTATCTTTATGGACATTCTTCAAGATCAACTATCGATAGTTGGCAAACTATCGTTGCAACATCATATTCATCTGCCTAAACATTAACCCCCTTATTCATAAACGCTCTATAGGCTTCTACTAGAAAAAAAGTCGTCACAATTTAAAAGGCCCGTTTTGACAGTTCACGCCCATGAAGTTCTCTATTTTTTACCGATCGAAATGTTCTGAAGGTAATTGCATTTTTCATTGATGGGTATCGCTCACTCAGCTAAGTGCTGTGCGTAACGATTTTTTCATATTGTCCACAGATTATCAATAATCGGTTAAGGAAAAAATAAATCCATCTAGATATTTTTTTTTAAAGCCGACTCGCACTTGGCCCGTTTTATTTATTTTATTTAGACCAATTAATTACTGCATTTCACCAGCTGTGTAGTGATCTTTACTGAAAATTATGACCTTGGAGCTCAAAGCCGTAAACAATGGCAACACTGATTTCAATAGAATGGCTCGTCTTCATCATCTGAAGACAATGATTGACTGTAGATTCACTTTTTCTCGATTTTTTTTGTGATTGAGTGAATGTTATTGTAACAAAAATATTTAATGAAAGAAAATTGTCATTGTATCATTTCAAAATACCTACAACATCAATTTAAGTTGAATTTTCTAATCAGAACTTTAATCTAATGCCATTTTACAATACATATTGTAATCGATCAAATACTCATGCCAACTTGAATCGATTTATCGTGAGTATCGAGTACCGAGTCGTACGGTGACATCACTAGTTACGTCGGGAAGACAAATGTCAAAACGGGCCTTTTATTTTGCGACGGCTTTAACTTAGCAATCGTCTGTCCTTATCTGTGAAAGGTAAATGTCGATGTGGCAGATAAGGACAAACGATTACTTAGTTAGCAGAAGCCTATAGAACGTTTATGAATAAGGGGTCAAACTTACTCGGCGAGTATTTGCGACTCAGTCTTATGCAGCTCCTCCTCCGCTACCTCTTCCCCTTTCTTCCCCTTCGCTTTCGGGTCTTTCTCCTTCCCTGCCTCCTTTCCTGCTTCCTTACCTGCCGCAGCATCTTTCTTCTTCTTATCGTCGCCGGCATCGCCGGACGGTGCAGCCGTTCTAAACAGAGATCAGTAGGGAAATTGTGAAGCATTTCCCCATCTAAATATATAAAAGAAGAAACTGACTGACTGACTGACTGACTGACTGACTGACTGACATATCAGCGCACAGCCCAAACCGCTGGTTCTAGAGATTCCAAATTTGGCACGTAGGTTCCTTATAAGGTCTAGGGGTGCACTAAGAAAGGATTTTTCAAAATTCGACTCCTTAATGGGTTAAATGGGGGTCTAAAGTTTGTATGGGGAAACAAGATTAGTTAGACTATTTTACTCGAAACTTCACAGGAGTATTCCTAACGATAAATGAGTAAACACCTGTTTCAGGTTTTTTGAAAATTCAACCCCTAAAAGGGGGCTAGGGGGTGACAAAGTCTGAAAATCAACGTGGGTATTGTTATTATTATATTATAGTGGGTAGTATTGTTTGTACGGTTTATCGGGTCGCTGATTACGAAAACAACAACACACATACCTACCTGACACACACACACACACACACACACACACACACACACACACACAAATTTCCACGGGAACGGGAAAAAACGGGATTTATTATATTCGATTCCGAGTGACCCTATCTCAGTAACTACACTTAATAAATATAGACTTCAAGTTTCGTACACAAGTAGATGATTACAAAACTAAGAAAATAATTTCAGGATTTTTGGAAATTCTCACGGGATAAGGAAAAAACGGGATTTATGTATTCAGTTCAACGAAATCCTATGAACTATAATTACTAGACTCTTCAAATTTGGCATAGAAGTAGGTGATTATAATAGTAAAAAACAGTTTTAAGGATTTTCGAAAATTCCAACGGGATAAGGAAAAAACGAGATTTATATTCAGTTCTACGGGATCGATTTTTCGTTTTAATGATCGTAGAAAACTGCAATATGGCCTTCAGGTTCCTTGGGGAGTATTATAGGGGATAGGGGAGCACTACAAAAGGATTTCCCAAAAATTTAACGGACATGAACGGGAAAAAGCGGGATTTTTTGCTATACTGCAGGTCGTAGAAAGTTGAAATTTGGCATGTAGGTTGCTTGGAGAGTGTAAGGAAGCATTAAGAGACAATTTTTCTAAATTCCCACGGAAACGGGAAAAACGGGACTTTTCGTTTTACTGGTTGTAGAAAGCTGAAATTCGGCATGTACTTAGATTTCTTGGGGAGTGTAGAGAAGCATTTAGAGAGGACTTTCCAAAATTCCCACGGGAACGGGAAATAACGGGATTTTTTGTTTTACTGGTCGTAGAAAGCTGAAATTTGGCAAGTAGGTTGCTTGATGAGTGTCGGGAAGCACTAAGAGACAATTTCCTGAAATTCCCACGGGAACGGGAAAAACGGGACTTTTCGTTTTACTGGTTGTAGAAAGCTGAAATTCGACATGTAGGTTGCTTGGGGAGTGTAAAGAAGCATTAAGAGAGGAATTTCCAAAATTCCCACGGGAAAACGGGACTTTTCGTTTTACTGGTTGTAGAAAGCTGAAATTCGACATGTACTTAGATTGCTTGGGTAGTGTAGAGAATCATTTAGAGAAGACTTTCCAAAATTCCCACGGGAACGGGAAATAACGGGATTTTTTGTTTTACTGGTCGTAGAAAGCTGAAATTCTGCATTTAGGTTGTTTGGAGAGTGTAAAGGAGCATTAAGAGAGGAATTTCCAAAATTCCCACGGGAACGGGAAAAACGGGATTTTTAATTTTACTAGTCGTAGAAAGCTGAAATTTGGCAAGTGGGTTCCTTGGGGAGTGTAGAGAGCATTAAGAGAGCATTTCCTGAAATTCTTACGGGAACGGGAAAAAAACGGGATCGAAATACTCCTGGTACATGCGAGCGAAGCCGCGGGCAAAAGCTATTTGTCAATAAATGAGTCTACGCGGACGAAGTCGCGGGAAAAAGCTAGTTATTCATAAACCTTATCACTTTGACATTTACCTTTCACAGATAAGGACAAACGATTGTTAAGTCAACAGAAGCCTATAGACATAGCTGGGCACCGTTAATCAAATAGTTAACTTCGTTAATCGTTAATCCGCTACAAAAAAAGTTAGCTTCGTTAAACGTTAAAGCGTTACATTTCGGAAGAATTAACGCAAGTTAACGTTAATCGTTAATCCGTTAATATATGTAAAATTGCATTTTTATATCGTTGCGTTAGTGAACTTATAGAACCTGTTGGGTTAGGTTAGGTTCTGCGCTAAGTAATGAAATGATCAAACGAAACATATCTCTTCGCAGTTTTAGTTTAGTTTTGTTTTTATTTCACTCGCTGCCACGCGCCGCCCGGCACTTGTCGTTTCATACTTGTCTGAACCTGTTTTTCGCGCCGCGCCGCGGTGCCGTGCGGTAAATAGTAGGCATAGGATTAACGATTAACGGACTTCTGCATATTAACGGAAGTTAACGTGTCCGTTAACATTTTTAAAAGTTAACTTAAAAGTTAATCCGTTAATCAAAATGTTAACTTCGTTAATTAACGATTAACGGATTAACGAGTTAATGCCCAGCTATGCCTATAGAGCGTTTCTGAATAAGGGGTTTATATACTCTGCAATATCCTACTAATATTATAAATGCGAAAGTTTGAGACGATGTGAATGAGTTGTTTGTTCCTTCTTCACGCTGAAACGACTGGACGGATTTGGATACAATTTGGAAAGAAGATAGCTGTTACCCTAGATTAATAAAACATAGGCTACTTTTATCCCGGAAAATTGCATAGTCCCTGCGAGATAGCGATAAAAACCCGCCTTTAAAAGTCCGCCTTTGTGCATGTAGTATCTAAGTGTTTGTCAATTGTATGTCTTGTTTATTTATCACAAAAAAGAGTTTACATACATACACAAAAATGTGAATTAATGCGATAATTATTACAGAATATACTATCAACATCAGTTCTTAAGTCTATTCTTACGCGGATGAAGTCGCGGGCAGAAGCTAGTCATTGAATAATGATCAGTTGGATTTAGAACTTCGCAGTAAATAGGTATGGAAAAATAGAAAAAACATCCCAACATCTTTGCCGAATCAGCTGAGCCACCCTGAAAGACTCCGAACACGCAAAAGCGATGTACAGTCAAGGGCAAAAATATATATACATTCCCAAGGCGTCAAATACAACTGTACAGTTGATTAGCCAGAAATATCTGTACAGTAATCCGGTCAATTATTATGTGATCATTTAATTAGTCAAAAAAATCTAGACATTTACATGGCCATAAATAAATGTACAATGTCAGTCAAATATATGTAGGCAAATTAGGAGGCCATAAATATCTATACACGCAACTCTCATTTATATGAGAACAAAACCCAACAATATCTATACAATCAAGGTCAATAATATCTACACATATCTAACAGTCAAATATATCTATACAACAAACAAACAAGTTTTCTAATTTTGAATTATGACAATCACCGAAAAGAGTACCGTTCTGTCATGATCGCTTTGTCCTTTTCGTTTTGATCGTGACGTCATTGACGTGTCATTTGTTTTACCTTTCAGCCTATTATTTTAGATTCTGTTCCACAGCTATATATCTACCATACAAGATTTTCATGTGGCTTTTCTCGTAAATATTACGTTACCGTTTGTCCGATGCTGAATTTTGTTTGTAACATATTAAATGCTACTAGAGGTAGCTTATAATAATAACGTTCTTTCGATTTCGCTAATTTATCTAATTTCGTAAAATCACACACGTGGTTAAAAACAACACTTAGATTTTTATTGAACAACTAGCTTCTGCCCGCGACATCGTCTGCGTAGAATAGGCAATTAGTCAACAATTTATTTATTCTGTCACGTGAACCTATGCGACAATAGGGAATATTCATAAAAAACAAAATTGTGTTTAATATTTTTTTCTTGAATCTTTATTATCGATTATCGTAAGATTATAATTAAAAGATATTTTTTTATTCAGTTATGAATTAAACCCATAAAAAATTGTATAAAAAGTGAAAAATATGGTTGGGAAATTCAAACTTACGAAACGCGTCACCATTGGTCAAAACGAAGTGTGACGTCAGATGTCACAAATTGGATTTATCGGCGTTGATATTCGTACTGTTTGTGAGAAAATTGGTTTAAAAACTGTATTCCTGAGGTGATTTCTAGTGAATCTATATTTGATGTATCTTCCTTTACCTGAAATTTATTTCAGATGATTAATCATCATCATCATCAATCATCAAAATTTCGTAAAATCTCAATATGAATATGAAAGGTTTTAAAGAAAGTTTTACCGAACTTTTATAAACTAGCTTAGGTTAGTTTTAAACTAAATTTTCTACTGTTTAAAATCTGTGATCTGATTCTGTTTAGCAATTAAAACTGGACATGTGTACGTAGGAATGAAGAAGTAAACTAGCCGCCCGGCCTGGCATCGCACGAGTAGATATCGGTATTTAACAAAGTATATATATCAAAAACTATATTTTTGTGTGGGGGCATTTTAATAAAAAAAAAAATACTAAAAAAAGTGGCCAAGTACGAGTTTGACTCGCGCACCGAGGATTCCTTACAAATTCGGCTAGCTAATATGATATCCATTTTTAGCAGAGACCTGGTTCTAAGCAAAATGTACGCAGCGTGAGGTCATTTTATACTGGTTAATTATATAGTGACATTATAAATTTAGATTTTA
Organism: Pandemis heparana; assembly: GCA_963854515.1. Taxonomy (NCBI): domain Eukaryota; kingdom Metazoa; phylum Arthropoda; class Insecta; order Lepidoptera; family Tortricidae; genus Pandemis; species Pandemis heparana. The sequence continues at coordinate 7,171,454 of OY978035.1, forward strand.
TAAATTTAGACAATGATGTCTCCTATAAAACTGTAGTATATCAGTTTGCTATATTGTCAACAGTTTCTGCAGCCGTACGCAATATAAGGATTATTTTGGATTTTATTTCACACCTTGGGTGACATTATCGAAGTTTTCATACTGATCCCTAACTTTTTGAAAATATTCTATAGCCTATGTTACTCGGGGATATTGTAGCATTCTAATGGTGAAAGAATTATTAAAATAGGTCCAGTAGTTTTTGAGTGAATCTATAACAAACATACAAAAATACAAAAAAATACTAATTTTTCTTTAATAATATTAGCGTAGACAAATCCGGGATATGACAAATTTAATGACGTCATCAAAAGCGCGCGCAAAAAAAATAATTTGAATATTTTAAAGCCTGTTTATATTTTTTTCTGTGTTATAGAGATGCAATTGATCATTATAAGTAATAAAAAAATACATGAATATTCCCTATTAAACCAATATACAACTATAAAGTAAAATTTTCAACGTAAGTTAGTAATGTATCGTGTTATACATACTTAATGAAGATTATTGTGAGCTGGTTGTGTGTAGGCTGAGAAAGTTTTTTTGTCAAAAAAGCGTCAAGCGTGAGTCGGATTTAAGTGTTGAAATGTCTAATTCCTGTAGGTATGTACTATTGACTCGATTGTGATGAAATTTTTATAAGCTGTTGTGTGTATGCAAAATATGATTGTAATAAAACGGTCAAGTGTAATTAGGCGTTCGCTTTTCTACATCCAAAGAAAAATTCCAATTTAGAAATTAATCGTTGAAGTAGGTATATAGTATCTAAAAATTCTCTACTTTACGCCTATTTTTCCAAATTCTGACAACAAATTCAACTTTGGAGACCACTTCCGATCCGACCCTCAGATATCCATTTTGAAAGCACTCGGTCGAAAAAGTAAACATAAAAATTGTGGCCCCATTTCCATTTTTGATAACGGATTCGTGTTTAGGGCCCATGCGGACCCTCAGATATCGATTTTAAAGACAATTGAAGATTCCAAAATGGCGGCCAGCTTCAAAACGCCAATTAACATAATAAAGGACTCTGAGTGCGGCAGGGATGATTACTTCAAACTTGAACTTGTCCGGAAACATGGTAAAACAGTTCTAAATTTCCAGTCAGTCAAAACAAACCGACAGGGTAATCAAAGTTAACTTTCACACTGAGAGAGGTCGATTAAGTTCTATTAAATATGTTTATCCGTTGTCTAGTAACAAGTTTTGTTTAGTTTCATCATCATCATGTCAGCCGAAAAACGTCCACTGCTGGGCCTTCCCCAAGGCTCTTCACTCAGACCGGTCCTGTGCTTTCGGCATCTACCGCGATCCCGCGATCTTAATCAGGTCGTCGCTTCATCTTGTTGGAGTCCTACCGATAGCTCGTCTCCTAGTCCGCGTACGCCATTCGAGATCTTTTTGACCCCATCGGCCATCGGTCCTGCGAGCAATATGCCCCACCCACTGCCACTTCAGTTTCGCAGTTCTTCGGGCTATGTCGGTAACCTTAGTTCTACTGCGGATATCATCATTTTTGATTCTATCCCGGAGAGAAAACCCAAGCATAGCCCCCTCCATAACCCTCTGAGTGACTTTGAGCTTCCTCATGAGGCCCATCGTTAGCGCCCATGTCTCAGATCCGTATGTCATCACTGGCAACACACACTGGTCAAAGATTTTTGACTTCAAACACTTCAGCCATTTGGACGAAAAGACACTGCAAAGCTTCCCGAACGCTGCCCAGCCGAGTCGGATTCGGCAAGTAATCTCTTTCTCGAAGTTGGACCTACCTAACTGGATCTAATGAATGCCCTTGACTGTATAGATATTTTTGGCTCGGGTTTTGTTCTCATGTAAGTGAGAGTTGCGTGTATAGATATGTTTGAGTTGGGTTTTGTTCTTATATAAATGAGAGTTGCGTGTATAGATATGTTTGACTTGGGTTTTGTTCTTATATAAATGAGAGTTGCGTGTATAGATATGTTTGGCTTGGGTTTTGTTCTTATATAAATGAGAGTTGTGTGTATAGATATATTTGGTCTCCTAATTTGCCTCCATATATTTGACTGACATTGTACATTTATTTATGGCCATGTAAATGTCTAGATCTTTTTGACTAATTAAATGATCACATAATAATTGACCTGATTACTGTACAGATATTTCTGGCTAATCAACTGTACATTTGTTTTTGACGCCTTGGGAATGTATATATATTTATGCCCTTGACTGTACTGTGTACACACGGCAAAATAATTCGGTAAGCATAGGCACGCACACAAACGTCGTCTATGTGTGTCTATACGTGTTGAGTACCGACACGAACATTGCGTAGAATCCCCGTGTGAATGTGTGAGTGAGTTCGATCGTATATCTATCTACCCACTAAATACTGCCCCGATTATTTTAAGCAATAAGATTAATGAGTAATGCCGCTGTAAATTATTTATTGAATCAAACAACAATAATAAAATAACAATTTAAAAAATGTCAAAAATAAGTTAAGTTAGAACAAACTAGGTTAAAAAGAATTATAGATTAAACTAAAAAAAAAACCCTGCCTAACTCAAAGGTTGAAACATCTTCAGTCCAGTGTCAATGAATTCTACTACAAGTTTTTTCTTACTTTTATTTACACACTGTCCTAAATATATTTTAAGTAGGTATCTAGTTATATTATTATCTTGCATTGGATACCGTCATCGCAAGTGTAAGTGAGAGAAGAGATCCCGACCCGAATCGAAACTTCCTTCGACCCTGAATCTTCAAATTCATACAATCCGACGCATTGAACTATTATTACTAGCGTAGTAGTAAGTAGTTGCCATTTCACTGATCTGCCGTGTTATATTTTTATTTCTCAACAAGTCTGAGAATTCCATCTATCTAACTATCTAACCAATACTCCTCACAACCAGCATCGCCATTCTAAGCATCAAAAACAACATTTTTGTATTTTTTTCCGTTTTCACCGGATACGAACTCGGTCCACTAGAGCACAATCAAATCCTCGACCCGCCTTTCACAGCTGAGCCACGGGGAACTTAAGGTGATCGGTGAATTTATGAATTATGTCCAATCTTTTGAATACTGCATTGCAATGTGTAAATAGTGTTTAATAGGCTTTGAAATAAAGTTGAAATTAGAATTACATTTTTTCCTCGGAAAGATAACTGTTTAACTTATTGTTTGCAATCTTGCTGTATGTTTAATTTTACTCTTATTGATATAATGTTAAAAACGACAAACGTATTGCGTTTTCTTTTAACATTTTTACTAATAATATGATTCTTCTTACTAGTTCGAGTTTGAAATTTGCTAGCTGATGGGCATTTTGTTCGTTATTGTCTAAAACAATATAGTGTATTCTACCCTCAATTTATTAGTAATATGAATTTGTGAACAACTTTCAATGCCAGCCGCCATTCGTTACGCTATACTTAAACCCTTCGTGTGTTACACCTCCGAATCGTTTATTTTGCCTTTCGAATACCTATCTACTTTGTGATTTACAAACATGGATAACCATTTATCTTTCTTAAAAAGAGCAGAAATTGTTGTTCTTTACGAACAAAATATTTCCATAAAGGAAATCGCTAAGCGTTTATTGATATCGGTAAGTAGACTAAGTATGTGATATAATAATTACTTCTTATTTTCCATAAAAATTTCTTCGTGGTTTAAAAAACAATATTTGTTTTATTTTATCGGTAATGTTTTTAAATTAATTTCTTTCACGAAAAATGTTATTAATTAAAATTCATTTACTTTGCAGCGAAAGACTGTGCAATTATGGGTTCATCGTCACGCTGACTCCGGGCACGTTAATTAATAATATACGTCCTGGACCAAAAGTGGAAGCGTCTTCTACACGTCATTTGGACATAGTTGCCGCACATGCTAGTGACCCATTTCTCAGCACACGGTCTACAGCAAAGAGACATAACGTTACATTGCAAACTGTCCGAAACCATTTGCATGCTGCAGGATCGTATTGCCGAAGACCAGCAAAAAAAATTGCATTAACGGAACAACATAGAAGAAATAGAGTGCGTTTTGCTCGTCAATATATTGACTTTGATTGGTGTAATAATGCAGTAATTTATAGTAACTTGTAGTATTTGTAGTTATTTATAGTAACCTGGGATTCAATCCGTAGGACGGACCTTTGCTGGAATATGGTTAGCGGAATGAGAAATAGACTACAACAGGTCATAGATAGTGAGGGAGCACCAATTCGTTATTAATACCTATATGTAAACCTAGTAAGTAAACCCGTCATTACAAAACGTCTTTTAAAATTGTTCTCCTGGAATATTTTAGCAAGAGTAGTTCGGTTAGTTTGACAGGGTATTCAGCCCTACGAAGATTTTACATTTAATTTTTTGATTCAAAATTTAGTCACTTTGAACGCGATCAAATTATAAAAACATTTGTCAACTATGATTCAAAAATCTTAAAAACTATTTACAGAGCTATTAAGTAAGTCAAACTAACCCAAAAACCTGCTGAAATATTCCGTAACAATTTTATGAAACCTTGTATTAACAATGAATTGGTGTAAGTATTATTTTTAGTCCCTATTCCGTTCCCCTACCACAAATTAGTGAAAATTTAATTCAGTGTGCAATGATGCTATTGTTAAATGCTGTCATTTAACATGTCGATTCATTTTACCACTGACTTACTTGTTCGCAAATAAAATATTTCGTTCATCTTTATCAGATTTAAACTTAATAAATCAGAATATTATACTCTTTTTAACCCATGTTAATTCAAGTGAATCACATCTTAAAAAACCCTTTTGTAGTTGTGTATTCAATTTCCCAGATAAATATTTTAAAATTTATGTTTGTGACATAAATCTTTTTAATTTACCCTAAAGTTATACTGGCCACTAAAGAGTCATACTTACCTATCTTAATTTTTATTACGAATAAATGTTGTTCTTCTTCTGTTATAAGGAAAATCATGCAGTTTTATTTTGGTAATTTAATTAATGGTGATAATAAATTGATTAAAATTGTTGTTATAACATAAATAAACAATTTGAAAAAATAATTGGATTGCATTATTTTGTTCTTTTGCTTCCTCTTTTTCTTGTTGTAAACATGATGTTATTTTAGGAAGTTTAAAATTACATAAAAAAAATAAAAAATAGAAACATATTAACCGAAGGAGCAAGATTTGAACCGAGGTCTTTAGTTTCATAGTCCTAGGTTATTACGACTAAGCCACCGCGCTAACTATCTGACAAGACGAAATTATGCTTCCATTGAACAAATTATACATTCGAAATCTATGAAGGTAGTCTGAAAACACGATTAGCATACATAGTAGTGTGTAATTAAGGCAGCGAGTAAGTGCGGATGTGTGTGTATAGAATGACACACATGGACAACTAGGGTGCATACCGAATAGTTTTGCTGTGTGTACGTTTTTAGTCAGAAAATACATCGCGAACATGTTCACTTTAAAATATTTAACACTAGCTACCCGCCCCGGCTTCGCACGGTATTTTATGCATGTATTATACATATAAACCTTCTTCTTGATTCACTCTATATATTAAAAAACACCGCATCAAAATCCGTTGCGTAGTTTTAAAGATTTAATCATACATAGGGACAGAGAAAGCGACTTTGTTTTATACTAAGTATGTAGTGCCTATGAGAACAGTGTGTTGCTATTTCGATCCACAAACGGTGCCGCCAGCGTTGGGGCCTAACATAAAGTCATAATTCAATTCCGACTCAGTTCAGCTGTCATTTTTAGTATGAATCAGACAGCAAGCGAACCTAAATTTAATCTAAATTGAAACGCATTAAGACGTCATGGTAACCCCCAGACGTTTGCGTTAAGCGTTCGAAACGTTTTTCGTTTGCCTCACTCTTTAAAAAAGTCTATCACTGACTTGCCCTGCTTCTCCTCTGGATCTCTCTTTTGGAACAATTTGTCCTTGGGATAGCGCTCGCCCGCGTACCCGCTCGGTCCCTTCGACATTGTAATCGCAACTTGCTTCGACTTAGTTTAGAGCCTAAAAAAAACAGTCCTAGAGTTTTCGGAGCTAGCTTGGCTGTCGCAGAGATGGCGCTGTTATCAATTAGAACAAAGCCGCTAGATGGCGTGCCGTAACTATTGGAATCTAATTTTGTTTTCATTAAAATAACCTAAACTAAAAATTTCATTTTAGGTACACGCTTTTTTGTTGATTACTTGCATTGTCATCCGTTTTACATTATGTGTACCAAATTTCAAGTCGATCGAACCAACCGTTGAAGAGTTCCCTCCTGCGGAGACGGTCCTGGCTGGACCACCAGAATTTTACTACCATATTATTGTAATGTCATCAGATTTACATGAGTATGCAAAATTTCAGCTCAATCGGATGTAGGTATCTGCTTCAAAATTGAGTCGCAAGATTCCATCCGGACAAACAAACACATACATACATTGCAAGTTAATAAAAATATACAGCTTGTAACTTGTAAAAAGTAGATTTCTCTAGTTCAAGGGGGCTACTCTTTGCATCATTTCGTCCCTCTCACTCTCCTATTAATTTCTATGAACGACACGAAACAACCTTCGAATTCGTAACTTCACTGTATAAGTAAGACCATTTTGAATTTGCCACGGGCCCCAGACGTAGTTACGTCGGCCACAGTAGTCGGCTAGCCCAGAGGCGAACGTTCAGTGTCTTTCCAGGTAGTTCAGCTATTCGCCAATAGATGGCGCTACATGTTAGCGTTTTCACGGAAATAAGACCTATACTTAAAATGGTAGGACTGTTATACAAGCTCAAAAAGGTAAATAAGGACAAAAGGAACTCACTTCTTCTTGTCCGCCATCTTCCTCGGAGACTGAACCAACAAAACTTTTCTACTATCGCATTTATTCCGTTTGCGGCATTAAAACTGTTTTTATTCCTTGGAGTTTGCTGAAAATTCACAATTGTCAAAATAATATAACAGGGTCGGGAAAGATTTTTGGAGTAAATAAACAAATAATAAGAGATTTAAGTTTGATTACAGTTTTTATGGTACATTTACAAAATGCAACACACTAAGGCTTAGTACTGTTACTTATTCTGTGCTAATAATTTTAAATGCGAAAGTATGGATGGATGGATGGATGGATGTTTGTTTGTTACTCAATCACGTCAGAACGGCCCAACGGATCTAGATGAAATTCGGCACATAGATAGAGAAAAGTCTGGAATAGCACATAGGCTACTTTTTATCCCGGAAAATTGCGTAGTTCCCGCGGGATAGCAATAAACGAATTCTTTGCAGACGAAGTCGCTGGCAACAGCTTGTATAATATAAATAAATCTAAGTACCTACTAATACAAAATCCTACGTTCTGTTACTTACTTTTGTAATGTCGTGTATTTTTTTTCTTTTTTTTTTACATTTATTTTATTTTATTAACAACACATTTTTAGAAGCGCGGCCATTGGTTTTTTTGTATCTTTCACTTTTGTTTGAATTTGACAGAGAACTGTCAGTTGAGAAATAATTAGTTTTCATAATCTTCAGCAACGAGGGTCGCACAAAAAGTTAGACTCACGTCATCCAAAGTGAACGTTCATTCCATTTTATAAAGCTAGAAGTTACAATTTAGGCACAAGTGGAAGTCTCTATCTAACACAAAGGGACAGAAAGAGACTTCCGCTTGTGCCTAAATTGTAACTTCTAGCTTTAGGGTGCGACCAAACCGCCGCGTATACGCAGTGACGTGTCGTATGCGTCACGTTTTCTCACCGTTTCTTCATACATTTTGTTGCGATTCCGTAAAGTCACCGTTTTTTAAGCGGCGGTGTGGTCGCACCCTTATAAAACAGGGCCCAGGGCTTCCCAACTGTGCGTCGTAACATTGTCCTAGGGGCGTTGCTTGTCGATAATGTCTTTCTTATTTTCTAATAAAAATTATATCTAGCTAATATTATAAATGCGAAAGTATGGATGGATGGATGTTTGTTTGTTACTCAATCACGCCAGAACGGCCCAACGGATCTGGATGAAATTCGGCACATAGATAGAGAAAAGTCTGTAATAGCACATAGGCTACTTTTTATCCCGGAAAATTGCGTAGTTTGCAGACGAAGTCGCTGGCAACAGCTAGTACCTACATAAATCACGTTTTTATACCTTACGGGGTAGACAGAGCCCAGAGTAACAACCTAAAGGCCACGCTTAGCATGATTGTGGGCGCATAGGTGGAAGTGGACAGGGGAATCAAAATAGTGATGGGTTGCTAGCCGCATCGCCTATAACATGATTCCTGATTTTCGCACATTCCCTCGATGGGCTTTTACCATCTGCGCTGGAAGAGAAGCTAGTAAATTCTGTTTTTTCTTTGCTTCCAGATGAGCATGGAAGTTACTACTACTAATACTAATCCCTACTAATATTATAAATGCGAAAGAACTGTCCGTCTGTGTTACGCTTTCACGCCGAAACGCTGAACTGATTTTAATAAAATTTGGCACAGTTTTAGTTCCGGGGAAGCACATAGGATAATTTTTATCGAGTAGATAGCACCTGTCAAATGGTGAAAAGGGGCCCAATTGTAAGTTAAAATTTGTAACAAACTAAGGGGGCTACTTCATTTGACTTTGAATTTGAATAGGCCTCCTGGCAATAAAATTTGTAGGTCCAATACAATACTGAACAACATACAACCGTATACACCCTGAACAATGTACAGGAGGTGGATTTGCATACATAATATAAAGTAGGACAGACACTGGCTAAGAAGTTGGGAACAGAAAAACACACGAGACAAATTATAGTTCTTTAATTATTATTATTTTTTTACATAAAATAGGCTTATAGTCTAATTATTATAGCTAGATACTAAAATGACATTACCTGTGTTGCCTGTTTTTTGCAATTCAAAAAAGGTGATGTGCCACCACTATCGAAAGTTAACGATAAATTAAATTTAGTATAGCTTTTCGTATGTATAAGCTAGTGTAATAAACTAACAAACCTTTAAATTTGCTTGATTATGATACAAACGTATTTTTTTTTCTTAAAATATTACATGACCAAACCTCTTGTATCCAGACCACAAACATTGTCGATAGTTTCGAGTACATCACTAAGCAATAAAAGCTGGTATCATTATTTCACAATTTGACATTTGCAATTGTCAATTTAGTATCTAGCTAAAATAAATAGACTTTACGTAAACTGTATGTGACGTTAATGAAAAACATGGAACACGATACAGTGAAACAACAAGTAAAATAATGTTAAAAACATTAAAAACTTCATATAAGTTTGACGTCAATATCTGTGTATGCGTGTGTCTGTCTGTCTGTTTTACCAGACTACGGCGAAGCCGTAAAGGGGGGTGTTTGCACGGTACATTGTAAGTATGTATGCCTATTCCTCCGCTTGTCACTACTTAACGGCTCAGTCGATTTGTCATGATGTCATTATATTATGTATGTATGTGTGTATTCAGTTACAAGTGAAATGACGAGCGTTTTACGAGCCTTGCTTATTGCAAAAAGCGACCTCCTAAACGTGTGCGCAAATATCTGTAAACATAATATGGGCCACAACAAAGGAAAGATAAATCTGCCTACTTTTCTTCATATCTCTCTTCTGCTGACACTATCTTGTCAGATCACGTTGGTAGTGCGAGTCAGCTTCCTTCTGACCTCGAGGCCCGCGCGTCTACCACCGCAGACCACGAGGTCAAAACAAATCTGACCGCGTTTCTTCAAATCTATCTTCAGTTGAAACTATCTTGTCAGATCATGTTGTTAGTGCTAGTCAGCTTCCCTATGACCTCGAGGCCCGCGCGTCTACCACCGCAGACCACGAGGTCAAAACAAATCTGACCGCGTTTCTTCATATCTATCTTCTGTTGAAACTATCTTGTCAGATCACGTTGGTAGTGCGAGTCAGCTTCCCCCTGACGTCGCATCCCGCGCGTCAACCACCGCAGGATGCGACGTCATAACAAATCTGACTGCGTTTCTTCAAATCTATCTTCAGTTGAAACTATCTTGTCAGATCACGTTGGTAGTGCGAGTCAGCTTCCCTCTGACCTCGAGGCCCGCGCGTCTACCACCGCAGACCACGAGGTCAAAACAAATCTGACTGCGTTTCTTCATATCTATCTTCTGTTGAAACTATCTTGTCAGATCACGTTGGTAGTGCGAGTCAGCTTCCCCCTGACGTCGCAACCCGCGCGTCAACCACCGCAGGATGCGACGTCATAACAAATCTGACTGCGTTTCTTCAAATCTATCTTCAGTTGAAACTATCTTGTCAGATTACGTTGGTAGTGCGAGTCAGCTTCCCTCTGACCTCGAGGCCCGCGCGTCTACCACCGCAGACCACGAGGTCAAAACAAATCTGACTGCGTTTCTTCATATCTATCTTCTGTTGAAACTATCTTGTCAGATCACGTTGGTAGTGCGAGTCAGCTTCCCCCTGACGTCGCATCCCGCGCGTCAACCACCGCAGGATGCGACGTCATAACAAATCTGACTGCGTTTCTTCAAATCTATCTTCAGTTGAAACTATCTTGTCAGATCACGTTGGTAGTGCGAGTCAGCTTCCCTCTGACCTCGAGGCCCGCGCGTCTACCACCGCAGACCACGAGGTCAAAACAAATCTGACCGCGTTTCTTCAAATCTATCTTCTGTTGACACTTTCTTGACAAATTCTCAGATCACGTCAGAAGTGCAAGTCAGCTTCCCTCTGACCTCGAGGCCCGCGCGTCAACCACCGCAGACCACGAGGTCAAAACAAATCTGACCGCGTTTCTTCATATCTATCTTCTGTTGAAACTATCTTGTCAGATCACGTTGGTAGTGCGAGTCAGCTTCCCCCTGACCTCGCATCCCGCGCGTCAACCACCGCAGGATGCGACGTCATAACAAATCTGACTGCGTTTCTTCAAATCTATCTTCTGTTGACACTGTCTTGTCAGATTCTCAGATCACGTCGGTAGTGCGAGTCAGCTTCCCTCTGACCTCGAGGTCCGCGCGTCAATCACCGCAGACCACGAGGTCAAAACAAATCTGACCGCGTTTCTTCAAATCTATCTTTTGTTGACACTATCTTGTCAGATCACGTTGATAGTGCGAGTCAGCTTCCCTCTGACCTCGTGGCCCGCGCGTTAACCACCGCAGGACACGAGGTCAAAACAAATCTGACCGCGTTTCTTCAAATCTATTTTCTGTTTACACTATCTTGTCAGATCACGTTGATAGTGCGAGTCAGCTTCCCTCTGACCTCGTGGCCCGCGCGTCAACCACCGCAGGACACGAGGTCAAAACAAATCTGACCGCGTTTCTTCAAATCTATCTTCTGTTGACACTATCTTGTCAGATCACGTTGATAGTGCGAGTCAGCTTCCCTCTGACCTCGTGGCCCGCGCGTCATCCACCGCAGGACACGAGGTCAAAACAAATCTGACCGCGTTTCTTCAAATCTATCTTCTGTTGACACTATCTTGTCAGATCACGTTGTTAGTGCAAGTCAGCTTCCCTCTGACCTCGTGGCCCGCGCGTCAACCACCGCAGGACACGAGGTCAAAACAAATCTGACCGCTTGACCGATGAACTGGCTTATCTTCTTTTTACTCCACCTGGAGAGAAATAAATTTTTCTTCATTAAAATCGTTTTACGTTGTTGCCAACTACAAAAGGTATGAGTAAAAGAAAGCTGAATCCTCATAGGATCATTTAGTTATTCTGTCAGGTTAAAATTAACTTTTTGCAACTACAAAAAAAGTCACTTGTTCAAAACATACAACTTTTCTTTGACACACAATTATAAAATTCCGCTAAGAAAAAAGGTAAGACCTCGCAGCTAGAGTAAAAGAAAAACAATAGAAATCACATGACTCTGTTAATAATTAAAATGATTGCCTGCGCAGAGTTCCATTTCATATCGATTGTTTATTTGTCCAGAAGCAGAACAATTTGATTAAAACATTTTTCGTTGTCGCTTTGTATCCGGCAATGTGTATCTGTATTCATGACATTTGTTTCAATGGAACCTTGAATATGTTCCTATATGCAAAATAACCCATGAGTTTAGGTTAGGCTAACCTAGGCTTACCTAAGTAAGACTTTTAACCGTTTATGCCAAAGAGAATGTGTGAAAATCTATACTTACAAGTTGCATTGCTGCATTCTTTTCTTGAGTTCTTGAGGTTAAACGGGTTAAACAAAGACACGCAAAAAAACCACATGGAATGGCGAAACTTTCAAACGATAAGGTCCGACTTTTAAGTTTTTTGCTATAAAACGTTTTCTAATAATTAAGTGTTAATAATGTATTACATGAGCACTTTAACTTAAACTTATAAGGTAAAATTTTAATTCTACAACACAATGCAATGACGCGACGCTATTCGCAAAGGCAAGCCCAAGCCAAGCCAAGCCGCAATGTCAATGTCATTATGTCATGGTCCATAATATGTCAAGTCAATGCCTCGCCTCGCCTCCTTTGTCTATAGTCGTGAAATTAAAGTGGCAATACTGTAGTGTCGTCCCTTCCTAATCTATAGGTAAAAACGGGACGACACTACAGTATTGCCACTTTAATTTCACGACTATATACAAAGGAGGCGAGGCGAGGCATTGACTTGACATATTATGGACCATAGTATTGCCACTTTTTAACTTCACGACTTGCGAAGTACCTAATAATAATAAAATTATGATTGTATTTTTGCAATTTAAACCTGCTTTAAACCCAAAGAGAATATTATAATAATCACTACCGTTTTAAAAGACGGGAGTGCCTTACAAAAAGCGTCAACCCGTATTTAAGAAACGCAGGCGAAAACAATCTAATCTAACCCGCCTAAATTCGAATGCCGTCAATTATTTACTGCTTTGTAGGTTTCAACGTTTTTTCAAACATAGATAGGTAAAAAAAATCGCCTTCGTTTTATATAGTTGGTCGATTGTTTTTAGGCTTTGCGGGTGGTAGGGCCTTGTGCAAGGTCCGTCCGGATCGCTAACACCATCTTACTCGCTAATCCTGCCGCTAAGCAGCAGTGCTTGCGCTGCTGTGTTCCGGTGTGGAGAGTAAGACAACCGGGGAAATTACGGGCACAAGAGGCATTTCATCTAAGTCCTCTAGGTTGGCAACGCATCTGCAATCCCTCTGGGGTTGCGGGTGTCTTCGGGCAGTGGTGATCGCTTACCATCAGGTGACCCACTTGCTCGTTTGCCTTCCTATTCACTTAAAAAAAAATACTAAAAACAAAATTATAATAATAATTAAGGGGGGCTCCCATACAACAGAGTATTTCTGAAACGAAACCCTTCGTGCGCGAGTCCGACTCGCACTTGGGCGGTTTTTTACCTTGAGAGTAGCGCGAGGCTGTTTATGAGCGTTTAACAGTAGTGGAGGGAGGGTTTGCATGCAAAACACATATATTTCGCACAGGCTTGGTTATCTTGCACATGAGTAGCAATATTCTATGTTCATTAACATGGACCTCCGCAAAGTAACACCTGATTCAATAAACTAAAATTAATATCAGCAAGTTATTTTATTGAATCAGGCGTTACTTTGCGGAGGTCCATTTCAATAAGCACAAAATATTTACCTTGCTACTCCGCTACTTACGTGCAAGATAACCAAGCTTGTGCGAAATATATACGTTTTGCATGCAAGCCCTCCCACCACTACTGCCACACAAAACGCACACAAATCCCACAAACTTAATTAATCCTATCACCACACAAACACTGACGCGCGTTTCTAACTTTGATAATGATCCCGTGAGGGAGTTTGTGTGGCAGTAGTGGTGGGAGGGTTTGCATGCAAAACGGATATATTTCGCACAAGCTTGGTTACCTTGCACGTAAGTAGCGGATTAGCAAGGTAAATATTTTGTGTTCATCAGCAAGTTACACTTAAATCCTGAAATATATGTATAGATTTGGTTTGTTATAGGTTTTGTGTAAACACTAGAGATGGGCCGACTACTAGCCGACTAGTCTGGGAAACCGACTATTCGGCATTATTTGTAGTTGGGGAATAGTCGGCGACTATTCGGCAAAAAATGACGACTAGTCGGTTGTAATGTGCAATGTAAGGTACGGACCTAACTTAGGGACCTTTTACGTCCCTTTTATAAAATGTATTAATTGTATTATAGGTAAGTTAAGTAGAATTTAAGTACTATTGTAAATCTATTTTATTTTGAAAAAATGACTTTCTGCCAAGTTTCTTGCGGCGCATTCTTCTTGCCAATGATGGTCTTTCCGAATACGGTGGTAAATTCAAAAAAAGACATGTAAAAGAGCCCTCGGCGGCCTATTTGCAAAATAAACTTTTGACTTTTGACTAATTTTTTTTTTTTAAAGTCGCATAAATGAAACCACGGTGACTAAATCAAATGTCTTCTAAAGCAATTATTGTAAGAAAAGTAAAACACCCTTAGAAAATTTTACTAAAACATGGTAAGTTGAAATCAAATGGAGCAAAATGATTTTTGACCAACAAGTATGCGCGAGTGCCGTCAATTAGCCGAAGGCTAAATCGGAACAGCTTCAGGAATAAAGCGAGTTGACGAACGCACACAATGATTTTTGCAACCGACTAATCGGGTAGTCGGATAGTCGGCAAAACCCGTAGTCGCTAGTCGGCCCATCACTAGTAAACACCCATGCAAACGTTTTAAGGACATTTTAATCGTGGTTGGTTGATGTACAACGTGTAAGCCACCTTACTAACTTCAATAATAAACTCAAACATTTATTTACAATACATTTATTTATTTAATTAAACCTATTTACATTAGACCCTACACATGTTCTTCGGTAATTTCTGGTAGATCCCTGTCAGATTCCTGATTGAAATAACTTTCTGGAACCACATAATTCTCCGGAGGTCTCATCGGACCGAATACCCTTTTCACTTGCTTTTTCTCTTCTTCAACGACGGTTTTTGTTGACTCTGTGGCGGCATTGTCTGTTTGTTCTGTCTTATCTGTGGCTGGTTCTGTCTTGTCTATGACCGTGTCTGTGTCTGGTTTGTCTGTGGTCCGTTCTGTTCTCGGTTCAGGTTCTTCATCTGAATCCATTTCTTCAACAAATTCCTTTTCTTCTTGCTTCTGTGGTTTGGGTTTCGGTTTTTTATCTTCTTTTAAGCGTATCCTGGGAATAAAATAATAGGGTGTTAAATGAAGTACTGATAAAATGCTTAGGGTTCTTGGCTGACTGTATGAGAGCCTAAAAAATTACCGAAAATAAAAGTTTAACACAAAAACATATTAAAAGCTACATAAAAGTTGACATAAAATGGTCCAACGCAGCATTTGCTGGCCTTACAGCCAACGCTGGTCTTCCGTTGGGGCCATAGGGTAAGGCGTACATTAAAAGAAAAAAAATTGGTTGCCTGTAAAGTCGGTATACGGGCGAAAGTTTTACGTGACAACGACTTTGAGTGGTAAAATAATTTTAATGTGAATATTCATTCGTATAGTAGGAAGAAGGACGTGTAAACTTGTATGCAGGCGCCTAAGCGAAATAGAAGCGCAAGACATGAACCGGTGTGTATGCCTATCTCTCTCACTCTCTCTCTCTCGCTCTGTCTCTCTCGCTCTTAGGCGGGCTAACCATGCCCGCGTGCCTCTCACTCGCTCTCATTGTGAGCGCATAACGTGAGCGGAGCGTAACGCAGTTTCTTGAAGTGTCACCCGGCAAACCAATTTATAAGACGTTGTCACGTCAAAAAAGAAAAAAGAAATAAGGAAAGAAAGAAAGGAATGAATGAATGAATGAATTATTTATTCGCAGTAAATGTGTAAATGGAAGGAAGTAGGAAGAAGAGTAAGAGAGAGGAAGGGTATGTGTTCTATGGGTGGCGTAGGGGTATAGCACGCGTCACGGAATGACGAGGACCCGGGTTCGATTCCCGGCAATAACTTTACTTTTGGGTTTTATAAATGTGTTCTAATTTTCACATTGACTTAAGATAAACAAGTAGACTCCCAATCGCAAACAAAAGTGCCTCAAGAAACGTCCGAGCGGCGTTGTCTATGTATTGTGTGTGTCAACACATACACTTACACAGATAACATTAACACATTCGTTCAAATTAACACCTTATTTCGTGGCAGTAATGTTCAATTTCAGTTGCATACGATCGCGAGAAGTAATAACACGACGCCACGCGCTGGAAACCTGTCTGTCTCTTGTTCTCAAGCGTTTGAGATTACGGTGCGAAAGAGACATGTACATTGTTATCGAAGCGCGGTCGAAACACGACTGAACCAAAACTCTGCACAATAGACGCGTCGTGCAGTTTTTTGCTTCCGACAGTTTTTGAGCGTGATTGTGAGTCTAGTTGTTTATCGTAAGTCAATGAATTTTCAGTGTCGTTTGGTTTGGAAGAGAGGGTAGAGAGTTATATTGTTACCGTTTCCCGTAGACGACCGAGTTGGTGGACTTGAGCGTGGGCTTGGGCGCGGGCAGCGCGGGCGGCGCCGCGGGGCGCGCCAGGTCCGCCAGCCGCCGCCGCGCGCTCAGCTCCGACTGCAACTTGCTTATACTCATCTGAAACAAACAATATACATTACAAAAAAACACCGGGTACTCCGGGTAGCACTCCGGGAGTGCCGGCAGAAATAAAAATATACACACGCACACGCGCTCAAAACAAAAAAAAAAAAACAAAAAAAACTTTTTCTACACGAGATTCGAACTGCGGTAACTTTAGAAAACGTACTGTTATTCCATACGCGACGAAATCAACGTACACTTCACAAATCGAACGCGACTCTAGTTTCATTCGTATTTCAAAATAAGCTGTTAGAGGATCCTGATATCCTGGTACCTACTTAAACTCTCCCTCCGTCTTACGTCTGACGCGAGTTTAACATTTTTTACCCATCCAAAAAGTGCCTAATGCCGCTAAAGAAGTTTTCACTTTAAAAATATATAACATTTATAGAAAAAGTTTATTCGTAACAATCACATTATAATTGCGAAATAACATAAAACTAATAGTACATTACACGCCTGATGGTGGTGAAATAAACAATTTCTCAGATCGCAGGAACTTGAACGCGATAAACATATTATGCGACCTGAGGCTATCTTTATCACCGCCCGAAATGTGTACACAATTTTACGTCTTCCCCTGGCTAAGAAGTGGAAATTTCCGCTCGCGTAGCGGGCGGTAAATCGCTACTTACGGCCCGGGCGACGTAATAACATATCTGATAAAATTTTCACCCATTCCTTTTTTCATCAGCTTTGATTTTACCATCTACGCGGGAAGAGAAGCAACTGATACATTGTATGCTTTTTCTTTGCTCCCAGACCAGCATAGAAAGACAGCAGACGGCCATTGACTTAAGATAAACAACTAGACTCACAATCACGCTCAAAAACTGTCGGAAGCAAAAGACTGCACGACGCGTCTATTGTGCAGAGCTTTGGTTCAGTCGTGTTTCGACCGCGCTTCGATAACAATGTACATGTCTCTTTCGCACCGTATACTCAAACGCTTGAGAACAAGAGACAGACAGGTTTCCAGCGCGTGGCGTCGTGTTATTACTTCTCACGATCGTATGCAACTGACATTGAACATTACTGCCACGAAATAAGGTGTTAATTTGAACGTATGTGTTAATGTTATCTGTGTAAGTTGATGTGTTGACACAAACAATACATAGACAACGCCGCTCGGACGTTTCTTGAGGCACTTTTGTTTGCGATTGGGAGTCTAGTTGTTTATCTTAAGTTAATGCAGACGGCACATCATTATCATCAATATCATCATGGACAGCAGAACTTTTAACGGGCAGTAAACATGACTTTACCTCCCTAGGGCCGCAAAATGACCCAACCGTGGTAAAAAATTAAAAAAGTGCAATCTCACCCTAGCCTTGGATATCTCGGCCTTGTGCGCCATAGTGCCGGCCCGCGGCAGCGCCTGCATGTAGTCCTCCATCTCGACGGGAGCGCTCTTGGCGGCGCGCAGCCGCTCCAGGCACGCCTGCTCCGCGCCCAGTTTGCCTTCCAAGTCTTTGATTTGTTCCAACTGGAAGTAAAATCATCACAATTATCTAACTAATATTATAAATGCGAAAGTATGGATGGATGGATGTTTGTTTGTTACTCAATCACGCCAGAACAGCCCAACGAATCTGGATGAAATTTGGCACATAGATAGAGAAAAGTCTGGAATAGCACATAAGCTACTTTTTACCCCGGAAAATTGCGTAGTTACCGCGGGATAGCGATAAACGAATTCTTTGCAGACGAAGTCGCAGGCAACAGCTAGTTATATTATAAAGGCAAAAGTTTGCGTGAGTGTATGTTTGTTACTTCTTCACGCCCGAACGGCTGGACAGATTTGGATAAAATTTGGAACGAAGATAGCTGGTACCTTAGATTAAAACATAGGCTACTTTTTATCCCGGAAAATCGATAAACATGTCAAAGGACGTACGTTTCTTGACCAAATTGGGGATGTTTTGAAAAAAGGTCAGGTTAAGAGTATCTAAAACCGACACATAAAGTACTATTACTAACCAGCGTGTCGTAAGTGAGCGCTTCCTGCCGCTTCTCCTGGCGCAGCCTGGCCTCGCGCTTGCTCTCGACGGCGCCGGTGCGGTCCAGGAACGTGTCGTCGTCGCTGTCGTAGTAGTCGTCCGCGCCCCAGTCGCGCTGCTTGCGCCGCCGCGGCTCTAGATAGAAAAAAAACATTTATTCCTTTTTGCCCTAGGGCGGCAAATAGATCATTATTAATGATCGGAGGCGGGTAGCAATTTTATGACAGTGCAAAGTCTCACAGAATTATTCCGAAATATTTAGTTAAAGATTTTCATCGTTATTACAAGATTTCTTATTAATATGCAAGTATATTTTTCCGGGTAGAATCTTGCAACTCAATTTTGAAGCAGATATATTCATCCGATCAAGCAGAAATTTTGCATACTTGTGGAAGTTAGATGACAATACAGTTATATGGTAGTGGAGTTCTGGTGACCCGGTCAGGATAGTCTCTGCAGGAGGGAACTCTTCAACGGTTAGTCCGATTGACTTGGAATTTGGTACACATTATGTAGGACGGATGGAAATGCAAGTAATCAGCAAAAAAAGCTTGTATCAATGAAATTTTTAGATTAGGTTTAATTTATTCAAATTTAAATCATCTCTTTGTCGCTGTATCTTTAAAGATCGAGCAATGTATGGAAAATAAAATTGACAGCTACAACTAAAAATTCCAGAAAAACATTTACTTCAGTCAAACCAAGCCAAACCTGCTGAAATATCCCGGATTAATTTTAAATTAAGGGTTCCTTTTTTCTTTAGAGGTACGAAACTAAAAAAACTGCATAAGAGCTATAATCTGTGCTATAATGTAGTATTATTGTCTGACCGTGCGTGGCTTGGCGCAGCACGCCGGCGCGGTCCAGCGCGCGGCAGGCGGCGAGCGCGGCGGCCGCGACGGCCTCCTTCTTCTATTGTAATGCTATAATGTAGTATTATTGTCTGACCGTGCGTGGCTTGGCGCAGCACGCCGGCGCGGTCCAGCGCGCGGCAGGCGGCGAGCGCGGCGGCCGCGACGGCCTCCTTCTTCTATTGTAATGCTATAATGTAGTATTATTGTCTGACCGTGCGTGGCTTGGCGCAGCACGCCGGCGCGGTCCAGCGCGCGGCAGGCGGCGAGCGCGGCGGCCGCGACGGCCTCCTTCTTCTATTGTAATGCTATAATGTAGTATTATTGTCTGACCGTGCGTGGCTTGGCGCAGCACGCCGGCGCGGTCCAGCGCGCGGCAGGCGGCGAGCGCGGCGGCCGCGACGGCCTCCTTCTTCTATTGTAATGCTATAATGTAGTATTATTGTCTGACCGTGCGTGGCTTGGCGCAGCACGCCGGCGCGGTCCAGCGCGCGGCAGGCGGCGAGCGCGGCGGCCGCGACGGCCTCCTTCTTCTATTGTAATGCTATAATGTAGTATTATTGTCTGACCGTGCGTGGCTTGGCGCAGCACGCCGGCGCGGTCCAGCGCGCGGCAGGCGGCGAGCGCGGCGGCCGCGACGGCCTCCTTCTTCTATTGTAATGCTATAATGTAGTATTATTGTCTGACCGTGCGTGGCTTGGCGCAGCACGCCGGCGCGGTCCAGCGCGCGGCAGGCGGCGAGCGCGGCGGCCGCGACGGCCTCCTTCTTCTATTGTAATGCTATAATGTAGTATTATTGTCTGACCGTGCGTGGCTTGGCGCAGCACGCCGGCGCGGTCCAGCGCGCGGCAGGCGGCGAGCGCGGCGGCCGCGACGGCCTCCTTCTTCTATTGTAATGCTATAATGTAGTATTATTGTCTGACCGTGCGTGGCTTGGCGCAGCACGCCGGCGCGGTCCAGCGCGCGGCAGGCGGCGAGCGCGGCGGCCGCGACGGCCTCCTTCTTCTTGCCGCGGTGCAGCGCCTCCGCCACCACCGGCTGCCCGCGCGCGTCCTCGATAGGCAGCTCCACCCTGTTGACGACGTACGTCAGAGCGGGCGGAAAGTAGCTTTTGCCGCACATGTGAGGCAAATGCCACGGCACAAAGGCACATCGCAAATAATTTAGAAATGTTTGTTAAGGCTTTACATACAATCGAAAGATGCTATTAGCTATCCGCATTAGGTTTATAATTTAAGATCAAAGTTAAGGATTAAAGATTAGTTATCTCAAAAGTGACTGGTGTCAGTAAAATCAATTTAATATTAACTAATCCACCATATCGTCGTCAAAATCAAGCCAGGCCGCTGAAACACTAACCGATTTTAAATTTGAATTAACTTACTACATACGATTTTTTTTTAAATTACCTCGTCGATTTGGCCACGATGCAGTGGCCGTGGTCACGAGCAGACAGACAGACACATACCTCAGAAAAATACAGAAATAAATAATTTTACCAGTTGGACCAACGATCATCGAAGTTTCAGATATATCAACGGGATAACCTTTAGCGAGCCTCTACATTTAACGGCGAATAATTCTCTTACGATCATCGAAGCTCAGACAAAAAAAATTGTTTCGTAGTCATTGGCTCCCTCGTGCAAAAATAGCCAACTTCCCGGCCTCTTCTATAATATACTATTATTGTACAGCGCTCTAACCTGCACAGGAACTGTCCGGGGCCGCGCTCCTCGCAGTCGTAGGTCAGCTCATGCCCCTCGCGCTCGAAGTACCCGCGCAGAGTCTTCTTCGGGTCTTGTATGAACAACTCTTCGTTATTCGTCGTCGCGTACGGATTGTCAGCGAGGTCTGGCTCCTCTTCAGCATCCTCGCCTGAAGGAATAAAAGAGGGATGTTATAGTACATTGTGCACCGAGGGCGGTAAGAATGGGATTGCTAGCGAGTCTATAGAAGAACGGCTTTATAGGCCTGCGTAATAGCACCCCTTACGAGCAAGTGTGATGATATAGTAAATTACACACCTAGGGCGGTAAATGTCTCATTAGGCACGAGTCCAATTCGAGAGTGTTGCAGACCAGAGCGATAACAGTTGTCTTCACTTTCACGCCGGAACACAACAGGGCGAACGCTGCTGCAGGAATAACGAGTTTCGTAACGTCCACAAGGTTCTACCAATGGCAATATCTTAATTTAAAAAAAAACTATCCGTTGTAAGCTTTTTAATACAATTTCTAAATAACTTGCAACATAATGTATGTATTCAATTTACATATCTAACCAGATATCTTTATCTGATTGAACTGAAATTTTGCATAATTATATAAGTCAGATGACAATACAATAATCTAGTAGTAGAATTCTGGTGTCCCAGCCAGGACCGTCTCCACAGGAGGGAACTCTTCAACGGTTGGTCCGATTGACTTGAAATTTGGTTCACATATGTAGGACGGAAGACAATGCAAATCAGTCTACAAAAAGTACAGTTAGCAAAAAAGCTTGTATCAGAAATGATTTTTTTAGGTTATTATTGTTTTTTTTTTCTTTCACATGGGTAAATAATAATAATAATAATAAGGCTCTCGCTAGGTGGTTGGGTCAAGGGTCAGATACAGAAGGCGGTACTCCTGGACACGGCCCGGATAGTCAGGAGGTTCCTCTCTTTGTCGCCCTGACCACCGGCAGCTTAGGCCCCGCCTCGCTGCCGGCGGCACCCTAGGTTAGGTTTTTATAATGTTTTTATATTTTGTATTAATATTGCTTTATTACTTTTTATTTCAATATTGTAAAAACCTGACTTAAGATAAAAGATAAATATACCGAATAATAATAAATCATTTATTTCAAGTTACAACCCGCAAAAAACCGCCGCGCGCGCGTTAAAGCCGTAGGTACGAGTTAGTTATGAAAAATCGCACTCACCCATGCCCCAGTCGATCCCCTGCTCCTCTCTTTTCTTCTCCTCCTCCGCTCGGTCCCTCTCTCTCTGTTCCACGGCCTCGCGTATCATCCTGTCTCGCTCCTGCTTCATGCTGTCCGCTCTCTTCTTAATCTCGGTTACTGTGAGCTCCGATTCGCCTTCGCAATCAAAATCTGGACCCTGAGAAGAATATTTAAAAAAATTGTGTCCACTCTGTGCCGCCTTACATAACATACCAGCAATTTAAGCCGACCCTTGACGCTCTCTGTGAGTTAATTAAATTTTAATTGACGTCTCTGATTAACAAACTTTTAAAATACCAGGAAATCATTAACCCAAATCAATTATCATTAATTTACCTCTCTGAGCGTGGCAGTTACTGCAGTTTAGTAACTAAACGATCTCATTTCGTTCCTAAAAGTACCAGGCAACCATAAATTTAAGGTGCTCACCAGCACAACACAATGTAAGTACCTACGCGTACAGTTTCCAAACTTGAACTGGTGGAGCGGACTAGGGTGTCCTGCCATTTGACCGAAAGTCATTTGGCAAAATTACACTTGACAAACGTTGTGCAAAAAAATGTTTTGACAATTGATCATTTTACTGCTAGTCATTTTACAAATGACTCACTTTTCCAAATGATCAACAGTTAAATTTACATTAAATTTTATAATACATACATACATACATATCGTCACGCCTCTTTCCCACAGGGGTAGGCAGAGACTACTTTGCTAATTTTATAAATAATTATTTCACAAAATTAACATTTAGCAACTGAATTATAAGACAAAACTACTATTGGTCTAAAAACCACCTTTTATAAGCAAGACCCATCCCGGCGGGAGCGACTTGGTAAGGTTAGGTTAGGGTTATTTTTTTTATGACAGTCCGAAAAAACCGTGCACGCCTGTGATAAATTTACAATGATATGCGAAACATATTATTTGGTGAAATGGAAAAAGGTCAATTGACATTTTATTATTTAATACATTTACCAAGTGTAGTGTTTGCTAATTAATCATTTGCTAAGTGAGTTTTTGTAAGATGATACTTTTGTCAGATGTCTCGTTTGCCAATTGATCTTTTGATGAAACATTGTTTGTCAAATGACAATTTGTCAACAATTTTTAGGTCAAAGATTAGTGAACCGCTGACTATAGGTCCTGCCCGCAGAATTTCTGAAAGTACCAGGGCAACATAAACTCGAGACACTAACCAGCACAATGTATGTCCGCGTACTGTTCCCGAACTTGATCTGGTGGCCGACGCGCACCCGCGAGTAGTGCTGCGGCTTCAGCTTCTCGCGGTTGAGGTGGGTGCCGTGGGTGCTCCCCAGGTCGTAGAGGTACCAGCCCGCGGGAGGCTCGTCGGGCTCCGCGAACGCCTTGTATTGGAGCACCGCGTGATGCCTGCAACGTGAGGCGGGTTATTAAGCCCTAGTATACTTTGTAAGTATGTTTGTCCGGGTGGAATCTTGCGACTCAATTTTGAAGCAGATGTCTTCATCTGATTCAGCTGAAATTTTGCAGTTAGTCAGATGACAATACAATAATCTTAACCCTTTAATAATAATAAAATAATAAAAAAAAAACGAATGCATACCTGACAAAGGATATTTTCAAAGCTAGTCATGTTTTCAATAATTACAATGGAAATTGTGATGTATATTGAAATAAATAAAGTTGAATTTCCAACACAATGCATGTGGTCGCTAAATCGCCTCTGCCTTCTAAAGGGTTAAAGTCGAATGGGAGTGTTTGCTGGAATACCTCTCAAATGCAAATGAAATTCACACTTTCTGATAAGGACTCATTTGGTCGATTGCAGATTAAAAAAATAAAACATGTAGGACACATGACATTGAAAGTACAGTCAACAAAATGTACAGTCAGCAAAAAACAGTGGCGTAGCGTGGGTGGCGGCCGCCCGGGACGGAAGACAATTATGCCGCCCCCTTATTTAGGTATTTCAATGTGATAAAAAAAAATAAAAAAAGGTTCAAATATTTTTATTGTTTATTGTGAAATTTTTCCGCCCCCTAAAAAGTGCCGCCCGAAATGAAATTTTTGAGACTAGCAAACCGTCCCTGCATTGCATGGGTGAAATAAAGATACACAGTGCCCACAATTATCGCCATATTTCAACCAATTTTCAAAAAATCAAACAACTTCAAATCAAATACATATATACATATCATCACGCCTCTTTCTCACAGGGGTAGGCAGAGACTAATTTGTTCAAATCAAATAATCTCGACATATTAGACTCGTCAACCTTCTTCATGAATCACTTGACATCTGCCTAGTTTTTAGCAGCAGGCTGCTCATAGTTTTTTCATATTTTTCCACAACTTTTTCTTGCTAGCAATCTTTATTTTGTTCTATCAGGACATGTAGTCAGAATTCCACCTCTGACTTTGATTGTAGCACAAGACACGTTTAAACAAACAAATAAACAACGAGGTTTACCTGGATATTGTGGGGTGTGCCAGCATCACGTCAGAGTTGGCAAGACGTCCAAACACATAGTAAGACTTCGTTGTGAGGTCCACTTTGTCCACAATCATTCCGGACTTTAGTACCTCTAACGCATAGTCGGAACCTAAAACATACACAACAAATTATTACAATCAAGCCCATAATGTATGAGTTTGGCTTCACCATAAATTTTTTTTTGAATCAAACTCGATTTAATTTAATTAATCATTGTTTGACTTGAGTTTTTTCTTGAAACTGAAATCTATCTTTCTCTGTGCTGTAATTAGGTGGCTTAGTAGCCAATGTTTTTGTACACCAACCGGCAAAACATAGCGCAAAACTAAGAAATGTAACATCTCTGTATTTATGCAGCCATCACCTATGTTTCACAAATAAAACACTTGACGTTTTTTACTTCAGAAGGAAAGTCAAAGGAACAGGATAGATACAGACACCCAAAAAAATAAGTTTTACTAACAAAGCAATGAACTCACCATCGGGACAAAGTCCTGACCACTTTGGCTCTTTATATGGGATAGGGGTACTGATTTCTTTCAGTAGAACAGAAGGTGGTAGGTTACTTTTAGGGCTTGGTTCTGGCGCCTTTGGGCTTGATTCGGCCTTCTGGACTCCCTCGGGCGCCTTTTCCACTTCAGTTTTAGCCTTTTTAGGCAGTTTTCCGATGCGTCCGATGAGTACAGGCTTTTTAAATTCAGTTTCTACCGCCGGCTTCCGTTCTTCAACTTCTTTCGATGTTTCTTCCATTGTTGTGAATGAATAGAATTTTTCTGTGAACGGTTTTTTTGTTTTATTGTTTAGCACTATAATGTTATTTTTATTGATATTAAAAACGCTTGATTTCTCTATTATTGTGAAATTATCACCACAATTGACTTCAAGTCGTTGTATGACATTGACAGAAATGACAGAAGATGAGTGAATGTGATTCTCGGCTCGGCGGCCATCTTGACATTGGTAGCAGTTTAAAGGCTGGTATCCCTAGTTTATTTTTCAAGCTATGGCTATACATATTCAGCCAACTATTTTTTAAATAATAATATATCTTTTAAATGAATGCGAATTAAAAACTGAGCTAGTTCCAAATATTGCACCCAATCTACTTTACTATAAATCCTACTAAATTTGTTACAATTATTACTCATTCATTCAATTAACCTGCCTGCATGCGCCTGCTGCAATCTGTAATAGACTAATAGAATGGAATGGTTTAGTGTTCACTTCACATTTCACATTCACATCAGTCATTCAAATCCAATCCAAACCCATTCAATCAATCAAAAGGAATTGTCGCTGATTGCCAATGCCAACCGATCAAACGATATTATTTTCAAAACGTTGCAATATTCGATAAAAATCGCTCAAAATTACGTCGTGCGCGTGTTGGAACCATTGCCTTGTTCCGTCGTAAATTAAAACGAAGCTGTGACAACTGTCTGTAAACTGTGCTCTTGTGTTGTGGACAAAAGTGGCATGAATAATACGTATTTACCATGTATTCTTATCGTTTTAGCATAGTTTAAATGGATTACAACGCTTCATTTACGTTCGTAAACACGAAACGTCATCAGGTGAGTGCTTATCTTCATCACATATGCATAAAAATTGTTTATTTATTGGTTATTTCTGTTGTTATTCTTCTCGTGAAATTTTTGCATATTTCGTCCGCAAGTCACTTCGAGATAAAATCGGGCGTCGTAGCATAACCGGTGAAAGTATTGAATCGTGATTATTAGTTGTAAGCAATTTCCGCACCATTGTTTATCAGTTTTCATTCAGATTTAATTACACTAGCACCGTGACATCTTGGCTGAATGAGATTCCAATGCAGAACAAAAGTGGATGGCCAATAAAAAAAGTAACTGTTCTGTTCTTTTGTAATGTCTAACCGCCGAATTCAAAATTTTTACTTTTGAATGAAACTACTGTATGTGAACAACTATTTTATTAACTTTTACCAGCTGTTGAACTGTCATAAATATTATGAAAATCAGCTTTGTCTTGAAATTTTCTAGTACTTTTTTGAAAATGTCTATTTATAGAGCCATATTCTACTGTAGTCACAATAGCTACACCATTTCTTAGTCCTGTGATTTTGAAACGCAAGATAACAAAGTAATTTGTAAAATAGTAGCAGAAATAGGTAGCACATTCTAATTGGATTTTATTATCACCTAATCAAAATGAAAGGTGTTTATGTGTGTCTGTCAGTTGTATAGTCGCTTCCAAACATGGATGGACCCACCAAATGTGTTTTTTTATAAAGCTAATAATAATAAAATTGAGCCAAAGTAAAAATTATATCTGTCTGTCTGTATGTTGAATAATTCAGTGTGCAACCTTGAATTAAGTAGTATCATGATTATAATTTGAGATTTGCATTTAATTGTGTTGTCTGATCAAATGACAACTTTATCTCTGTATTAAAATTAAAACCTACTAGCACTTAAAATAATATGCAACTGCAAAATTTGCAAGGCAAATACACTTCATATTATGATATGTGTAAACTTGCCTTATGTTTGGTGTATTTTTTTATCTACTGAGCAGTTGACTTAATTATTTTAACCAAAATTTTGTTGGTAAACTTAGCTAACTTAGCAATGCATCATCAGTTTTTAGTTCATTTGTATTTTTTTTTCATTATTAGTTACCTAATTACTGTAAGGATGGGTTGTTTAAACTATTATAGGATAGCTGGTTTAGCATGAACAGTGTCTAAATCAGCCATCCTAATCATAGTTTAGGCCAAAGGTTCCCAAAGTGGTCCAGGTGGACCGGACCCCATGTTGGTATGAAAAAAATGGGGTTTTAAGAATATTTATAGAGACATGTAGCGGCAGGGAACCCACCTAAAACAGTAAAACTTTAACTGGTCTATGAGAAAAAAACTGTTTGAAAACCTATGGTTTAGGCAATTTCTTGTTGCCTGTGAGAATACCTATTATTGCTGCTTACAGTCAAACTCAATCCTGTTTTGTTCTGAACTTATTTCTTTAATCATTTTATTTTCCTTCTCAGACCTCCTTAACCTATCCTGCTTCCTTGAAGACCCGAAGACGCTGCCACATAACCCTCCCTGCTCCAAGGACTAACCATTTTTATTGAAATAAAGTCAATAACCTAATCACATTTTGTTTATTTTAATTATTTTATATGGTATAGGTACCAACTTTCCATTAAAAACCACACTTATCTGGTGTTTTGCGAATTACTATAGGCGGCAAATAAGTAAAACTTGGAGGGGATAAGCGCAGTATGAAAATGATGTTGTTTTTCATACTGCGCATATCCCCTCCACGTTTTACTTATTTGCCGCCTACTATATCACTATCACTACATAGTATAAAACAAAGTCGCTTTCTCTGTCCCTATGTCCCTATATCCCTATATCCCTATGTCCCTATGTATGCTTAAATCTTTAAAACTACGCAACGGATTTTGATGCGGTTTTTTTTAATAGATAGAGTGAATCAAGAGGAAGGTTTATAATATAAACCTTCCTCTTGATTCACTCTATCTATTCTACCTACTGATTTCGTACGGATTATGGTAGGATACAAATAAATATAAGGAACTAGCGACCCGCCCCGGCTTCGCACGGTATATTACGCATGTATAATACATATGTATAATACATGCGTATATGCATATGTATTATACATATGTATAATATGTATAATACATGCGTATATGCATATGTATTATACATATGTATAATATGTATAATACATGCGTAATATACCGTGCGAAGCCGGGGCGGGTCGCTAGTTCCTTATATTTATTTGTACCCTATCCTATTCCGTACGAAATCAGTAGTGTTGTTGATTCTGAGTAGAAATAACCCAACATTTTGAAAATCTGATAAAACTAAATTAACTATCTAGGTATAAGGTTATAGGATATGAAATGGTAGATAACTACTAGCGGCCTACCCCGGTTTCGCACGGGTGCAATGTAGATACTAACTCGGCGATGCCACAAAGCGTCATATTTAAACCAATTTACAAAAAAACCTTGACAAATTATGCACCTACACTTTCCTCATGAATCACTATTTATTGGTGTAAAAGAATCACTCTAACTAACCATTGGTTAAAACAATAATTATTAAAACCACATGAAAATCTGTTCAGTAGTTTTTGAATTCGCAAACAGACTTACGGCAGAGGACTTACTATCTACGGAGCCTCTCTCTAGTGTAAGTTTCAGGCACGACAAAACAAACGTTTAAACACGTTCGCGTTAACGTTTCAATTACTATGGGAAAATGAACAGCGCCACAAGCGGAACGAAACTACAACTAAAATTTCTCATAGTACCTATTTGACATTATGACCGAAAACTTACACTAAGCATACCGATTGAAAATGACATGTTCTTATGCCATCTTAAGCAGAGGTCATGACTTTAGCTTGCGAAAAACTGTGATGCAACGACAAAATACTATAAAGAGGCGTCACTCCCAAGGATAGATAGATTAAAAGCCCACAATGTTAGCCATGCCGATGGATGAAGGTCGCTAAGACATAACGAGTTTGTCGTAGGCGGGACACCAAGCGCAAACTTAAGTTGGTCAATTTAAAGAGGATTAAAGATTATTGTGATAATAAGCGGGTAATCGTGTTGGAAGCCTTTTGTCACTACTATGCCGTATTTTTAACCTTGTATTCTTATTTTTAGAGCGTTATTTGTTATGTTTCGCAACCATTTGTTTTCACTATGCGAAGATAGCTACATCTAATCTAACTAAACTATAGACGAACGTAACGAATTGCAACTAACAATAACACAGTTTTTTTTTTTTTTTAGTTATAATGTTGTTTTGTTTGACCATGGATACAGTCCTTTAAGCGAAGTATTTTGGGAACCCACTTAATTTTAAAGAAAGCTCGCTGTAATCTCATCACTACAAGGATTCTGAATCCTGTTTGATAATATTATGCATGCGTAATTTCCTACTATCTGAAAAAAAGTTGACCGTAGACTTTCCCGCCTTTTGAAGATGGCTGGCTGAAAGAACTGTTGCTCATTACGACTGTTTCCTTAAGCGGCAATGTATGATTTTGAATGTAAAACGGAGTGTTTTCCACTTACAGCGAAACGAAATGGGTGTGACACTGAGTGACGCATTTTTTAATAACACAGAAGGACGGCACGGGGTGTCGGCCTTAAACAAACGACATTGCCGTATGGGGTTAGATCCCTTTGTCTTTCCTGACAGGACAAAAAAAGAAAGTTAGAATGCGCCATCTAGTATCGAATAGCGGAACCAACAAAGTCTAACAGGGGCCCGATTTTTGAAAGCACATGTGTGAAAATACCACTCGAAAGTGGTGAAAAATTGGGCTGAATTTGAAATACGAGTAGCTTAGAAGATACTTACGGCTCTCATTAATCATGTGGACTATGCAAAAATTTGATTAGAGTCGTAGTTTTGAAGATATGAACAAATTTATACCACTTTCGAGTGATGTGCTTTCAAAAATCGGGGCCCAGGTCTACTGTTCTGTTCCTAAATACAACTTTCATCAAACTTTCAAACTACTTACCTAACTATAGTCTTTCTGACTCCGACCAAGCTCCGACCTCAGTCATAAAGAGTTCCTGGACAGAGATCTTTTTAGAACGCGCTACATAAATTACTTAACAACAGTTTTGTATTTCCAACGTAAAGCTTAAACGTTCCTTGTTCATTCATAGCACAAAAATAACGCTTATAAGACCATTTTTATTATAAAACCAGCCTTGTTAAAAGCTACATTGTACTTGCCGGTCTAAAATTGTTTCATAAACCAATACAGAGAAGCCATTGCTTTGCAAAATAATGCTAGCTCAATAAATAGCTTTTGTTAAAAGATTGAGTCGTGACTACGTTATATAATAGCTAATAGGCGAGTCAAGGTGTTTCTCGGTACATATTCAGAGCTTATGTAAGGCGTATTGAGCTTTCGCCGCTTTCTTCGCTTGGAGCTGTTCTAAATGGCAAAACGGTTGCTTTATGGCGAATTGAGTTAACCTAAAACTACCCCTTTCAAGTTGATGTTAAGGCGCTGTCAACAGCAAATGACCTGGAGCAGCGCCACTCTTCACACATACGGTTCACGTGCCTGTTAGTGAAAGAGAAGAAAATATTCCGGCAGCTTGGCGCGCGTCTAAAATCTTGCAAATAAGACACAAATTATAAGAAATAAACAAAAGTATGGATTATTTGTGAAATATGACTCGTTAGCCGTTTAGGTATGAATATTTTGACTTTATGTTTTTAATTGCAAACCCATACGTCGAAAAAATAAAGACATAGAACCGTTTAATGGTGATTTTAAGACCAATCTTTGCAATTATTTTCTATCGAGCCGATTTTGTTCAATTATGTATCGAGCTCGTCTAGCGTGTTTGAAATATGATGAAAATTAACATTATATTTTTTTTGTATTTTTTTTGTGTGCAGTTTTTCTTAAAAAAGTGTTTAAATAACATCAATTTCAACAAAATTAGTTGTTGTCAGCCTCTTAAACCTTTTCGCGTCTGTGGCTATACGCAAACCACTCGCGCACGACTTATGCCAGCCAGTCCACTTATGCCAGCCAACTTAGCGCTTTCGGCGCTAAATCTAACGCTTTTTTGGCTGAGTCAACTCCCAACAAAATTATATAGCGCTTAGCGCCCAATCTAGCGCCCATTCTACCCAGCAGGAAAGCCAGGAAATTGTACAAAAAGAATAACATTCTGACGATGAAGAAGACTGGCTACTAAATTTGTAGATTATTTTTCTATGTAATTTTTAATTAAAAGTAATAATTACCTAATCTTTTACAAAAAACAAATTAAACTAAGATAAAATTAAAAACTAAACTTAAACTAAATATAAAAAGCTATAAGTTATAAAAAGAACACCCCGTCCAGCCCTGCTGGCTGTGGCAGGGTTCCCAGGACGCTAGCGGCATTACCCCTTTGGACCGCAAAGTTGTAAATATTTTTTGGTTGAATTAAAATCTTTTACACATTTAATTTTTAAATTCAGCGCTTTTTTTCGAAAAATATCCAAATCTAGCGCTTTTTTTAAATCAATTCAGCGCGTTTTTCTAAAGAGTGTTGGCAACACTGGATGGGTCGACATCCAGCCTAGTGCGCCTAGCAGTGGCGTGGCGTCCATAGAACTCGATTCCCACCGGCTTGCCTATTTTAAACAGTTGGGCAATTTATTGTGCAGAATTAGAGGAAAAGGCTAGTTAAGTTCCCTTCGGCTTGCCTTCTGATATACTTGACGCCACGCCACTGGCGCCTAGTGCCATAACGTGTGGAATAACAGTGTGTTCTCTCAGGTGATCGCGGTTCAAATCTCGTGTGTTTTTAGGGTTCCGTAGCCAAATGGCAAAAAACGGAACCCTTATAGATTCGTCATGTCTGTCTGTCTGTCTTTTCCGAAACTATGAAACCTATACTGTTGAAACTTGGTAAGTAGATCTATTTTGTGAACAGCATTAAGATTATCACACAAAAATAGAAAAAAAACAATAAATTTTGGGGGGTCCCCATACGTAGAACTGAAACTCGTTTTTTTGTTTTTCATCAATCCCATACGTGTGGGGTATCTATAGATAGGTCTTCAAAAATGATATTGAGGTTCGTAATATCATTTTTTTCTAAACTGAATAGTTCGCGCGAGAGACACTTCCAAAGTGATAAAATGTGTGTCCTCCCCCCTGTAACTTCTAAAATAAGAGAATGATAAAACTAAAAAATATATATAATGTAGATTACCATGCAAACTTCCACCCAAAATTGGTTTGAACGAGATCTAGTAAGTAGTTTTTTGTTTACTTAATATTTGTCCGTCTATATAAGTAACCAATATAAAGTGACCTCACACTGCCTTCATTTTGCTTAAAAGCAGGGCTCTGCTAGTAACACTGCATTTTATAATAACTTAGCGAATTTGTACGGAACCCTCAGTGCGCGAGTCCGACTTGCACTTGGCCGGTGTTGTTTTTATTTGCACTGGGCGCGGACCTCGGTTACGTAGCTACGCCACTGAAAATAAGGATGGAATTGTCTACGCTTCATTATTGTAATGAATAAAAATAACATGTTTCCATGTTGAGGATAAAGGAAAAAATCGTGGAGGAAATGTATTATTGGCGATAAATTAAAATTCCCCTTGTTGCCTTGGACTCTGTCTACCCCCCGTGAGGGATGAAGATGTGATTTGTGTATGTCAGGATAGCAGTAAGTGGAACGAAGTAGTCTCTGCCTACCCTGAAAGAGGCGTGACGGGATTGTATCTGTATATACATTTTTCCAATTTGTGCGGAACCCTCGGTGCGCGATTCCCAGTAGAACTTTGGCCTTCTGAAGACACAGATTCATTTTATTACTTTTTTTTACGACAGCCACGGACCGTGGCTTTGACTGATAACGAATGAAACCAGATCGTTTCCCGCTATCTTAAAAGATAAGATATTGTGACGTATTGAAATCGGTTGCATTACCGTAATTGTCGCTAGAAATATTAAACTGCATTGTTACGTAAAGTGAGATAAAATTGAATTAATTTAGTAATCATAGCATGAAGTGTTTGGTGTTCTGTCTTTCATCATCATCATCATCATCATCATCACCACCAGCCTATACACGTCCCACTGCTGGGGCACAGACCTCCTCTCAGAATGAGAGGGCTTGGGCTATAGTTCCCACGCGGGCCCAGTGCGGATTGGGAACTTCACACACACCATTGAATTGCTTCGCAGTTGTGTGCTGGTTTCCTCACGATATTTTCCTTCACCGAAAAGCTCATGGTAAATTTCAAATGAGATATCGCACATAAATTCCGAAAAACTCAGAGGTGCGAGCCCGGGATACGAACCCACGACCCTCTGCTTGAGAGGCCACAGGTCAAACCACTAGGCTACCACGGCTTTTTTCGTTCTGTCTTTAATAAGTCTTTATTTCCTACTAGCTTCTGCCCGCGACTTCGTCCGCGTAGAATAAGACTTAACAACTAATGTTGATAGTATGTTCTGCAATAATTATTTACGTTGCGACTCTAGGCAGCTACGACCTTTGACATGTTTATCGCTATTCCGCGGGAGCTTTGCAATTTTCCGGGATAAAAAGTAGCCTATGTTTCAATCTAGGGTAACAGCTATCTTCGTTCCAAATTGTATCCAAATTCGTCCAGTCGTTTTGGCGTGAAGACGGAATCAACATACACACTCACTCGCATCACATCGTCACAAACTTCGCATTTATAATATTAGCAGGATAGTAGAATATCGCCCTTTCATCCCGTGGGTAATTCGAAAGATCCTTTCGTCCTGTTCCTGCACCTACTCGTACATCATCCTCAAGGGCTTACTACATATTCAGTCTGTATTTCCTATACCAAAAATTTCTTCTTAGTGGCACCACTATGATAGGTACTCAAGGAATCATCATTATCAATAGAATAGAATAGAATAGTTTATTTGCTAGAATACATTCATGAATAGGGTACAGGATCATCATCATGTCTGCCGATTCATACTTAAATGAACACAAAATATTTACCTTGCTACTCCGCTACTTACGTGCAAGTTAACCAAGCCTGTGCGAAATATATACGTTTTGCATGCAAGCCCTCCCACCACTACTACCACACAAAACGCACACAAATCCCACAAACTTAATTAATCCTAACACCACAAATAATCCAATAATCCAAAATCAAATAATCCGCGTTTTGTGTGGTAGTAGTGGTGGGAGGGCTTGCATGCAAAACGTATATATTTCGCACAGGCTTGGTTAACTTGCACGTAAGTAGCGGAGTAGCAAGGTAAATATTTTGTGTTCATTGAAATGGACCTCCGCAAAGTAACGCCTGATTCAATAAAATTAAAGATTCATACTTACTTTCGCATTCATAATATTAGTTAGATTTTCGCGACCCTCCCGGCCCTTCATTTGGTATTTAATTTAAATGATTTAAGCCAACTATAAATCGAGTTATAACCGATTAATATCCAATAATCGATTGTGAACAACGATTATTCGCGCTCAATGGCGCGCGACGCCCGGCCTCCTCTCCTTTAACAACAAATTTATAAACATAGCTATAACACAATGATGTGTTTTTAATTAGCGAAGGCCTCGGAATTCTAGTATTTTGTACGCGTCCCGTAGGCACGTGCCTCTCGACACGGGCCTTACCATGACGTCTTAATGCGATTCAGTTTAGGTTCGCTCGCTGTCAGATTCATACTAAAAGTGAGAGCTAAAACTTGAACTGAGTCGGAATTAGGACGTCATGGTAAGGCCCCTGTTCTGAGAAGCAGTGAACATGTTTCCTAGTTTTAGGTTTTAGTGTTCTTTATTGTTATTTATTTAGTTGTTAATAAATGACTTGAATTCGCAAAATGTAGGTATACAAATCAAAAATGCACACTCCCGTGTGCACCACAGTACAGTTCCTTCTCTTCACGCGCAGATGGTTAAAGCCCATCGCGGGACTAGGGATGCGGCTAGCAACCCATCACTATTTTGATTTCCTTTTCCATCTATACGCCCACAAGCATGCGAAACGTGACCTTCAGGTCTTTACCTTAGGCTCTTTCAACCCCGTAAGGGATAAAGGCGTGATTTATGTATTGTATGTCTTCTGCATGGGTACGTTTTAAAATCTATAAAGTTTAAAATGTATAATGGGTTAAAATACATAACAGTTCAAAATATATAATGCGATTTACTCAGAAAATTGCAAATTAACAGAATTGCTATAAACTAAACCTAACCTAACCTAAACCAATCTATAGATCACGCTATAAAAAAAAATCATATACCTAATAGTTTCACAGAAAATGGCATTATATATTTTGAACTATTGTGCATTTTAACCCATTATACATTTTAAACTTTATATATTCTGATCCGCTTTCCTTCTGCACGCCGGATCAAAGAGCAGCGTGGAATGCAATGCAGTTTATGACATCAGAACTTCCTTTAGATATAATTTGAATGAAACCCATTAAAACTGTATCGATTCATCGTCTCAATCGATAACCGGCTCCAATCGATTGCGTCGCGGCATTGTTTGGGTCACTCTCCAGATGTAGGCATGTAACGGGTCCTGGATGTGTACTTTTACAAGGAGTGTCTTCTATAATACAACTAGCTTCTGCCCGCTTCGTCCGCGTAGAACTAAGACTTACATTAGGCAGCTACTACCTTACTAGTCGGGGGAACCGACTATTCGGCATTATTTGTAGTCGTTGACTATTCGGCAAAAAATGACGACTAGTCGGTTGTTATTTTTTTTAAAAGAGCGCATAAATAAAACCACGGTGACTACATTAAAGTCTTCTAAAGCAATGATTGTAAGCAAGGTAAAACATGACAGAAAATTTTGCAACGCACGGGAATTTTGCACGGGAAGTTGAAATCAAATGTAGCAGAATGAGTTATATTTGATCGACAAGTATGCGCGTGTGCTTTCAATTAGCCGAAGGCGGTCAGTTTTATCGGAACGGCTGTAGGAATAAAGCGAATTGACGAGCGCCCACAATGATCAGCAATGCCGAATAGTCGGCAGACAATTTGGCATTTTTGGAACCGACTAGTCGGGTATCGGCATAGCCCGTATAGTCGGCCCATCACTAGCTTTTACCCGTTTTTACTTGGGTACGGAACCCTAAAACAGGCCCTCGTGGGTTCCCCGCCGGTGCCCGTGGAGCGCACGCGCCGCCCGCGCACGCGCACACATTAGCATGTCAACAGTCAGCTGACGAAACCGCGACGCCCACCGCGAGAAAGCAAGACACCTAAGTACCAGTAGCGTCCGACCGAAATGTTTTCAAATTCAAATTCTAAATTCTTTATTCACATAAAATATGGTACACAATAGGTGATAAAATATCAATTCCAGCGCAGAAACATATTTTGTTACATAACAGCATGCAAAGTAACCTTAAAACTAGACATATATATATATTTACCTACATACATAGGCATCACAGAATGTAGAATGTGTTTTTGCCTAAATCAAAACCGAACCTTTTATAAATGCATTTTATAAATTTAAAACGCTGAATAAAATATCAGTGAGCTGTTTTTTCCAGGTTTTTGAGCAACTAGCGGTTGCCCTCGACTATGTCTGCGCAGAATTCGTTTATAGTGATAAACGCGGGAACTATGCGATTTTCCGGGATAAAAAGTATCCCATGTCCTTCCCCAGGACTAAAACTACCTCCGTACCAAATTTCATTAAAATCTGTTCAGTGGTTTAGGCGTGAAAGCGTAACAGACAGACAGACAGACTTTCGTATTTTTTTGAATTTAACGGGTAATAAAATTGTAGTCTGGCACCATCAGACTAGTTTCGGTCTGTTTCAGAAGACCTTTCTCAGGGGACTTATTCGTAAGTTAGCAGTTACATATTTTAGTTACAAAAAATCCACTTTAATTTGTTTGTTTGACGACATTTTAATTAAAACAGCTCTCGTATATTTGTAACGTCCAAACAAGTTTCATTCAATCTTGTTTTCCTTCATTAACATTAATTGGCTGTTCTCTCTTTCGCAGGTATGGCAGGCGAATGAGACAAAAAATCGACCGTCCCCGTGTATGTTCCGTGTCTAAAAATAGTGTTATTTTGTGAAACAGTGCGTTAGGTTTCATTCATGCACAATGCTCAATTATATTAATTTTCATATGCAAAGCTCAATTAAAACCAGTTCCTTATAATGGCTAGTGAGTTAAATTCGTCCAAAGTGTGAATTTATGTGCTTTTTACCAATTATTAATTCATAATTAAATTACTATAAAAACGAAGTGTTGGTGTTAGTGTAAACAGAGCCATCTGTTGGCGATGTTTAAAAGTTGACAGTGCATTGATATAAGCGCCATCTATCGTGGAGTAGCGATGTTTAGATGATGGAGGCGGGCTATATCCCGGCGAGCGCGCTTGGCGGCGGAGCAGTTCCTCCGCCCGCCTCTGTGATGGCGCTACCGGCGAACGTGGTGCGCGCTCCTGGCCTGAAGCGCGGGAAAACTGAAGAAGCCATTTCTGATCGGGTGAGTTTATTTGCTAACAAACTTATATTTTTAATATTCATTTTCAAACAGCAGAATAGGACGATTGCTGCCGCAGCATGACATGAACACTTGAACTTGAAATGTGTATTTCATCTACTCACTCATAGATGTCGCTAGTGGTTCGGAGTTACAGTATTGAATCCTTAAATTATTATATTCAACAATTACAACAACAAAGGAATAACATGAAAACACCAAAAATACGCGGAATGAATCAAAACAAAACACTCTGCTGCTAATATTTATCCGTTTTCCAGATAACATACCTAAATCTGTTGAGTGAATTTCGAAGTCTTACTAAATTCTACGCTTATATTTTCAAGGCACATTTTTAAGAGGTGCTCAGCGTTGCCGTACATACTTAGCAATACCGGCGACGACGGCGCTGCACACATAATCATCCTACAATTTTACACGGAATTAACTAGTTCCAGATTTCACCACCGGCATGGGCAAGTTTGTAAAAGCTGGAGTGTTCTTAACTGCTTGCTTTGAACATTGAGAGGATTACGTAGAACATTTTAAATGTACATTTTGACATGTTTTCGCAGTTTGAGAACCACTTCATAAAGTTTGAGAGCTAGAAATAAACACCTCTAAGATATTTGTTGACCCAATTCAAATCATCTCAATTTTCTAAAAGGGTCTTGACGGACAAATATTGCGGGTGGTAGCAACTTGTGCGGTCCGTGGTTCCTATTTCACGAATTTGACAATTGTCGGCGACATATGACAATTCAACATGCAAAGTGTAGTCAAAGAAGCCAACCGGCATAGATATTAGTCGAGTTTGTAATGTAAACAGAATTGTCGCTTGTCGCTGACAATTGTCATATATTCATTTATTCATTCATTGCAAAGTCAAGTACATGGTAAAAGATGTTATATGAGATTAGTAGCATAGAATAGATAATAACAGGGTAGAACGGAATCTCTTTTGACTGCGTCCAAAACGCCGCCATTTATATACCTACTTCCCCCTTCTCGTCGTTACACCCCTCTGTCGTCCAGGCGTATTGCTAG
Organism: Pandemis heparana; assembly: GCA_963854515.1. NCBI lineage: Eukaryota > Metazoa > Arthropoda > Insecta > Lepidoptera > Tortricidae > Pandemis > Pandemis heparana. Next base: position 7,210,396 of record OY978035.1, read on the forward strand.
GGTTGCTTACCGTTAAATATTATACTTACGTCTAAAGATAATATCGCAAAAAATAAGTTTTTATTTACTTCGAAATCATTATTTTATTCTAGTCTTACAAAATATGGAATTTATAAATCATTAGGTACGTACCTACATATTATAGATAGGTACTTCTAAATAAGAAGTTATTATGAGTGCCATACCAAATGAAGCCATTTAAGATGATTTAAGTAAGTATTACTTACCGACAAATATAAAATAAAATACATACAGGCTCACGTAAATCTAGTAGTAGTTTATGTGCCAAACGCGCGTGCGGCGACGCCGGCCGTGGCAGCCTAACTGAGTCGCTCGTTTAAGGCTCGACCTTTGAAATTTTCGTGAAAATGAGTTGTGTTGTAACCATTTTATACATTATAACGTAACAATTTATATGTCGGAAAAAATATATCCTAATCTGGAAGATATGAGAAGTAACATAGTTTTGGTAGAAATCCATTTTAGTGAAAGAAAGCAGAGAAAAAGCAATCTAAAGTCACCCCTATTTTTTCACTTGTAACCATTTTACTGCTCCATTTTTTATCAGAAAGAGATGAAATTTTATAATCTGCTTCATAAAATAATGAACAATAACTTTATTTTCCTACTTTGTCAAATTTCTTAAAAATTTACCTCGTTTTCTCAAATATTCCCTCCCAAGTTCCTACCGCTCCCCATTTTCGTCCATACGGTCAGTGCGGGACGAGGCGCGATGCATGACGGACCTGTGTCAATTTGCGCTGCGACCAAACAAAACTCCGATTTTAAATATTTGTGGAATAATTTTGTTGCGTAGAGTGGACAATCCGTTTTGTGATTCGTAAAGTAGGTAGTTTGTGAGGATATGAGTGAGTGTGTATGTTTGTTCCTTCTTCACGCTCAAACGACTGGACGGATTTGGATAAAATTTGGAACGAAGATAGCTGGTACCCTAGATTAAAACATAGGCTACTTTTTATCCCGGAAAATTGCATAGTTCCCGCGGGATAGCGATAAACATGTTAAAGGTCGTAGCTGCCTAGAGTTGCAACGTATTTATAAATTGTTGCAGAACTTGAACGAGTGCCGTTCTCAGAGACGTCAGTTAATAATTATGATTAGTTAGAACTTAATTGTCGTCTCTGAGTGTGAAACTTAACTGTAATTGTCCTCTCGGTTGTATTGACTGACGGTGGATATTCTACGCTGTTTTACCGTGTTAACGGATCAAGTTCAAGTTTTAATTTATCATCCCTGCGTAACCAGATACAAAGGAACAAATAGTGCTTTAATTATGTTAATTGGCGTTTCTGAGTGTGAAAGTTAACCTTTGCTTTCTCTCTTCTTCTTTTTGCGTAAAAGGTAGGTACAGAATAATTGTTTTTTGACCGTTTGTCTTCAAAATCGATATCTAAGGGTCCGAGTGGTCTTCAAGCATGAATCCGTTGTCAAAAGTTTAGAAAATGGCCGCCATTTTGAAAATTTTAGTTTTTCAACCGATTGCTTTCAAAATCGATATCTGAGGATCCGAGTGGTCCCCAAACATGAATCCCTTGTTAAAAATTGAAAAATGGCCGCCATTTTGAAATCTTTAGTTTGTGGGCCGATTGTTTTCAAAATCGATATCTGAGGATCCGAGTGGTCCCCAAGCATGAATGCGTTGTCAAAAATTCAAAAAGTGGCCGCCATTTTGAAATTTTTAGTTTATCGACCGATTGATTTCAAAATCGATATCTGAAGATCCGAGAGGTTTCCAAGCATGAATCCGTTATCAAAAATTAAAAAAGTGGCCGCCATCTTGAAATCTTTAGTTTTTCAACCGATTGCTTTCAAAATCAATATCTGAGGATCCGAGTGGTCCCCAAACATGAATCCCTTGTTAAAAATTGAAAAAATGGCCGCCATTTTGAAATCTTTAGTTTGTGGGCCGATTGTTTTCAAAATCGATATCTAAGAATCCGAGTGGTCCCCAAACTTGAATCCGTTGTCAAAAAATCAAAAAGTGGCCGCCATTTTGAAATTTTTAGTTTATCGACCGATTGATTTCAAAATCGATATCTGAGGATCCGAGAGGTTTCCAAGCATGAATCCGTTATCAAAAATTGAAAAAGTGGCCGCCATCTTGAAATCTTTAGTTTTTGGGCAGATTGTTTTCAAAATCGATATTTGACGGCCCGAGTGGTCCCCAAGCATGAATCCGTTGTCAAAAATTGAAAAAGTGGCCGCCATTTTGAAATCTTTAGGTTGTGGACCGATTGTTTTCAAAATCAATATCTGAGGATCCGAGTGGTCCCCAAGCATGAATCCGTTGCCAAAAAATTCAAAGAGTCGCTGCCATTTTGAAATTTTTAGCTTACCGACCGATTGATTTCATAATGGATATCTGGCGATCCGAGTGGTCCCCAAGCATGAATCCGTTATCAAAAATTGAAAAAGTGGGCGCCATCTTGAAATCTTTAGTTTTGGGCAGATTGTTTTTAAAATCGATATCTTATGGCCCAAGTGTTCCCCAAGCATGAATCCGTTGTCAAAAATTCAAAAAGTAGCTGCCATTTTTGAAATCTTTAGTTTGTGTGCCGATTGTTGTCAAAATCGATATCTGAGGATCCGAGTGGTCCCCAAGCATGAATCTGTTATCAAAAATTGAAAAAGTAGCCGCCATCTTGAAATCTTTTGTTTTTGGGCAGATTGTTTTCAAAATCGATATCTGATGGCCCGAGTGGTCCCCAAGTATGAATCCCTTGTCAAAAATTGAAAAAGTTGGCGTCATTTTGAAATCTTTAGATTTGGGCCGATTGTTTTCAAAATCGATATCTGAGAATCCGACTGGTCCCCAAGCTGAATCCGTTGTCAAAAATAAACCTAAAGAGTGGCCGCCATCTTAAAATTTTTGGTTTTTGGGCAGATTGATTTCAAAATGGACGTCTGAAGATCTAGCAAAGTGAACGCTTATCACTCTTGACCGTTTTATTAGAATAATAAATATTTAGCATACACACCAAAATTAAACTATACGTAAATGTTTATTAGGTAACTTCTTTACAAATCACGAAACAGATTGTCCACTCTATGCTACAAAATTATTCAACAAATATTTAAAAACGGAGTTTTATTTGGTCGCCGCGAAAAATTGACACAGGTCCGTCATGCAACGCGCCTCGTCCCGCACTGACCGTATGGACGAAAATGGGGAGCGGTAGGAACTTGTCCGGAATATTGCAAAAACGAGCTAATTGTTTAAGAAATTTAAGTAAGTAAGAAAATAAAGTTATTGCTCATTATTTTATGACGAAGATTATAAAATGTAATCTTTTTCTGATAAAAAATGGAGCAGTAAAATGGTTACAAGTGAAAAAATAGGGGTTCCTGATTATAGTTAATATCAAGAGTCAAGACTCTGTCAACTACAGGAGAAAAATGCTAGACTTGCTTGTTGCATGTGGTGTGATAGAATAGTGAGTGGCAATAATACCACACAATATAAAAAGTTCATATTGCAAAAATATTGTCTATGAAATGTACATTAATAAAAAAACGTGTGCGTCTCGGGACGTTCGACAAAAGTCATAATCTAAGTTACTAACAATATATGTCTATCGCACACTAAACACTAAGTAGAGAGAGGGGAAAGCGTCTATCCGAAATACAAATGAAGATTATTGTGAGCTGCCTGTGTGTATGCTGAGAAAGTTTTTGTCAAAAAAGCGTCAAGCGTGAGTCGGATTTAAATGTTAAAATGTCTAATTCCTGTTAGGTAGGTACTACTATAGACTCGATTGCGATGAAATTTTTGTAAGCTGCTGTGTAGTTTACGCCTATTTTATCATATTCTGACAACAAATTCAACTTTGGAGACCACTCAGATATTGATTTTAAAAGCACTCGGTCGAAAAACTAAACATTTAAAAATTGTGGCCGCTATTTCCATTTTTGACAACGGATTCGTGTTTGGGGACCACTCGGACCCTCAGATATCGATTTTGAAGACAATCAGTCCACAAACTAAAGATTTCAAAATGGCGGCCACTTTTTCAATTTTTGACAGCGGATTCATGCTTGGGGACCACTCGGGTCATCAGATATCGATTTTGAAAACAATCTGCCCAAAAACTTAAGATTTCAAGATGGCGGACACTTTTTCAATTTTTGATAACGGATTTATGCTTGGGGACCTCTCGGATCCTCAGATATCTATTTTGACAACAATCGGTCCACAACCTAAAGATTTCAAAATGGCGGCCACTTTTTCAATTTTTGACAACGGATTCATGCTTGGGGACCACTCGGGCCATCAGATATCGATTTTGAACGCAATCGGCCGAAAAACTAAAATTTTCAAAATGGCGGCCACTTTTCAAACTTTTGACAACGGATTCATGCTTGAGGACCACTCGGACCCTAAGATATCGATTTTGCTATGTGTAGAAAAATAAATATTTTCAAAAGTAGGTAATGGTATATTGGGGACATCATTTTTAAACTTAATCAATTATGACAAATGGCTGTAGCCCGAGACTCCGTCTGCGCTGCTATCCCGCGGGAACTATGAGATTTTCCGAGATAAAAACTATCCTGTCCTTCCTCGGGACTAAAACTACCACCTTACCAAATTTCATTAATATCGGTTCAGTGGTTTAGACATGAAAGCGTAACAGACAGATAGACAGATAGAGCGTTACTTTCGCATGTATAATATTAAGTAGGGATATCACGTTTCAATATAGTATTTTATGCAACAGTTGTATAAGAGAGGTCAAAAAAGGCGAGTGGTGTGGGTTACGATGTGAGCGTAGCGAACATCGTAAAGAAAGACACCACGAGCATTTTTTGACTTATTTATACAACGTTGCATACAATAACTTTTCTACGACTTCATTAAAATTATCATCATCATCGTCATCACATCATTAGCATTTGAAAGGTGATCAGCGTTGGACCTAGGCGTATGTTCTGTTAAATAAAACATAAATAATGCCAAACTCGGGCTCAGAGCGACCACATTACCCGAAAATGATACCCAATCACCATTTTTGTGTCAAGTGTCAAAATGACATCCGCCATCTTGGATCCTAAATATTATGCCAAATTCGCGATCAGAGCCACCAAATTGCCCGAAAACGACACCCATGAACATTTTTCTGTCAAAAGTGTCAAAATGTCATCCGCCATCTTGGATCCAAAAAATTATGCAAAATTTGTGCTCAGAGCCACCAAATTACTCGAAAACGACACCCTAACATTTTTGTGACAAAAGTGTCAAAATGTCATCCGCCATCTTGGATCCAAAAAATTATGCAAAATTCATGCTCAGAGCCACCAAATTACTCGAAAACGACACCCATGAACAATTTTGTGTCATAAGTGTTAAAATGTCATCCGCCATCTTGGATCCAAAAAATTATGCAAAATTCGTGCTCAGAGCCACCAAATTACTCGAAAACGACACCCATGAACATTTTTGTGACAAAAGTGTCAAAATGTCATCCGCCATCTTGGATCCAAAAAATTATGCAAAATTCGTGCTCAGAGCCACCAAATTACTCGAAAACGACACCCATGAACATTTTTGTGGCAAAAGTGTCAAAATGTCATCCGCCATCTTGAATCCAAAAAAATATGCAAAATTCGTGCTCCGAGCCACCAAATTACTCGAAAACGACACCCATGAACATTTTTGAGGCAAAGGTGTCAAAATGTCATCCGCCATCTTGGATCCAAAAATTTTTACAATTTCGTGATAAGATCCACCAAACTACCCGAAAACGACAGCCATCAACATTTACATGTCAGGTGTCAAATTATGTCAGTAAAATTGAAATATTGTGTTGTACACACTTTTTTATTTTGTTTGCTTTCTAAATTGCTAACACCGTATTTTGTCCTAAACGGCTGAATGGTTTCTGGCCTTAGTCCGGACGGACAAATTTAAAAAAAATTGTCTCCAGTATATTATGTGTACCATTATATTGGTGTTGGTGACCCTTTAACTGTCAAATAAAAGTACTGGAGTAGGAAAATATACTTAATGTTAAATATCACGTTATGACAACGATAATCATGCGATACGACCCGTCCACGTCCACCCTTGCATTGGTAACGATGCGCGGCGCGATGACGCGTCTATAATTTTACTCTGTAAGACAGTTTCGCGCTGACGTTTTAATGGAGCGGGTCGCGGGGGCGAGAGGCATAAGCTCCGCCCAAGCCCCGCCCGTACGCTCAAGGACTTTAGCGCGTGTACAAGCCTTAACGAGTACTGTAATATCGTGACCTTGTGTCCGGCCGGAGCGGGAGATTCCGTTCTACTATGTTCTTACTTATTCTATGTTAGTAGGTAAGTACATGACGCCCTGCAAGGGCACACAATAGTTATTTATCACTAAAAGTCAAAAATACAATAAAATTAGATGTCATGCCTTATAAAATATTGATTAAATCTGTGAATTATAAAATAAAGTTAAAGAGTTGTAAAATTTTGATTACTGACAGACATACAGGGAAAAGGGTAATGTACAGTAAAGATAATAAGAACAAAACGCATGTCAAGTTACCCATACCATAAATTAATTATTTAAATCAGGATGTCAAAGAGTATTTTTATTTGGAATTTTAATTTATATATTTTATAATTTTAGTCATATATTGAAATAGGCGCCAGATAGCTACCACCATCCTACTCGCTAATCCTGCCGCCAAGCAGCAGTTTTAGCGCTGCTGTGTTTCGGCGTGAAGTGAGGCAGCTGGTGAACCTAATGGCACAATAGGTATTTTGTCTTAGCCTTCCATGGCAACACATCTGCAATGCTCCGGTGTTGTGGATGTCTATAAGCATTGGCGATTGATTCAGCCTTCCTTGTTGGAAATTAAAACAATTTGGGCGTGAAAGGGACGGATGAAAACGACGAATTTTTTGACATGTTTTTTGTTTTATTTTTTTCCGTCTGTGTCCGTTTGCGCTAATCTTGGAAACTACTGAACGGATGTTCATATAATTTTTGATTTAAAGTTTAAACATCCTGGAGGAACATTGGCTTTGTTTTGTCGCAATCACAATCCTACGACGGGAAGAAAAATAACTACTATCACTGAACTGAACATTGAATAAATACCTATACAGAAAATAATTCTTTCTATAGAATACTCGTACAGGAACAAGAAACGTGACGTTTAAATTAATAAAATATTTTGTATGGAACCCTCTCCGTGTGAGATCGACTCGCACTTGCCGACTAAGGCAACATAGTCTACTTTGTACGTAGACTACACGTAGATCTATTAACTAATCGTGTTATGAAAAGCAAGCCTAAAAATATTGTAAAATCAACGCTCAGCGGGACCAAAGGAGATTACACCCTAATCTAATTACCTATCTGAATATCGTTACCCATAACTAAACTATGAACTTCCGAACATAACCCCACTACACTAAACGCATACTACGTTTAGTTAGTGTGGAACCGCGCGGCGGCGGCGACGGACGTCAGCCATCTTGTTTTCGTTTCGCGCCATTTCTAACGTCAAACGTCAACCAATGTGATGCGAGTGCCAGTGTCTGTGCCGTGTTGAAATTAAAAAGTTATGGTGAGATTTGCGTGCGAAAGTTGCGTAAGTTAGCGCGTGGCCTGTTTGAAGACTTTGTTGCGATGCGATTCGAGATGTGTTCCCGGCCTAACTAAGACGAGACTATAGAAAAACAAGATCTGGCTGTATGGCTTTAAACTTTCGCCTTTACCAGGCCAAAAAAAATAGGAAGTTGACAGTTATTTCAATACGATTTCAAAAACTCGAGTTTCTTGAACACCTGAGTTTTAGTCGCGTTCTAACATTAATATTTACTTACGTATCACGGACGTATTGCTTGGAAGAGCAAAAAAAAAGTTAATTTGCGTAGTTTAATAAATTTAAATACTATTGCGGTCAACGCTATTCATAAAAAGTCCAAAATCCAAACGTATTGATAAACACAAACACTGTTTCGTGTTTTATATAAAAAAACGAATTGTGACTTCTAAATAATACGCATTTACTTAAATCTACATAAAACAAAGCTTGTATCGGCGATTGTCATCAAAATATGATAAATATTAGCTAGTCTTGTCATACCAATACCACCTACAGTGAAAATGGAATAATTTGATTTATCTACGCATAAGATTACGCATATACGCATAAGATCATTGGATTCTTGTAAGAAACGACGGAAATAAACATACGTTGCTCTGTAAATAACAAAGATTAATTTTAGCATAAGTTTACACTATTAAACTACTAATTACAAGATTATCTGCAGTGACTGCATTATATACATATACTAACTCGTGTTTTAAGGACGGTTGCATAAAATACTATTGAGTAACTAACATAACATACACCTTTTGTACTACTATATCTTGATGGCGTCCTCAAGGTCGAAAAACATTACGATTTATATTATTTATTATTCAACACCGCAGTCTGTAGCTGGTACGGTACGTAAACAGCAGTGGTTTTAAATAATCTTTCCACCAAAAACGTGTAGAAAGGAGTCAAGCTAGTTTTTATTTATTAATACCTAGCTACGACAAGCGAGAATAGCCAAAATTAACGTCTTCACCGATGCCAATGTTCAGTTTTGATTAAATTAAAAAAATGTGAAACCCCCCCATTAATCGAGTACCTAATCAGTGGAACTCAACCTTTTTGAAGTGAAAACTTTTTTTGGATGTTAAACTCGCGTCAGACGTAAGACGAAGGGAGAGTTTAAGTACCAGGATATCAGAATCCTCTAAGAGCTTATTTTGAAATACGAATGAAGCGTCGCGTTCGATTTTTGAAGTGTATCTAGGTACGTTGATTTCGTCGCTTTAACGTACATATGTGCGTTTGGTCTAGTGGTGTAAGGTGTGGAATAACAGTGCGTTCTCTACCTCAGTTCGAATCTCGTGTAGAAAAAGTTTACTTTTTTTTTTCTTTTTGCGCGAGTGTGCGTGTGTGTAGTTTTCACTTCTGCCGGCATTCCCGGATACCCGGTGTTTTTTTTTTATACGAGCCACAAACACGTTTTAGTCACAGCTATAGTGTCGCAGGCTACAAGCAAAATTATTTAGGGGTAGGTTGTAGAGGTAGGTAACTCTAGACGGGCCAACCACGAAGGCCGAGCGGGCCGCAGGTTGAGTACAGCTGACCTAATCAAACCGTAAATAATCACTTTGGAAAAGAGCTGATATTCTTCAAACTGCTGGACCAATTTTTACCAAACATGGCCGAGAACCATCGCAAGGAAACTGGCTTTCGAATGAAAAAAACCTCATGGAAATCGGTGCATCGGCTTGAGAGCTATGATATCATAGACAGACACGTACACAAACATCGACGTAAAATTTATACATACATACATACACACCGACACGCCTCTTTCCCACAGGGGTAGGCAGAGACTACTTTGTTCCACTTGCTACGATCCTGACATACCTCTTTCGCTTCATCCACATTCATCAATCTCTTCATACATGCTCGTCGGTTTCGGGTACTCTTGACCTGGCCTTTTTCCAAAACGTCTCCAATCTGATCACGGAACGTCCGTCTAGGCCTTCCCCTCCCAACGCACCCATTCACACTCCCCATATAAGGGTGCGACCAAACCGCCGCGTATACGCAGTGACGTGTCTTATGCGTCACGTTTTCTCACCGTTTCTTCATACATTTTGTTGCGATTCCGTAACGTCACCGTTTTTTAAGCGGCGGTGTGGTCGAACCCTAAATCTGTTTAGTTAATCTTCTTTAATCTATCCACTCTACGGTCTTATTCCTCCGAGACTCTACGTGACCAAAATTTCAAACTTATAACCTCTTTGCGTCGCAGGTTAAAAAAGAACGCCTCGGACGATAAACGGGAGCTATCATGTCATGCTGTGCATTGCGCGAATGCCACTTGCCGCGCCCACACGCGTTTTGACTCCAGTTTCGACAATTGAACGGAACAAGTCAATTAGAGGGTATCCAGAACAATCTCAGCTCGAGCGAGAAAAGCAACACTCCGATGGAACGCGAGTTTTTGAAGTGGAAACTTTAGCGGCGTTGAGCGGTTTTTGGGATGGGTAAAAAATGTTAAACTCGCGTCAGGCGTAAGACGGGGGGAGAGTTTAAGTACCAATATCAGATCCTCTGAGAGCTTATTTTGAAATACGAATGAATCGCGTTCGATTTTTGAACTGTTTTTTGTTGAGTCGTGGAGCAAAAGTACTAGGGCATCAGCATATTGTTAGAGGTCTGTCAATATAGATAATACGTACGTTTTTTTTGTAAACGGCCAGTACGTGCGTCTTGAGCGTGGAGGTTACAACATTAAAATCTAATCTAAGCTGCTGTTTTCACTTCTGCCGGCACTCCCGGAGTACCCGTCGCTTTTTTGTCCGTATGTGTACGATGCGCAAACTTGCCCTAACCACTAACCACCGCGCCTAATGGAATGTTCCCGCTGGAAACTTTCGTTAGCGCTTACTAATAATATTAATTAACTTATTTGACGGTGGAGGCGTTTTACAACTGAACTTAAATTATTTTTATTCGCCTTTTTCTTTCTCTTTCTTATCATTATCGCATATTTTGTTTCGCTTTGACCAGTAGAGAGTTTATACATCTCTACTATAGACCAATGTAATTTAAGGTACGAACTTAACTTAGGGACCTTTTACATCCCTTTTATAAAATGTATAGGTAAGTTAAGTAGAATTTAAGTACTATTGTAAATCTATTTTATGTTGAAAAAATGACTTTCTGCCAAGTTTCTTGCGCCGCATTCTTCTTGGCAATGATGATCTTTCCGAATGCGCTGGTAGATTAAAAAAAAGACATGTAAAAGAGCCCTTGGCGGCCTAATTGCAAAATAAACTTTTGACTTTTGACTTTTTGACTTTATAAATTCTCGTAAAAGTTTCTGGAAACTTCCGAGAACATTCTTGCATTTTTCTGAATGCTCTGCAACGTGTACTTTGCTGCGTAGCGTATGCCACCCACGGCGACCTTGAGCCACTCCGCTTTCCTCACGACGTAGGTCGGTCACGCATTAATCTTCGCATTCTTAGTTGAAGGTGTTTCATTAGCCAAAATGCCGCAGTCTGATTTGACGGACCGCACCCGCACAAGCAGCCCGGCTAGTAGAAGAGCGCGCGAGCGACTACCCGTCTCTTTCTAGAACGACCAGAAAGCAAAAGACGGGCAAACTGAAACTGTCTCCCGGCAGTTTTGGGGTCCAGATGATATGCCTAGTAACATATAAAAATTGATGCTGGTTTATAGAACATTTTTTTTTCGTAATTCCAGGCGCTACAGCGTCGTCAAGTTTTTGACCATAACTTCGTTATTTTTTTTCCAATTTTCAAACTTTGACTTGTAATATAAAGCTTAATAATTTATTTGCATTATTTTACTACATTATTTTAGCCTGGAGTCTAGTTTTGGTGCAAGAAATAAAAGTTCGTAATATTTTTCCAAGATTATAATTTTTCCATTAATAGCTCTTAAACGTTACCATTAATGCAGTTACAGTTCAGAGCGCAAATCTAACTAATATTATAAATGCGAAAGTATGGATGGATGGATAGATGGATGGATGTTTGTTTGTTTGTTACTCAATCACGCCAGAACGGCCCAACGGATCTGGATGAAATTCGGCACATAGATAGAGAAAAGTCTGGAATAGCACATAGGCTACTTTTTATCCCGGGAAATTGCGTTGTTCCCGTGGGATATCGATAAACGAATTCTTTGCAGACGAAGTCGCTGGCAACAGCTAGAATAGTATATTTAACTAGCTTTCATTTGATACCCCACATGTATACGTGCGTTGCATAAGTTGGGTGTAATTTTCATTTTTCAAAACGCGGTGGCGGCCAATTTGATGACGTCATAACTGGTGACCTTGACACCTCAGAAACTGTATCCCGGCAGTTTTGGGGTCCAGATGATATGCCTAGTAACATATAAAAATTTAGTGCTGGTTTCCGGAAGTGAAAAGTTCCAACCTTTTTTGGACGTAACGCCAGGCAGGCACTAGGTATATCTCGCGCGCGTCGCTACTCTTGCGCGCTCCCTCTCGTGCGTCATGGGTTTGAATCCAGATCCGCACAGATCCAGGCCTTATTGTCTAAAGTATGATATTGTTCTGCCACTCGCAGAATAGATTGAATAAGCTTTATTGACTTGTAATGCCTGTTACCAAGAATAAATTTCATTTCATTTCATTTTCATTTCATTTTGTCTAAGCCAAGGTTCTGGCAGAACATCAGCGTCTCGAAGCAATTCGTGACATGGTGCCGAGACAGCTTCCATTTTCGTGTCCGTTTGCTCCTACTAGGTGGTAATTATGTATTAATATTTTCAAATGGACTCACGCGGCCCCAGGCACTGAATAAGTAATAATACTAACGTCCCCAGGTTATGAAACACTGGTATGGAAGTAACTGCACACTTTGTTCTAGCCCTCTGCGTGCGAACAGACAATAGCTTTGCATTTTATGGATGGCGGCCGGTGCACGGTGGGCAGCGCCGTACGTAGACACACTGCCATTAATTTAAACATGACATCACGTTAGTTACAACGCAAATAAGATAGGAGATTGAATACGTAGGAGCGCGCTAACATGCCTCTAATGGCTAGCACAACCTAGATATATCTAGGCCTATAAAACCTATACCAAGCGTGAGTTTTTTTAAAGTGGCTTCTTTAGCGGCGTTGAGAGCTTTTTGGGATGGGTAAACCTGTTAAAATCGCGTCAGGCGTAAGACGGAGGGAGAGTTTAAGTACCAGGATATCAGGATCCTCTAAGAGCTTATTTTGAAATGGTACGAATGAAGCTAGTCGCGTTCGATTTTTGAAGTGTACATTGTATACATGTCGGACTACCGGGAATTTTGCATTCCACTTAGTTCGACCATTCTGACCAAGAGGATTTTTACAAGTTTCTATTTAACTTGCAATTTATGTATGTAAGTATGTTTGCCGGGGTGGAATCTTGCAACTAAATTTTAAGAAAACTTGATTTAGATAGATATATTTATTCATCAACAAAAATTACATTATTCTTGTATATGTAGATAATTTATGTTTATTGCTCATAAAATTACACTGTCATAATCCAATAAGGCGAATAAAAAATAATGAAGTAAAGCTATAAGATGGAAGCGCCTGCCTTTACCTTAGTGCTCTTTGATTGACTTCCGACAAGGATGTTTATTACCGCTATCTGTGGAACTTCCTAGCTGCCAACCTAAAGCGCAGAATGCGGCAAGTAAGGCAAATGGCGCCAAAACGAGATAAATAATGCGGTAATATAAATAAGGCGTTCACGGGAAGTAATGTTGATTTATAGTAAAATATTATATTACAATACAATACAATAACTCTTTATTGAACACTAGCTTTTTCCCGCGACTTCGTCCGCGTATACTTCATTTATTGACAAATAGCTTTTGCCCGCGGCTTCGCTCGCGTGCACCAGGAGTATTTCAATCCCGTTTTTTTCCCGTTCCCGTAAGAATTTCGGGAAATGTTCTCTTAATGCTCCCTACACTCCCCAAAGAACCCACTTGCCAAATTTCAGCTTTCTACGACCAGTAAAACGAAAAATCCCGTTTTTTCCCGTTCCCGTGGGAATTTTGGAAATCCCTCTCTTAATGCTTCTCTACACTCTCCAAACAACCTAAATGCCGAATTTCAGTGTTCTACAACCAGTAAAACGAAAAGTCCCGTTTTCCCGTTCCCGTGGAAATTTCAGGAAATTGTCTCTTAGTGCTTCTTTACACTCATCAAGCAACCTACATGCCAAATTTCAGCTTTCTACGACCTGTAAAACAAAAAATCCCGTTTTTTCCCGTTATCGTGGGCATTTTGAAAATTCCTCTCTTAATGCTCCTCTACACTCTTTAAGCAACCTACATGCCAAGTTTCAGCTTTCTCTCTCTCTCTCTCCAGCCTATAATACGTCCCACTGCTGGGCACAGGCCTCCTCTCAGAATAAGAGGGCTTGGGCTATAGTTCCCACGCGGGCCCAGTGCGGATTGGGAACTTCACACACACCATTGAATTTCTTCGCAGTTGTGTGTAGGTTTCCTCTCGATGTTTTCCTTCACCGAAAAGCTCATGGTAAATTTCAAATGAGATATCGCACATAAATTCCGAAAAACTCAGAGGTGCAAGCCCGGGATTCGAACCCACGACCCTCTGCTTGAGAGACCGACCAGTACGACCAGTAAAACGAAAAATCCCGTTTTTTCCCGTTCCCGTGGGAATTTCGGAAAGTCCTCTCTTAATGCTTCTCTACACTCCCCAAGCAACCTACATGTCGAATTTCAGCTTTCTACAACCAGTAAAACGAAAAGTCCCGTTTTTCCCGTTCCCGTGGGAATTTCAGAAAATTGTCTCTTAGTGCTTCCCTCATCAAGCAACCTACATGCCAAATTTCAGCTTTCTACGACCTGTAAAACAAAAAATCCCGTTTTTTCCCGTTTTCGTGGGAATTTTGGAAATTCCTCTCTTAATGCTCCTCTACACTCTTCAAACAACCTACATGCCAAATTTTAACTTTCTACGACCAGCAGTATAACAAAAAATCCCGTTTTTTCCCCGTTCATTTCCATCAAAATTTTGGGAAATCCTTTTGTATAGTGCTCCCCTATACTCCCCAAGGAACCTGAAGGCCAAATTTCAGTTTTCTACGATAATTAAAACGAAAAATCGATCCCGTAGAACTGAATATAAATCCCGTTTTTTCCTTATTGGAATTTTCGAAAATCCTTAAAACTGTTTTTTACTATTATAATCACCTACTTCTATGCCAAATTTGAAGTCTAGTAATTATAGTTTAGGATTTCGTTGAACTGAATAGGTATAATATAAATCCCGTTTTTTCCTTATCCCGTGAGAATTTCCAAAAATCCTGAAATTATTTTCTTAGTTTTGTAATCATCTCCTTGTGTACGAAATTTGAACAGTATATTTATTAAGTATAGTTACTTAGAGATAGGGTCACTCGGAATCGAATATAATAAATCCCGTTTTTTCCCGTTCCCGGAAATTTGTGTGTGTGTGTGTGTGTGTGTGTGTGTGTGTGTGTGTGTGTGTGTGTGTGTGTTATTGTTTTCGTAATCAGCGACCCAATGAACCGTACAAACAATACTACCCACTATAATATAATAATAATAATACCCACGTTGATTTTCAGACTTTGTCACCCCCTATCCCCTTTTAAGGGTTGAATTTTCAAAAAACCTGAAACAGGTGTTTACTCATTTATCGTTAGGAATACTCATGTGAAGTTTCGAATAAAATAGTCTAACTAATCTTGTTTCCCCATACAAACTTTGGACCCCCATTTAACCCCTTTAGGGGTCGAATTTTGAAAAATCCTTTCTTAGTGCACCCCTAGACCTTATAAGGAACCTACGTGCCAAATTTGGAATCTCTAGAACCAGCGGTTTGGGCTGTGCGCTGATATGTCAGTCAGTCAGTCAGTCAGTCAGTCAGTCAGTCAGTCAGTCAGTTTCTTCTTTTATATATTTAGAAGATCACATATAACAATCAAAACAGAAAAAAGGCATACAGAAATAATAAGGTAACAATAGGCAGCCTCTCGATTATCTGGTTTTGTGTTTAAAATAATGTGAACAAAATGTGAACATAGTTTGATTAATTATTACGATTAATGACAATCGATTTGACGTCTGTCAGGCTGTGACCACAGATGCGAAAGATTAAAAAAGATGGACCGCAAAATCTCAGCAATAACGAAACAAGTTTTCAAACAAAAAACGCTCAACTCTGCAAAAACTGCAAACAAATAGAAAAAGGCGATATCGCATTTCCGCTAAAATAGAGTTCTCTTTATAAAACATCGTGAAAAATCTTTCTAGAATTGGCGGCAGTCCAGCAGAAAATTGAAATAAAATTCTCTCATCTCTCATTTCCAACCCAAACAGAACGCAAAACAAGCACCATTTAATATTTATTTGCTAACAACTCGCTGGCAATCAATTTAACAATTGCAATTACACTAAATTGAATACCATAATCACCTTTTTGTTTATATTTTTTCTTCACATGTTTCGACATACTTAATCTGTATTCCCCGACCTTGGCTGAATGGCTGAACGACCTTCGGCAAGCCTTAGTCCAAACCCACGGCGCGAAAAAAATTTGGTCATCGCCATAAACGAGACGAGAATTCCATGCAATGGTCTTTATGTAAAACGTGTTTATAGGCGTTTCTTTTTATTAGTTAAGTTATTTGAAAGGCTATTTATTATTAGTAAACGGAATGTGGCAAAACTGTTAATCACGTTCGCGTGTACAAAATTAAAGTTTAGTTCCTACAGTTAGAGCGGTTTCGCACTTCGTCCGATCCGAAGCCCGAGACTATGACGGAAAGAAATCGGATGACGGAGATTAGGCTTATTGTCTAACTAGAAAGAAAGAAAGAAAGAAAGAAGACATTTATTCATTTTGCAAGACACACAATTTTATAGAAAAGAAACAACAAAAACAAAAACAAAAACACAGATATAAAAATTAGATCATCAGCGTTGTGTGTCTCCGCAATAGTGAAACGGTCGCTGGCTCAGCATTACGCTGAGGTGTTAGACACCTGCAGCACTGATTTTCAGCCAGAACCGTCTGTGACTCAAGAAACGATACACAGGCAAAATATACTACATAAACCGTAAACTTTTATGTAAGTAAAGTAATAAATAGACAGAACCCGACTTATGTGTGACTAGAAAATACATAAATTTATTAAATAGTTTACAATAAACAAAAAACAAAAAGGAAGGAAGACTATATTGTTCAAAGACAACAAGCTGGCATATCAGTGTACAAAGTGCTGGAGGACTATTTTGAGGATTTTTGGAACTCGCTCGCAATCGGCATCGTGTTCATTTTGACAGTTCATGTATGCGCTGACAATTTGGCATCGGAATCAGCTAGCTGTCCTGTCACATTCATACAAGAACTGCCAAAATGAACACGATGGCAATTGCGAGCGAGTTAGACAATAAGCCTACGGATCCAGTGCGTAAATTACCACAGAAATAGTTCTACGGCTATGACGGACCATATTTTCACGGGTTCGGATCGGAATCGGAAATTTAATATTTTGATTACAATAACATTCACTCAATCACAAAAAAAAACGAGAAAAAGTGAATCATCAGTCAATCATTTTCTTCAGATGATGAAGACGAGCCATTCTATAGAAATCAGTGCTGCCATTGTTTACGGCTTTGAGCTCCAATTTTCAGTAAATATCACTACACGGCTGGTGAAATTCAGTAATTAATTTGTCTAAATAAAATAAATAAAACGGGCCAAGTGCAAGTCGGCCTTCAAAAAAATTATCTTGATCGATTTATTTTTTCCTTAACCGATTATTAATTAATAGTCTGTGGACAATATGAAAAAATCGTTATGCACAGCACTTAGCTGAGTGAGCGATACCCATCAATGAAAAATGCAATTACCTTCAGAACATTTCGATCGGTAAAAAATTTAGAACTTCATGGGCGTGAACTGTCAAAACGGGCCTTTTAATTTTTTTTTTTTTTTTTATTATAAACTGACCAGCGATTGACCTCTATCTCACCTGATGGTAAGTGCAGATGAGGCCGAAGATGTAGCTCACTGGTTCAGTAACAGCCTGTTCACTCTGGATTTGAATAGTCCAAGGTTATACTTATCCGGAAAGACAGACGATGGAAGCGCATTCCACTCCTTAGCAGTCCGCAGTATAAAAGATGAAGCGAAGCGCTTCGTGCGAGAACTTGCGGGTGGTAGGGCCTTGTGCAAGGTCCGTCCGGATAGCTACCACCATCTTACTCGCTAATCCTGCCGCTAAGCAGCAGTGCTTGCACTGCTGTGTTCCGGTGTGGAGAGTAAGACAGCCGGGGAAATTACGGGCACAAGAGGCATTTCATCTTAGCCCTCTAGGTTGGCAACGCATCTGAATCCCTCCGGGGTTGCGGGTATCTATGGGCAGTGGTGATCGCTTACCATCAGGTGACCCACTTGCTCGTTTGCCTTCCTATTCGCATAAAAAAAAAAAAAAAAAAAAAATACTGACAACATAAAAAATAGCGACGACTTTAACTCCCGTGTGTGGCGACAGAACTGATAAAGCGCCTATATTTTGTTTAGGAGGGCTCTGCTAACACTGGATTTCATAGTAACTTGCCGATGTCCGGAACCCTCTGTCCGCGAGTCCGACTCGCACTTGGCAGGTTTTCAATGATTTTGGCCTCAATTATTTATTTATTTATTTTCGGAGAACCAACAGCTATAAATTACAGAGTTGATTTACTTCTATAGTGCCGATGACGCCAATTATAGGATCTAACAACTAGTTAGTTATTTCGGATTTCGGCCTAATCTTGCTATGTCTCTGGATTCTGGACCAGGCAGGACTGTAATATCTGCAACATTAAGGAGTATTATCTCGGAGCTCCATTTGTTAGAACTGTTAGAATTGACGTCATTATTTATTTTGCTGTAACAGTGTCACTCTTCAAATAGAGCTCGGTTCTTTAAGCTCATGAATCAGTGTTATTTTTAGCAGAAAGTTGTTTTATCTGTAGCAATTCGGATGTTTCTTCTTTAGGCTACGTGAACCGTAATTTAGCCAGAACAAGCAATTGATTAAGAATAAGAATAAGAAATCTTTATTTCGCAAAATAACACGTTATACAGTAATGTTTATACGGCTGTTTTTTATTAAATAAATAATAAATATTAGGGAACAATTCACACAAATTGACCTAGTCCCAAAGTAAGCGCTAGTAAGGCTTGTGTTATGGGTACTAGCAGTGGCGTGGCGTCCATAGAACTCGATTCCCAGTGGCTTGCTTATTTTAAGGCAGTTGGGCAATTTATTGTGCAGAATTAGAGGAAAAGGCGAGATAAGTTCCCTTCGGCTTGCCTTCTGATATACTTGACGCCACGCCACTGGGTACTAGACAACGATAGTATATATACTTATATAGAGAAATACATACTTAAATAGATAGAAACATCCATAACTCAGGAACAAATATTCGTGCTCATTACACAAATATATGTCCTTAACAGGTTTCGAACCCGGGACGCTTGCTTCGCGGGCAGGGTCACTACCAACTAAGCCAAACGCATCGTTATTACTACAAGCTTTATATTAACTTGATATGTATGTACAGTACAGTCACCGCCATATAGTTTGAAGCATCAAAGTAGGTCAAATAGTTCGGTACACCATAGAAATAGTATGGTGAATATGGTGATGGTGCGTCGAAATTTTTGGTCGCTTTGGATGTTACGCACTATCAGCGGTGCCAGATTAGGCGACTTATCGCCATTTAGGCTACCTTAGGGGGTCAAATGGCGACCAAAAAATCCGATCGGCTACCAGTAGCCATTTAGGCTACCTAGAAAAAAATTTGCGGGCGATTTAGGCTATTTCAGGATTACCCAAATTTATGGAATCATTCCTTCATAATTCCAAAAATGCTTGCAACAAAACGTAATTATGCATGTCCGCTCCGCAGTTCTTTCATGTGCGTTCTATTGCGTTCCTTGTCAAAAATCAAAACAAGACAAGAAAGCTAAGCGAACGAAATGCAACTTCACATGTCATGTCAGATTTGTCCAATATATAAAATAAAATGGCTGTATGGTGCAAAACCTTCGCTTATTCCCTTGCGAAATCAATTTTAAAAACAACAAACAAACCAAAATATAAAAAAGTTACGACTAACCACGCGCGAATTTTTTTGCATTCTTGCTTTCACAGAATCTTTTTGATTGATTGCTTTACGCTGTATTTTTTTACGTTTCTTCTTTACCTGGCTAGGCTGCTTAGCACAAAATGTTAGGCGAATTAGGCTACTTGAAAAAAAAAACATATAAGGCGATTTAGGCTACTCCGTAGTCAAAATTAGGCGAATTGAGTTAGCTGACATCTGGCAACCCTGCGCACTATATAGTAGGCGGCAAATAAGTAAAACGTGGAGGGGATAAGTGCAGTATGAAAATGATGTTGTTTTTCATATTGCGCATATCTCCTCCACGTTTTACTTATTTGCCGCCTACTACACGCTGACTGTATGTATGCAAATATGTTTATATCTTCAAACGATTGAGCTGAAATTTTCCATGCTTGTGTAAGTCGGATGACAATAAAATAATCGGCAGTGACTCAGCTAGTAGCACCCCTCTTTTTGCGTCGAGGGTTTATAAGCGAGAAGGTAAACTTAATGACTTAAATACATTATTATAGCAATAACTCAATTCCTAGATATAAATAGATGGAAATAAATCTATAATTAAACAAATAATTGCGTACCGCAGCCACAGATAAGATACTTTCCAAGTTGGACAGGAGACATGCGATGTTTCGTGCCCGACACGAATTTAACGTCTGCTTTTATGCTCGGTTTTTTGTGCGCAAAAGAAAAATAGTTTAAATTGAAATAATAAAATGATCACATCAGAATCTCATGATGAATTTTTCATATATTAAAAGTACACCATTGAAATTTGTAAACAATGGCTGCGCTATTAAACCATTTCTTTTAATAAATCTACAATTTCATGTTTTTTTTATGCTTTCTTCAATTATTTGTAGTTCTTTTAGCGCATGTAAATAAAGCACGTTCGTACTTTAAACCATAATATTTAATGGCATATTGAGCAAAATACGTTAAATTGCATTGTTGCCAACATAAAGGACTAAAAAACAATAAAACGGCCGTATCTGCAAACGCTTCATGCAATGAACCTTTACAATGCGCGGAATGTCATTTCAAATTCAAACAGTTCGGAACTAGTAGTACAAATATTTCACGACCCTGGCTTTTGTGCTGCAAGGGAACCTGAACCAAGGACGCATTGAAATAAGGTTAACTTATCTAAACACGTTTCAACATTATCGTGAAACAGGTTTGCTGTATGCATAGATAAAAAAAGACGATCTCAGTACACGAGATAAGTTTTGTAGACTTTATTGCAAAGGAATAGAATTCAGTTTGAAATGATCGGAGGATGCCCATTGACTTAGCACACTGACACAGGTCATGGCTGTATACAGTAGCGCCACAAGCTTATTAAAAGTGGTGGTCAAATTTAGAACTAACATTGCATGACTCCATGACTTCCATTGTGGTCTGGCAAAGAAAAACATATAAGGTGCTAGCTGCTTCTCTTCCGGCGTAGATGGTAAAAGCAAGCCCATCGACTACAGTTCAGGCCAGTTTCGGCCTATATAGGTATATGTTTATGTTTACATACAAATGCAAACCCAGCTCTTGCTTCCACATACATACGACCACAGGCTCTTCCGTAAACAGTACGTCATTATGTATTAGGTTATTATTATTATTATATTAGCCTAATTGAGTGTCCCACCGCTGGGCAAAGGCCTCCCCTTTTTCCCGCCACTCGTCCCGGTCGAGGGCATGTTCCTACCACTCTTCCCGCCATTCTTCTTCTGGGTCAGGGTATGCATAAGGTTGGTTTAAAAAAATACGGAAAAAACCAATTGTCATCATTACGCAAATAACAGTTTTTATAACGAATACATTTTGGTAACACAATGGAAAGCAACAATACCTAAATGATACCGAGTAACGTTGGAAAGTATTTGAAATTCAGCTTATAAAATTTCAAGTTATGTAACCTATAAGTCCTATTAAGCCTTGTGATACATTTCAGTATCCACTTTAATTTGAAAGACAGACTTTCTAATTGTATCATACATACTCGTACTAACCCCCAATAAACAATAACACCAGCATTTATTCATAAACGCTCTATAGGCTTCTGCTAACTTAGCAATCGTTTGTCCTTATCTGTCACTTTGACATTTACCTTTCACAGATAAGGACAAACGATTGCTAAGTTAGCAGAACCCTTTATAGTGTTTATGAATAATTTAAGGGGGTAAGACTCGTTTATTTTTAATTTCATTTAAGTTTGCAATGGCAATTAATTAGTGTTAGCCAGTAGGCTTATTGTCTAACTCGTTCGCAATCGCCATCGTGTTCATTTTGACAGTTCATGTATGAATGTGACAGCTAGCTGATTCCGATGCCAATTGTCAGCCCATACATGAACTGTCTAAATGAACACGATGGCGATTGCGAGCGAGTTAGACAATAAGCCTACTGGTCGCTATTAAGCGATAAGACCGCCTGTTGTATACTTTGTTGTGTTTTTGTATTGTTTTGTACTGATTCGTGGTGTTCAATAATAGTTATTTGTTATGCAAGGCTGCAAAGTGTTTGTTTGGCGCGAGTGCCTGAATTGAAACCGGAGCAAGCGAAGGATTCTATGATTGAACCGCGAGCGAAGCGAGAGGTTCAAAAGAAGAACCCTGAGCGTCGCGACGGTTTCAAGGCACGAGACTCTAAACAACTTTGCTGCCGAGCGAAACACACAATTTTTCACCTCAATACAGCGAGAAAAATGGTGGATGGAAGAAAAAGAAAAATGAATAAAATAGTAATTAGTTAGGTATTTCACTTTTATACATACATAAATATTTACCTTGCAATACATACTATACATACAAAACTGAGTTTTATACAGAATTTTAGTTTATAAAAGAACTTTAGTTTACCTTTGTTACCACCCTACATTGTTTAACTGGAACTGCTTCAGAACTTATTTACTTTGTTATTTGGTAATTATCACCTTTGATTTACTGATATAACTGTCCGAGCATGTTTTATAGTATTTCCGTCGACGAACACTACATTTAGTTTTTCTTTATTACTTGAACTCGTAATTTTTAAAGTAATAACAAAGTCTTCGAATCAACAAAATATCTGTGAAAGATGGCGATTTCTCCGCGCCAATCCGCGCGCAGCACTCGCGCATGCGCGATATTTTGACTTTATGCGCGCGCTAAGAAGTAGCTGCTAAACAGCCTAATACATATTAAAATTATAATGAACTAATTGATCAATGTCTTAAATAAGCAAATTATAGTCACTGTGTAGATGAAAATTAATAATTTGTCGAAATGAAATTTTTATTTATCATCTTCTTCTTAAACTTAAGAGCTAGGCTCTTGCCGGTGGAGCAATTTCCATGTGGTCCTTTCCAGAGCCTTCTCTTTGACTTCCTGATACGACACGACTTCTACCTTCTCTTTCACCTGGTCCATAAATGTTCTTCTTGGCCTTCCTCTCTTCCGCTTCCCTTCAACCTTTCCTTCAATTATGATCTTAATGTATTCGTCGTGCCGTATCAGGTGTCCCAACATCTTTCCTCTTCTGCTCTCGATGGTCTTCAACAGGCACCACTTCTCATTCACTCGATCGAGCACTTCCTCATTCGTCACCTTCTG
Source organism: Pandemis heparana (assembly GCA_963854515.1). Lineage (NCBI taxonomy): Eukaryota > Metazoa > Arthropoda > Insecta > Lepidoptera > Tortricidae > Pandemis > Pandemis heparana. The sequence continues at coordinate 7,233,744 of OY978035.1, forward strand.
GGTCCAGCTAATCCTCTCCATCCGCCGCCAACACCACATTTCAAACGCTTCCAGACGTTCTCTATCGCGTTGCGTCATTGTCCACGTTTCGCAGCCGTATAGTGCTATGCTCCAAATGTACACTTTTATAAGCCGTTTTCTGGTATGGTGATTCTGGCTTTAAATAAACATTTCTTGGCATTGAATGCCCTTTTTGCTTATGCTTATTTATCATCTTTGACCTAAAATAGTTTAATGTTCACGAAACAAACGATAGATAAAGGATCGCGTTTCTGAATGTGATTATGTTTTTTTTTAAATCAAATGAAACATTTAGGGGGTCTGATAAAAAGATCCACATTTGAATTTCGTATTATTCCGCCCCTCTCATTCACCTATTAAGTACTATTCGTGTAAGGGCGGACAATATACGAAGTTCAGAGTCCTAATCCTAATTTCTAAGTATATGAGTAGGTGGACAATGGTGGTCAGTGCCACGTTCGAATTTCAAAAACCTTTTCCACGCTAGAGGGGAAAAAGCGTTTTTCCACGCAGATTTTGAAGGCGAAAGACAGCCTTTTCGAGCAAGTGAGGTGAAAAGAGTATTTGTATTGTGTTGTATTGTATTGCAGGTACACTAACTTGACGCACACATAATAAAAATCGAAACTAAAGCTTTATGAGTTAAACCAAGCACAGCAATTAAATATTATCTAACTAATTGTTACCAAGAATCATAAATCGTTATCAAATAACTGTAAAATTACGTGTGGATATTTTATGTCCCATTTCGCACCCATTTGCCATAAATTTTCCGGTCCTTCGCAACACTACAGTTCGCCAATAAAAAATACCTAAAACAAACTGAAACAAATGAAAAATTATCAACTTTATTCATCGAGTGTTAAGATTCAAATAACAGTAACACCTAGTTCGAATTTTACCCCTTTACAATTTACACGTTAACTTTACGATACATTCGATCAAAGCGCGCCATATAAAGCACCATCCAATTACAAACTTATGATTTACCGGTGGCCAAATCCAGAACTAATGCTGCTGCTTTCTATTTGACAGCGAGCTAGCGACAAGAGCGCCGCCGCTGGCTGCAAAATAAGTCTGTGGTAATAAATACCTTATGTCAAATGAAATCCAATATGGCGCTGCGATTTCCCGCGAACGGTCGAGGTATTTCCGGTTGCTAAGATGGCGGTGCTTCCGTCGCCGTAGATGGAAGTTAACTGTTTCGATCGATGCAAGAATAGATGTGTGTTTTCAATACAGTTACCGTTGCCGATTGTGTGATTTTAGAATTGCACAGTCAAAATGGCGAAAATGGAAACCTTAGCTTCGCCATGTCCTGGACCGATTTTTACCAAACATGGCTAGAACCGCAAGGAAACTGGCTTTCGGATGAAATAAAACGCATCGAAATCGGTCCATCTGTCTGAGAGCTACGATTCCACAGACAGAACACACACACACCACACACACCACACACACCACACACACCACACACACCACACACACCACACACACCACACACACCACACACACCACACACACCACACACACCACACACACCACACACACCACACACACACACACACACACACACACACACACACACACACACACACACACACACGCACGCACGCACGCACGCACGCACCCCTGCTTTTGCGTCGGGGTTTAAAAATATAAAAGCCTTGAATTCGAAACAAGAGTCATTAGTCATTAATCTATTGTCAGCCTACTTACACAAGCGCTAGCCTATCTAGATCACCTCCATAATCTCCGCATTCTAACCCGTCTAGCGGCTACATTCCATTTCTAGGTGAAAACAATGGACTTTCGCTAGCTGGACTAGTGGTAGGCTCGGCGAGTTCCCGACATTGATCTAGCCAATCAGCGGTCACGACATAATGTCAGCCTTTTAGAATTCGAAATTCAAAACTTTATTATGCAAATCCTAACCGTCGGTGCGCAAACATGTAGGCTTATTGTCTAACTCGCTCGCAATCGCCATCGTGTTCATTTTGACAGTTCTTGTATGAATGTGGCAGCTAGCTGATTCCGATGCCAATTGTCAGCCCATACATGAACTGCCAAAATGAACGCGATGGCGATTGACAATAAGACTAATTGGTCTGTTTTCACTTCTACCGGCACTCCCGGAGTGCTACCCGTCCCTTTTTTTTTTAATTCTGCGCAGATGAAATCGTGGGCGAAAGCTAGTCTAACAATATGTTTCAGTAAGAGGGCGTCCATTAAGTGAGGTGATTTTTGCGATTTTTCGACCTTCCGGCATGAAGTATAACTTAATATTGAAGTGAAATGAACAATTGCTTTAAAAAATGACCCCCGTATACCGGTTATTTCCGGCAATTACCGGTCATTACCGATTGGCGCCGGTGAAAATGCCTTTCCTCGAGCGCGTGGAAAGTTTTATGAAACACAATACGAGATACGAGAAGCTGATCTAGCGGACATGCACTTTTACTGTCCCATTCATATAAACACGGAAAAAGAAGAAGTTTTAGTAAAAAAAAAACCGGCCAAGTGCGAGTCGGACTCGCGCACGAAGGGTTCCGGTTCCGTACCAGAAAAAAGCTTTAACCTCCTTGCTATTACGGTTCATGAGATACAGCAAAAAAACGCCAACAACTACTCTGTTGTATGCTTGTATGGGAGCCCCCCTTAATTATTGTTTTGATTTTAGTATTTGTTGGTTGTAGCCACAATGAAAATACATCATCTGTGCAAAATAATCACGTTTTTTGTATGGGAGCCCCCTTAATTATTATTATTATTTTGTTTTTAGTATTTATTGTTATAGCGGCAACAGAAATACACAATCTGTGAAAATTTCAACTGTAGCTATTACGGTTCTTGAGATACAGCCTGGTGACAGACGGACGGACGGACGGACAGCGAAGTCTTAGTAATAGGGTCCCGTTTTTAACCTTTGGGTACGGAACTCTAAAAAACACCGGGGAGCACTCCGGGAGTGCCGGCAGAAGTGAACACTACATACACGCACACTCGCGCAAAAACAAAAAAAAAAAAAAAAACTTTTTCTACACGAGATGCGAACTGCGGTCACTTGAGAGAACACAGTTGTTGGCCGATATCAACTTACACTTCAAAAATAGAATACATAGTAGGATTCACCAAATACTGACAACACCGAAACTGTCCCCACGGCAGTGATATAACCACCATAAGTGCACAGACGTCACATCACGTGTGATGTAAAGTATACTTTAGTATGGGTTATAACCCATACTTAGTATGGAGTATCCGGCCATTGTCGATAGGTCTTTCAATGCTCGCAAACGCTGTCGCCATAGAGGAAACAACAAGTAGAGTGGTAAAAAGAGTTATCCAATGGGGACTATCGTTTTTTTGCTCACCAGTTGGCGCCACTGTCGACTAAGGTCCACAGGTATAGCTGGCAAAGGCGACTCTATAAGATCGGCGCCGAAACAAAGTGTCAAAAAAGTTTATTAATTGTAAATAACTATCATTATATCTAGTAGCTGTGCCGCAATGTTGTGCAGTTCCGTTTTGTCTGGATAAAAATCCGCTTTCAAAGCGTTCACATTCATCGCCAAATCCTACTATCCTACTAATATTATAAATGCGAAAGTTTGTGACGATGTGACGATGTGAGTGAGTGAGTGTGTATGTTTGTTCCTTCTTCACGCTAAAACGACTTAACGACTTGGACGGATTTGGATAAAATTTGGAACGAAGATAGCTGGTTGGTACCCTAGATTGAAACATAGGCTACTTTTTATCCCGGAAAATTGCACAGTTCCCGAGGGATAGCGATAAACATGTCAATTGCTAATTCTACGCGGACGAAGTCGCGGGCCGAAGCTATAATCCATATTTCACGAGATCACTTTTCAAGAGGTAAATGAGAGAAATTATAATTTATGTCCCGAAGCCCGCCACAACCAGTGAAAAGTGAATGTTATTGGAGCTCACGCGACACTAGCGCCTCTAGTGGGAAACTCACACGCGATAGCCCCGTTGTGAAACACATTGCTCGCTCAACTTTACCCTTTACCTTTACCCTTTTGACCTACGGCAGGCCGGTCAGAGTGCAGTAATCGCCAATTGAGTTTTTGAATCAAATTTTTTTTTGTCATAAATGGAAAGATCATATATAAGTTTTGTAAGAAAAGTATTTTTAGTTTTTTTTTATTCGCTATAATTAACGAGTTATACCGATTTGAAAATTGATCGTCGAGTACCGCACCGAAAACACACCGACAGTTCCCGAACAAGGCCGAGCCGCGTGTGACGTCACAATGTTAGTTTCCACTCGTAGTTAGTATGCAGGTGATACCGTTTTTTGACTTTAATCTACTCTATTCTGTTATTATCCTACTATTATTATAAAATGTTATTGTTTGTGAGAGCGTATTGGTTTGTGACTATTTCACGCTAAAACGGCTAAACAGATTTCGATTAAATTTGGCATACACGAACTTTATAATTTATAATCTGGATTTACGTACCGGCTATAGTAGGTGTCATTCACGATGGATGCCATCCACCGTGGTTCTTATTAATTTGTAGTTAAAGGTTAATTTAAATACATCTACGAGTCTTTGTGGATGGCACTGTCTATACTCGTACTTCTATCATGCTTCTATCTATCCCAAAATCCCAACTTTCTTTTTAAAACCATAAAATTAGATGAGAATAGTGATGAGTACACTTTGGTAATAACTATTTATATGAATAAGCAAATAAGTCGTGGGATTTCAGCAGAAAATCCCGTTGATTTTATCCCAGGGGAATTTCATAATAAAACCCGGAATTACGAGCACAAAGATGGCGGATGACATTTTGACACTATGACACTAAAAATGTTTATAGGTGTCGTTTTTGAGTAATTTGGTGGCTCTGAGCCCGATTTTGGCATAATTTTTTAGATTCAAGATGGCGGATGACATTTTGACACTTTGACACTAAAATATTGATGGGTGTCGTTTTTGAGTAATTTGGTGCTTCTGAGCCTGATTTTGACATAGTTTTTTAGATTCAAGATGGCTGATGACATTTTGACACTATGACACTAAAAATGTTTATGGGTGTCGTTTTCGAGTAATTTTGTGGTTCTGAGCCAGATTTTGACATACTTTTTTGAATCCAAGATGGCGGATGACATTTTGACACTTTGACACTAAAAATGTTTATGGGTGTCGTTTTCGAGTAATTTAGTGGCTCTGAGCCCGATTTTGGCATAATTTTTTGGATCCAAGATGGCGGATGACATTTTGACACTTATGACACTAAAAATGTTTATGGGTGTCGTTTTCGAGTAATTTGGTGGCTCTGAGCCCGATTTTGGCATATTTTTTTGGATCCAAGATGGCGGATGACATTTTGACACTTATGACACTAAAAATGTTTATGGGTGTCGTTTTCGAGTAATTTGGTGGCTCTGAGCCCGATTTTGGCATAATTTTTTGGATCCAAGATGGCGGATGACATTTTGACACTTATGACACTAAAAATGTTTATGGGTGTCGTTTTCGAGTAATTTGGTGGTTCTCAGCCCGGTTTTGGCATAACTTTTTGGATCCAAGATGGCGGATGACATTTTGACATTACTGACATCAAAAACGACACCCATCAACATTTTAGTGTCAATAGTGTCAAAATGTCATCCGCCATCTTGAATCCAAAAAAGTATGTCAAAATCAGGCTCAGAAGCACCAAATTACTCAAAAACGACACCTATCAATATTTTAGTGTCAAAGTGTCAAAAGTGTCAAAATGTCATCCGCCATCTTGGATTTAAAAAATTATGCCAAAATCGGGCTGTTTTACTCTCCTCACCCGGAACACATCAGCGCAAGCATTGCTGCTTGGCGGCAGGATTACTAAGATGCTGGTACAGTCGACGTCAAAGATATATCTTTACACTTTAGTGCCTTATTGTCGCTCCAAGCACTTTGACAACTTCATATGAAACTTCAAACATATAGTTACAACGACAAGGCACTAAAGTGTAAAGTAAAGATATCTTTGACGTTGACCGTACCTAGCGATCCGGACGTACCTACCTAGAACAAGGTTAGGCTCTTACACCCGCAAAAATTCCCATTGAATATACTCGTATAATACAATCCCACGAGATTATAAAAAACTAGGAATACCTATCAACCACAAAATCTAGCCATTAAAATTTACGTAACTACGGTCGAAGAAACTGAATCACGTAACCTACCTAATAGGTACAATTTAGCAATAATATCTCTGGCAGGGTGTATGTTAAAATTCCACAGTAGTAGGTAAGCGATTCAGTATCTTTCACTGTACTTAGGTACTTTATTGTGAAATCTCAGGTCCAGTAAAATCAATCCAATTCACATAAATCAGAAACATCAGGATTAAGCTTTTATTACCTACCTACACATGACTAAAACAAAAATTTACTTACTATAAGGTGATACGCGTGCTCGTTTGCCACCTTATTTCATAAAAAAAACTTCAGCAGATATTTTTTGTATTAAATTTCGGATATTTTTAGTGAAATCAACCGTTAACCCAGTACTGTCGTGAAATTGCTTTAACATTGTGACGTCACAGCCATGGCGACCAATCATGGCCCGTTCCCGGTCAAGTGGTCATATTTCAAATTTCATCAATTTTGAATTGCTTATAATTAATTTAAAAAAAATATTTTAAGAATTCTTTGAATTAGATATTATATAATATGTCATAAAGTTTTAAAAAACATAAAAAAAATCGATATTTTTTTTAAATTCAAAGACTCAATTTCGGCTTCGCGTCATTTTTTCATACTAGCTGTTGCCCGCAACTTCGTCTGCAAAGAATTCGCTTATCGCTATCCCGCGGGAACTATGCAATTTTCCGGGATAAAAAGTAGCCTATGTGTTATTCCAGATCGTGCCAAATTTCATTCAAATCCGTTCAGCCGTTCTGGCGTGAAAGAGTAACAAACAACCATCCATACTCGCAAACTTTCGCATGTATAATATTATATTAGTAGGATATCTGTCTTCGACTTATTTCTTTCTCTTACTGGCTGTCTGGTAGAGATCGTTATTAAGCGATAAGACCGCCTATTGTCTACCTTGTTATTTGTATCTGTATTGTTTTGTACTGATTTGTGGTGTTCAATAAAAAGTATTTGTAATTACGAAAACGGATAACTCACGTATAAAAGTCGAGTGATGCTCGACATGTTTCGGACTAATTCGTAGTCCTTCCTCATGGAGCGCTCGCCCCGGCGGCAGCGAAACGAACATTATGATTATAATTGAGTCTCACGGTAGTTTCATGTTGAAAAAGTTTTTTTTTTATTCCTATTATATTAATAGAGATGAATTGGGAGCGGATCAGAATTTATAAAGTTTAAAATGTATAATGGGTTAAAATGTATAATAGTTCAAAATATATAATGCAATTTTCTGTGAAACTATTAGGTATATGAATATTTTTTATAGCGTGATCTGTAGATTGTTTTAGGTTAGGTTAGGTTTAGTTTATAGCAATTCTTTTAATTTGCAATTTTCTGAGAAAATCGCATTATATATTTTGAATCATTATGTATTTTAACCCATTATACATTTTAAACTTTATTGATTTTAATACGTACCCGATGAATTGGATGACGTTTACTCTATCAGGTTATTTGCTCTATAGGCGTCGCCTTTAGCGCCGATAGCTGTGGCAACAATGGCGGAGTGCAACCGCACTCGAGTGTGAAACAGTGTTCCTTTAGCGCTGTACCATCAGCCAAATATATGTTCTACCACCCTAAGGTTAAAATTCCTTTGCACGTCACAATATATAACGTCGATAAGACAGGCTGTCAACTTGAAAGTTCGACTTTAGCGACTATTTTGTTTGATAGGAAGTTGGACGAAAAGTGGTAGACCACTTCTTTGGTCGACCGTACATAGTAAACAAACCACGGAGCCACAGCCACTCAGACCTTTAATAACCGTCATTTTTGCAGAACGCTATTTTTCATAACGTTTTATTGCCAAATAGCGTTATTTAATACTAGCTGTTGCCAGCGACTTCATCTGCAAAGAATTCGTTTATCGCTATCCCGCGGGAACTACGCAATTTTCCGGGATAAAAAGTAGCCTATGTGCTATTCCGCACTTTTCTCTATCTATGTGCCGAATTTCATCCAGGTCCGTTGGGCCGTTCTGGCGTGATTGAGTAACAAACAAACAAACAAACATCCATCCATCCATCCATCCATCCATCCATACTTTCGCATTTATAATATTAGTTAGATAACGTTTTGCATAACGCTATTTTTTGGCGCATTACCCGCCCGCACCCCTCTCGGTCCCCTTTGTCGTCCTACCCCGCGCCTGTACCCGTGCGCGTAGTTCACACCGTTATTATAAGTATTATAACGCTATTTCATAACGTTATGGTTTTCTTTCCGTTCTGATTTGATATAACGTTAAGGGTCCTTACAAGCTCAACGCCCGTATTTCGCTAAATTCTTAATTTTTCTTCAAAGACTATGGCGTATGTGTTCATAATTTCAGTAATATTATTAATGTACAAGATAGTTCACTTCTTAAACTAAGATACTGCTGTGCTAAATTATTGATTTTTTGGCGTGAAATCTAAAAAAAGGTGTTTCCTTGGGAGGGCTTTTAAAATTTTGCTCTAAAAGGTGAAGTTTCATTCTCAATTTCGAAGTGAAACGGAATCTCATTCTCGCCTAAAGTGAACTCAATTCAATTCAGTATATCTTGAACTAAAAAGTCATCGTGAAAAACTTGAAGATTCATCTTAATTAATAGATAGAATAGCTACTCAATGTTAGCTAGTTTTTTGATGAAAAAGAGGGTTACATTTTATTTGATTCTCGAAAACAGTGTTGATATTCTGCTCTAAAAATAATTATTTAGCAATGCTCAACTCTATTTTGACTCAGAAAAAAAAAAACATTAGTATCGGTCTTGAATTAAATTCAGTATAAATTTTTAAATATCACCTATATATCACGGCGGACTGACGCCGCACCCTCATTCAGCGCCGATTACAGCAGTATCGTAGTTTAAGAAGTGAACTATCTTGTACATTAATAATATTACTGACATTATGAACACATACGCCATAGTCTTTGTAGAAAAATTAAGAATTTAGCTAAATTCGCTCTTTGAGCTTGTAAGGAGCCTTAAGAAGGAATATAGAATTTGTTTAAACACGAAACTAAATATACCGGTATTATATCGTTTTTTTTTTCATATATAAACCAAATTTCAAGTCAATCGGATTTGGTCCAATCTACCAATCAGTGATGTATCTATTGATTCAAAGTCATCGTTTCATTTAGAAATTGGGGAGACTTATTTGTTTAAAGAAGCGTTCAAATTAATTGAAATGGACAATGTGTGTGAAGAGTGCAACTGCTCAAGATTGTCATAGACTGTCAGTCATCTTTATTGCCTTCTCGCTTCAACAACGCAGTACTAAATCTAGTTAAGTAACTATAATACGCAGGGCTTGCTGCACTTTCTCTCTGTATTGACTTTCTACGGCGACTTGCTTAGGACTTAGGAGCCCTAGAATGCCAACATTTGAACGATATATGTATTTGTGAAGAGGAGGGTCCGCTAAAGCCAAGGGGGTCCATACCTTACCTTCTAAGGTAAAGTAAAGACTATTTCTAAATTAAAACAAACATGATCGCGGCTTAGGGGTGGCCCTTGGGTCGTTGGATCGAAGGTCCGTAATTTGGTTCGTGAATATAAAATCCAGTGTTAGCAGAGCCCTACTCCTAAGTAAAATGTATCTAAGGTCTTTTCATTCTTACCTGTTCTATTTGGTAAACAAAATTCTAACCTCAAAACGTCTAATTTTTGTTATTGTTTAACTATTTCATCATAAATAAAGGAACTGGAGATAAAATATCAGCAAAATTATGTACAACATATTGCCTCAGTAGGCTTATTGTTTAACTCGTTCGCAATCGCCATCGTGTTCATTTTGACAGTTCTTGTATGAATGTGACAGCTAGCTGATTCCGATGCCAATTGTCAGCCCATATATGAACTGTCAAAATGAACACGATGGCGATTGCGAGCCAGTTAGACAATAAGCCTACAGTATGCTTAGTGTAGGTTTTCGGTCACAAAATACGTCTCGAACGCGTTTGCGTTAAAATGTCAAATACTATGAAAACAGTTTGTTGTCGTTTCGATCCGCAAGTGGCGCTGCTAATTATTCTATAGTAATTGAGACGTTTGCGTTTGCGTGAACGCGTTCAAGACTTTTTTATATGCGAAAACTTACACTAGAGGCTCAGGTTTATTTGATAACATAATACACCTTATTCTTTACAAAAATTTGTACATTGAGGTTAGAATTTTGTTTACCAAATAGGACAGTTAAGAATGAAAATACCTCAGGCAGTGTGAGTAACGACGGATCCTCTAAGTATGTACTTGATTTTATCTCACTAGGAAACGATGTAACATGGTAATCTGCTGGTAATTAACTCGTTAGCGCGTAATGCCTCCCCGGCGTGCCCAAGGTCGGTTATTAACGTTATTAACGCGTTTTTTTACCGGTCGTTATGGTACATATAAACCAACCGCTTAAAAGTGTCCTCGCAGGCGCGGCGATAGGGCGGGGGTAGGACGACAAAGGGGAGCTCTCTCGGTCCCCTTTGTCGTCCTACCCCGCGCCCCGCGCCCCGCGACCGCCATTAATTCTTTAATAAAGAAAAAGAGCGCTACTCTTCAAACTTTTGGCCCGAATTTTACCAAACATGGCTATATATGAACCACCGGAAACGACCGTTATTTTGTTATTAGCTACGTATAGCTTTACTCTTCACTAAATAGTATAAAACAAAGTCGCTTTCTCTGTCCTTATATCCCTATGTCTCTATATCACTGTGTCCCTATGTATGCTTAAATCTTTAAAACTACGCAACGGATTTTGGTGCGGTTTTTTTTAATAGATAAAGTGAATCAAGAGGAAGTTTTGTGACGTCCACACGACAACACATTTTGTTTCGATAAGTAATCTGTGGATAATGCCGTTGACAGTACTATTAGTATCTTAAGTTTGTTACTCTTATTACCTATTATACAGTTGTTTGTTATCCCTAAAATAAATAAATAAATAAATAAATAAATGTATAATACATGCATAATATACCGTGCGAAGTCGGGGCGGGTCGCTAGTTTCTTTATAAAAAGCAAAGATGATGGGATTAATTAAAAAATTAAGTCTTGCATTAATAAATATCGTGTTTGCTTAAAACAATATTTTTTTACTGTGTAAATGTTAAATTACGCTTGTCAAATAAATATAAACAACTCAATAAGTCTTCCCACGAGACAACCGTGAACTCGCACATTGTTAATTAAAAAACTGAATTAGTAACTGTCAAAACCACTAAACAAGCTTACACGTGCGGTTAACCGCGGAGCTACCTTAAACAATGTCGAACCAAATAGTGAGCGTGAAGTTTAGTTCTCAATTCGACCACCCGCATTAGTAACTTGGTAATTTACGTGCGACAAAACCGTGAGATGGCATAAAACAAAATAAAAGACGCGTGAATTGGGGAAAAATGAGCTCTATATTCAAGACAATAAGAACTTTGATGTGTGTATTTGAATTGTGATTTGTCTGTATCTCGATATCGCATCGGTAGAAAGTGGCGTTGTGGCGCGAAATTTGAAATTAGAACGCACATGACAGATTGAACTTTTAAATCATTTTGAAATGAGGTGGTGGAGGTCAGTGCCATAGCTACAGTCATTTAATTAGACTATGTCTCTATTTGGCAGAAGATACAGGCTAGTTATAACGATTGATTTCAGACCATCTTATGACAGATTCCATTCTATCAATCCTCTGCCAACAACAATATCTGCCAGTCCGATAGATGGTAGATGTGTCAATAAAATATCTGACAGCTAATTTTTTTTAAGGCAAAAGTTTAAGCGATACAGCCAGAAAATTACAAATGTCAAGCGTTGAGAAATATTGTCATATTTCACCAGTGCAAACAAGTGTCAAAAACTTCCGAGAAATATTGCAGGCATATTTTAACTTGTGCTATCCTTAAGTTTTAGTTTATACTAAGTAAGAGTCAAAAAGTGCCAAGTTTGTGCCAAGTGTCAATGACTCACACGTTATGGCATGAATGCCAGAAATACGGAGCGAGTGCAATGTCGATGCGCGAGTGGCAAGCTATACATGTTGTAGTGCAGTGTTGAGTGTCGCCAGTATACAGGGTATACAGCGTGTGTAAGATGCAAGCATGGCGTACATCGGACCGAGACACAGCGCGCCCGTCGTGCGCGACAGCCTGCATTCGCCTGCGTATGAGGTAAGGACTCCAAACCGGCCAGGTGCCATATTTTACGTCCCTATTAAGACGATCACATTTCAATACTTTCAATAGGTTATCCCATAATACGACATTTTCAGACGATCCTCGATTCTCGTTACTTTTTCGCATAATTAATAGGTTTTGTCACTAAAATCGAGAGGTTTTACTGAATTTCAATCAGCTCCTATGTATAGAAACTAGTTGATTAATAAAATCTTCACGTTCCCGAAAATCAGATTTGGAGAAAATCCAAGCCTTAATGTTGGCCAACCTGATCGCTCTTCCCAATTAATTCCGTTTTGCGATCGCCGCCGTTGACGCCCCAGTTGCCAAGTAGCGCGGGCTCGCGAAATAAGATTATGCTCTGTGCAAACAAGAGGCATGCAGCGAGACGGACTGTGGAAGAGTTTCTTTTCAATAGTTAAGTTAAGTATGCGAGAGAGAAATGAAATAAACATAATATTTTTACAAGTTATTATTTCCAAGTTTATTATCAATGTAGGTACACCCCTTTGCAAAAAAGGGCACCCATAGTTTTTGTATTTTGTGTGCATTGTGCATAGAAGCTTATCTACTTTCTATTTAATGCCTAAAAATCTGAAAAAACCCGAAAATAGGTGCCCGATTTTTGAAGACAAAACTTCTTTAGCGGCGCTGAGCGTAAGACGGAGGGAGAGTTCAAGTACCAGGATATCAGATCCTCTAAGAGCTTATTTTGAAATACGAAAGAGGTCATCGCTTTAGCATATGTGCGTTTGGCCTAGTGGTATAAGGTATGGAATAATAATGCGCTCATTCAAAAAAAGCTCGAATTTCGTGTAGAAAAAGTTTCTTTACTTTAGTTTTCACTATTGCCGGCACTCCCGGAGTGCTACCCGGTGTTTTTTTGCAAGGTGGTGTACTAATGTTAGTCCGGGTGGAATATTGCGACTCAATTTTGAAGCAGATTGAACCGAAATTGTGACCTCTGCAAGTCAGATGACAGTACAATAATCTATTAGTAGAATTCTGGTGACCCAGCCAGGACCGTCTCCGCAGAGAACTCTTCGACGGTTGCTCCGATTGACTTGAAATTACACACACACTTGAGCCCAGAACAAAGTAGGTATTAGCAAGTCAAGGCGATGGTGAAATGATTAGTATAGCCAACAAGCTGCTGCCCGGGCTTGGCCCTGATCGAATTAACACTGAAGTCCGGACCGGAACCCGCTGTGATGTGGAGCGTCTGTGCAACACGCATGCGTGGGTTTAGGCGAGCAAAGACACAATACTGTTTCACCACTGTTCCAGTTATCGTGTGTCAGTTTTTTCTTTTTTTTTATGTAAGAGGGGGCAAACGAGCAGACGGGTCAACTGATGGAAAGTGATCACCATCGCCCAGGGACACCTGCAAGACGGGGGAATCACAGATGCAGTTATCTATGATTCTGTCTTGTTCTGTCTCTATTTTTGAAGTGAAAACTTTTTTAGCCTTTTCTTTAGCGGCGTTGAGCACTTTTGGGATGGGCGTCAGGCGTAACGGAGAGAGAGTTTAAGTACCAGGACATCAGGATCCTCTAAAAGCTTATTTTGAAATACGAATGAATCGTGTTCGATTTTTGAAGTGTTTATTTTGTTGAGTCGTGGAGCAAAAGTACTAGGGCATCAGCACATTGTTATTTAATACTACGAAACACAGAGACGTCATCATAGATAACTGACACTTAACAGAGAATGGTGAAACAGGCCCCAAGTATAAAAATAACCTAACCTAAAAATTACATTTTAGATAGAAGCTTTTTTGCTGTCTGAAAGTAGTGAAAGAAATGTTCAAATTGGTCCTGTGGCTTCGGAGCCTTTATATGTCAAATTTCTCCTAGTGTAGATCTATCGTATAATATTATAGAACGCATAAAGCAGTGTATGTACTCCTCATGGAAGTTTACTCCCTCCCCCTTCCATCATATTTGGCTTTTGGGCCGCGGATGGGAAAGCAAATATTATTCTTGAGCTGTTTGCTGCTGCGAGCATTCTGCCTTCGGATTTAATATGAAGATAAAGTTATGCTTTAATATATATGTAAATGCTATGTTTATTAACTTACAACACCTCCCTGAAAGAATACAATTAGGTAGGAATCGTATATTAAATTAGTATAGTAATATTAAATATTAAATACTAATCTAATCCTTTACTAAACAAACACATTTACGTTAATTTAAAAATTAAAAACAAATTAATAACTAAACTAAAACTAATCTTAAAGTAAAATAATTATAAACCGGCCAAGTGCGAGTCGGACTCGCGCACGAAAGGTTCCGTACCAGAAATAATATCGAGCAAAAAACGGCAAAACAATACTTTTGTTGTATTGAAGCCCCCCTAATATTTTTATTTTATTTTTAGTATTTGTTATTATTGTGGCAATAAAAATACAACATCTGTGAAAATTTTAACCTCCTTGCTATTACGGTTCATGAGACACAGCAAAAAACGCCAACAACTACTCTGTTGTATGGGAGGGGAACCCCCCCTTAATTATTATTATTATTTTGATTTTAGTATTTGTTGTTGTAGCCACAATAAAAATACGTAATCTGTGCAAATTTCAATTGTCTAGCTATTACGGTTCATGAGATCTAGCTCTGCGAGTGGTAGCCATGAAAAAGGGCTAAAATATCACGTTTTTTGTATGGGAGCCCCCCTTAATTATTATTATTATTTTGTTTTTAGTATTTTTTTTTTTTTATGATATAGGGGGCAAACGAGCAGACGGATCGCCTGATGGTAAACGATTACCGTCGCCCATGGACACCTGCAACACCAGAAGAGTCACAAGTGCGTTGCCGGCCTTTTAGGTAGGAGTAGGCTCTTTTTTGTTTTTTTTTTGTTGTTGTAGCGGCAACAGAAATACACAATCTGTGAAAATTTCAATTTTCTAGCTATTACGGTTCTTGAGATACAGCCTGGTGACGGACGGACGGACGGACGGACAGCGAAGTCTTAGTAATAGGGTACCGTTTTTACTCTTTGGGTACGGAACCCTAAAAAGGAGGGGTCCCCGTGGCATAGTACCACAGGCGCTGGCAGCATTCCCCCTTTGGGCAGCGATACTAATACGCTGTCCAAGGAAGCTGCCTGCTCTGCGGTCACCCGTGCGTGGCGTCTATTAGCCTCTTCGAAATAAATTTTCTCTAATTAAAAAATTAAAAAACGTCGCACGCACATACTGTGTATACAAACATACATACGCGGCAAACACCCAACCCTCCGGGCTTTGCAGACACATGCTGGAACTGAACCTTCCTCAGTCGAACACTTAAAATAAAATATGGCGTGCAGATTGCGCGAAGCATACATTAGCATGTAATTACATTATACAATACTCGTAACAAGTTACGAAACAGTGCAGTCAACTATTGGCTCTGTTTACCAATAACTTAGTTTCAGATATATCTCGTTTGCCCCCAGACCAGTAGGCTTGTTCTTCTTCTTTTAATTGTGGCGTTACAAGTCGTTATAGCGACGACAACTTCGCCAATGTCGGGGTAAACATTTTTGATTATAAAATCTTGTGACAAAATGTCGGCAACGTTGTACGGTAACACGGTCAAAGACTCAAAGACCCCCCTCCCCTCTGTCGGGCTCTTAGCCATCGGTCAATGATATCCCTCAGATACTGCCAGGAAATTATTAGCCGTTGCCCAGGGTGCACCGGACCAAGCACTGCTCTTCCCCCCGGACGGATACGAAAACGAACCGCAGCTCTTGTTCACACGTTGAGGTAACCCGACTCGCACCCTTATTGTCTAACTCGCTCGCAATCGCCATCGTGTTCATTTTGACAGTTCTTGTATGGATGTGACAGCTAGCTGATTCCGATACATGAACCCCATACATGAACTGTCAAAATGAACACGATGGCGATTGCGAGCGAGTTAGACAAAAAGCCTACGGCATGGAAGGTGTGGGATATTCTCTACATTAAATGTTCTTCTTCTTCTGGTGCCATCTTCTATCGAAGGTTGGCGATCATTACGGCGACTTGAACCTTCGACACAACAGCTCTGAACAACGATCGGGTGCCTTTATTGTACCACTGGCGTAGATTTTTAAGCCAAGATGTTCTTCTTCCTGGGCTTCGTCTACCTTGGATTTTACCCTTCTACCCTATTCTACCTTGGACATTAAATGTAAATAATAAATAATAAATAAATATCTTGGGACAAATTACACCATTGACCCAGTCCCAAACTAAGCAAAGCTTGTACTATGGGTACCAGACAACGGATAAACATACATATATAATGTAGATAAATACATACTTAAATACATACAACATCCATGACTCGGGCACAAACATCCGTATTCATCATACAAATGTCTGCCCCTATCGGGATTCGAACCCGGGACCTTTAGCTTCATAGTCAGGGTCGCTAACCACTAGGCTATCCGGTCGTCAAGCTATGTAAGCTTCTGTAATTTAAATTTAAGCAACTTAAGATCAACGCAATTACAAGAATGATTCGCACTTCTGTCATACCGTACTCGTATTAAGGTCAAATTATATCACACAGAGATATACGACTTAGCGTTCTCGTTTCATAGCGGTAAGGCGCAAATTAAACACATAGTGTATGTTTATCTTGGTTTATGTAATAGCTGTGATTTAATAACAATCGTGATTGAAACTGCTTTATAACTTGCGTTATTTAACCTTTATTCAGATATGTAATAGTTTGAGATATGTTTTTTTACCGCTGACACAAAAAGAGGGTGTTAGGTGTAAGTTTGACTTCGATGTCTTGTGTATGCATTTGTGTGTACCTGTCTGTTGCATCGTCGCTCTCAAACAATTTTGTTTTGATGTAAAAACTTCTTTAGCGGCGTTGAGCACTTTTTGGGATGGGTAAAAATAAAAAATGTTAAACTCACCTTAAAGACGGAGGAAGAGTTTAAGTACCAGGATATAGAAAGAAAGAAAGAAAGAAAACATTTATTGACACAAAACGACACATAAAAAATAAAATAAAGAACAAAAAAGAACATTTCAAAAAATAAATCATGTGCCGCAAGTGCCAAAAGGGCCACACTCAGCATGTTGCTGCGGCAGGCCGCAGCGCTGATTTTCAGTGTGACCCTTTTGCCTAAAACTAAACCTAAAAACTAAAAATTCCGACGACGAGACGACACAGTTCTTGTATGAATGTGACAGCTAGCTGATTCCGATGCCAATTGTCAGCCCATACATGAACTGTCAAAATGAACACGATGGCGAAATGGCGATTGCGAGCGAGTTAGACAATAAGCCTACAGGATCCTCTAAGAGCTTGTCAAAATGAACACGATGGCGATTGCGAGCGAGTTAGACAATAAGCCTACTGGCTGTATCTCATGAACCGTGATAGATAGACAGTTGGAATTTTCACAGATGATGTATTTCTGTTGCCGCTATGACAACAAATACTAAAAACAGAATAAAATTAATATTTAAGGGGGGCTCCCATACCACAAACGTGTTTTTTTGCGTTTTTGCTCGATATATTAATAACGGCAACAGGTAGACCCTTGAAATTTTCACAAATGATGTATTTCTGTTGCCGCTATAACAACAAATACTAAACACCAGAATAATGTATGTACGTCTGTATATATGTGTCCAAAATAAAGTGACCCCACACTGCGTACATTTTGCTTTGGAGCAGGGCTCTGCTTACACTGGTTTGTTTATTTACGTATGATTACTCGTCAGTTTTTTTAGTTTACTTTATGTTATTTACGAAATACTAGCAGATGCCCGCGGCTCCGTCTGCACGGCGCGGAATTCACTTATCGTTGTCACGCGGGAACTATCTGATTTTCCAAGATAAAATCTATCCCATGCGTTAAGAAATTCAAAACTGATCCTTCGTTATAGTAAATGAAAACAGACTTTAAAGACTGTAACAGAGAACAAACTCATTGGACAGGGCAGTGACGTTGACAGTTGACAGATGTCAACGGCACGTTTTGGCGCCAAGCGCTCGGGATGCGCAGATTGTACTGCGATTCCGACTGAGAGATGCTGATTATGTGTAGTAATAAGTCCGAAGTGTAAATCTGTATTAACGGCAATAGAACACATAGCGACTAATAAGAAAAGACTATGCCCGTGGGGTTTCTTGCTAGTTCTTCCCGCGGAGGGTCACCTTGAACTAGCTCAATTTACTGTGTTGTTGACCAAGAGAATAAAACGATGTCCGCTACTAATCTGACTTTCATTGGATTTAAGACGAGACGCGCGGGAACCGTAGCCCAAGCCCTCTCATTGTAAGAGGAGGCCTGTGCCCAACAGTGGGACGTATAGGCCGGTGATGAGATGAAATATTTTCTAGAATCGATCAGTATTCATTGCATAAGCCCGTACAGTCGCCCCCGCAGATTCCATACCCATATATAAATACAGTCGTCATCGCCATCAATTTTTAAAACTGCGTTATACTTATACCTATGGGCGGACACTACATTGTAGGTATACATAATGGAACTGACAGACAGACAGCGTTCAGCCTAAACCACAACTTTCATACATAATATATTATAAGTACATACATACAACAAACTTACTTAGTAGGTATTTATACTAAAAGTTTCTGTCAAAAATTTCATTTTTACTACAAGCTTTTTTGCTGACTGCATTGTCATCCGTCCTACTGATGATGATGATTGTCGCCGACAGTTGTCGCGATGGTGGAATAGGGGCCAAGCTTGGCATAATTTGATCTTATTTTTGGGGTATGTCAAAATCGTAGCAAGTGGAACAAAGTAGCCTCTGCCTACCCTATGGGAAAGAGAAAGAGGCGTGACTGTATGTATAATAATAATAATAATAAAGGCGTAGGCATGTGACGACCCCATCGCCCGCTGGTGTTGTCGTGTCACCAGTGCAGTCTGTCATCGCAGGGCGGCTTGTGGCGAGCTGTTGGTGCGTAGCGACACCACGAACCTGAGACCTCCGGGGGTACACACACGCACATGCGCTCATACACACACTCACACACAGTTACACACCCACCCCGCCTCTAGTTTGCCTTAGTTGGCCGCCTAGAGTGGAGCGCAAGAGCTAAATGCTCGAAGGTTGGATGTGTTTGCGTAAGTGGCGAGTTGGCACCTGATGCGACTGTATAAGGACCAAGTGATGGTTGTTTAAAGTCCAGGAACGCCTCTCCATCCTTAGCCGTGCACACCAATGTTGCCACCTCGTTGCCCCGAGCGGGCAGCAGTTTGAGGGGCCCATTTAGTGGGCGGCGAGTCACCGCCTACCAAACTTCAATTTGTTGAGATATTGAAATGGTAGGTGTCCGTAAATCTCACTCCATATCCCATTAATCCTGCCCACAGCATCCCAACCCCATAGCCCATTCCATGTCGCTTCCTACCTGGCAATAGTTTGGCAACTGTGGAGGACTGTCCGCTGGCACATCTTCAGAGTGCATTAGGGGATAGACCTCCATAGTTGCGCCCATCTCATGTTCATATTATATGGTACCAAAGGCCTCTTCATGTTGGCCTCGGCCCCATGAATGCCTTTCAAATGACCGGGTCCCCATGGGCCCGTGATCGGAAACCCGTACCAACATAATAATAATAATAATAACATTTATTGACTTTCTCCACCACCACTATGTATGTATTGTTGGCAACACTGGGCCGTCAGACAGCCCGGGCTCTCGCGTCCTTGCCGCTTGCCTTGCCGACCTTGTGGGCCAAGGTCGCCCGCTCCCGACCTTGGCCTTGGGGAAGGACCTGTTCTTGAGTTGAGGCAGGTTTGCTCGCTCTAATACACGGTCTCTTAGATTACATACGTACATAAATCCTTTGTTCGCTGGATACATTCGCAAAACACCAGATTCACGTCTTTATCCCTTACGGCGTAGACAGAGCATAATGCAACAAACAAGAAGTTAAAAAAAACCGGCCAAGCGCGAGTCGGACTCGCGCACAGAGGGTTCCGTACCATTATCTAGAAATATCTATAAACCAGTGTAAGCAGAGCCCTGCACCAAAGCAAAATGTACGCAGTGTGGTGTGGGGTCACTTTATATTGGTCACTGATATTTACAGACATACATAAATATTTACGGTTTTCGCAATTATTCCTTAATCTGTGCTATAAGACCTACTTTCATACAAAATTTCAAGATTCTGCGTTCACGGGAAGTACCCTGTAGGTTTTGATTCCCTTGAGAGTCGAAAATTTGCGGAAATTTGCGGCATAAACGGCTGTATCTTTTGATTGCGTTGGCTTAGACGTTTGATTTTTTCACAGCTTCAAGGGACAGTAGACCTGAGTATTTGATATAAATTTCAGCTTGATACCTCCACGCCTTCCTGAGAAAGAGGGTCTTGACAGACGGACGGACGGAGGGACGGACGGACAACAAAATTATCCTATAAGGGTTCCGTTTTTTCCTTTTGAGGTACGGAACCCTAAAAACGCATCTAAATCGGCCCATCCGTTTGAGAGCTACTATGTCCCGGACATCGACGTCAAACTTACACGTCGGGGTTTAACTATGCGGCTAAGTTTACACTCGTATTCGAACACACAAACCTACTTTATGAAAGGCAGCGCATAATTTTACTATCCGTAGTCAGTTTGGACTACAAAACACAATATTACAATGTCCTTTACATAATAGTGTTGCAACAAATTCCATCGCGAGTTCAAGCGGTCCACCCACGCGCCCACGCCACGCGCCATCTTGGGAAGTCAGCTGATCTGCGGATTACTGAATGAAACCTCATTACTTATTTTATGAACTTAATTATCAACACACCAGCGATATCATAAACAGTCATATTTAATTGCAGTTCAATTGTTTGTTAAATTATATGTATTTTTAATTGTATACTTAAATAAAACACTAATTAATAAGTAAACTATTTGACGACGGCAGAAACTAAAATTAAATAGTAGATTGTACAACAAAAAGATAAAACAAGCCATTTCAGCCGAGATGTTCATAAAGCCGGTACGGCGAGGGTGGATAGACACGTCGAGGGGGAAATGGGTTTAATGCTCGAGTTTTAAAATGATTTTCACTTGGATTGCAAGGAAAACAAACTCGTAGGCATTGTATAATGTCGATTAATTGGTCAAATTTTCAACCACACCACAACAAATTCGGCTAGTTTTGACATATAGTTAGTTTGTATTTTTTTTAAGGTTGTGATATTCGACTATATACCATTTTCATTCTTACCTGTCCTATTTGGTAAACAAATTTCTAACCTCAAAACGTCTAATTTTTGTTATTTTTTCACTATTTCATCGTAAATAAAGGAACTGGAGATAAAATATCAGCAAAATTATGTATGTACTTACAAAATATAACCTCAGGTTTATTTGATAACATAATACACCTTATTCTTTACAAAAATTTGCACATTGAGGTTAGAATTTTGTTTACCAAATAGGACAGGTAAGAATGAAAATGGTATAGTAAGATCCTTAATGCCAAGTAACAAAATAAATATTAGTTTTTTACGTACTTTTTATGTAAATACGCTTAAATAATTTTTATTAAGACAACTACATGTTTTAATTAAATTAAGTAAGATATAACTAACCTCATCTCATAAAAACGTGTCTATTAAAAATGAAGGTTGTACTTGTATGTAGCTGTAAGTATGACCTACTTGCCTCAGCTACAACAGAAGAAATTACTTTATGCACAAGAGGATAAAAAACCATTTTATAAAGCCTTCTCTCGACATAAAGAACCACTTTGCGAGCATGAGAAGTGAATAGGATATTATGGCACTAGAACCTAAGCAAACGCCCTTCGTGGTTGGGAGTTGTAGTGACTGGCCATTTTTCTTAAAAAAAAGTTATAAAATAGCCATTCAACTGCAAAAGAAACAAAACAATTTCTTTTTAAAAGGGCGATGTTGCCGTGTTCTTTAAAACCAGTCGTTTCACGATTACGCGTGTTATGTTGGCACATTGATTAACTAATGAATTTTAATTTGACATTAGGTAAGATCAATTCCTTGAAATATAATATGTGGTGATATAAAATAAAACTTTCTAGCGCTGTTAAAATTAATAATCTATAGCAGACCGTATCGATAATTTGATACTTTCACTTGTGATCGAGTGGTCGAAATATGGAGTAATTAGAATGAGCCGCCATTTTGCATTTCACATTCAGCGCTACACGAACATAAGAGTAATCAAATCGAATCAAAGATATGCCCGACTATTAAAGATATAAATATAACTGAGAGACTTTGATCTTAGAAAAATTCTCAACTAAGAATTGTGAACAACAGACATGGCTGTATGGAGCTTATTTCCTTTGCCTAAGACCTAACCCTTGAGTTATGACGAATAAAAAAACAGATGAATTGACAAGGGCCTTGCCATGGCATCTTAATGCGATTCAGTTTAGGTTCACTCGCTGTCAGATTCATACTAAAAGTGACAGCTAAAACTTGAACTGAGTCGGAATTAGGACGGCATGGTACGCCCCAGGTTTGGAAAGAGATTGCTTTTGTTGAAGGGAACCAACCAAAGAGAATATAACCACAACGTTTAAGAGCGTGCATCCCTACTGAGCTGGCAACGTCGCATTTTTGGTGATTTTTTGCGATTATTTCACAGAAAATGAATGAAAGTTTCAAATGTCCGTCTGTAGTGCACTTCGTTGTTAGTGTATTAATGTGTCCAATGCAATGTTTAATCATGATGGACTTTTATTTTCGTATTAAAGGGATAAAATACTATATCTCGTTTAATAAGAAAATAAAAGTCCATCACGATCAATCATTGCATTGGACACATTAATACACTAAAAACGAAGTGCACTACAGACGGACATTCGAAACTTTCATTCATTTTCTGTGAAATAATCGCAAAAAATCACCAAAAAAGCGACGTTGCCAGCTCAGTAGGGATGCACGCTCTTAAGGAAACCTTTGGTTTTTATTTATTTATTTTTAAACGGGTTTCGTACATATGTCGTCACATTAGCCCTTTGGGCACCTTGCGATGATCTATTGCACAATTTTAAGCCACCTTTTTGACAAAGCAATAATATGGAACGCTCCGAAAATTGTAAACAAACTAAGGCGCGAGTCCGCCGAACCCAGGCTTCTCAGCTTGATTTGAGAGGCCACAGACTTAACCACTACGCTGGCAGACGCTCGCCGCCGTATAGAGGCCCAGCAAACGCGAGGCAGAGAGCAGAGATAGTGCACAAGGCTCCGCTATTTAAATATTGACTGGCTTACTAACTAACAATGATAACTTGAACTCAAGGTGACACACCAACTGTTAAACTAACAACAACATACTCGTAACTATCGAGTGAAGTTTCCGAAAACCTTTATGTGTTTTATTACCATCCTCAAAAAACGTGTTTATCACTTAAAAGCCGTGGTAGCCTAGTGGTTTGACCTGTGGCCTCTCAAGCAGAGGGTCGTGGGTTCGAATCCCGGGCTCGCACCTCTGAGTTTTTCGGAATTTATGTGCGATATCTCATTTGAAATTTACCATGAGCTTTTCGGTGAAGGAAAACATCGTGAGGAAACCTGCACACAACTGCGAAGCAATTCAATGGTGTGTGTGTGAAGTTCCCAATCCGCACTGGGCCCGCGTGGGAACTATAGCCCAAGCCCTCTCATTCTGAGAGGAGGCCTGTGCCCAGCAGTGGGACGTATATAGGCTGGTGATGTGTGTGGGGTAGACAGAACCTAAGGTAACAAGACATGGCCACAATTAGCCACAATTGTGGGCGTATGGGTGGAATGGGGAATCAAAATAGTGATGGGTTGCTAGCATCGCCTATAATCAGGATACCTACGATTTTCGCCAATTCCCTCGATGGGCTTTTACCATCTGCGCGGGAAGAGAAGCAGTTGGTACATTCTATGTTTTTTCTTTGCTCCGAGACCAGCATGAAAGTTAATATTTAAAACAACACTGTTATTGTTGTTCGTGTGCTAAACGTTGTCGTTGTTCTTACAGATCAAATTGGAGAGCGTCCTCGGGCTGACTGTGTCGTCCAACGCCGCGCTCGCCTGCGACCCGCATACCGAGAGCGTAGCCTACCCCGCAGGGTAAGCTGTACCACCTGTAGATCGTGACCTATCCCGCATAAGCTGTCCCATCTGTAGAGCCTGGCCTACCCCGCATAAGCTGTCCCATGTGTAGAGCGTGGCCTACCCTGCATAAGCTGTCCCATCTGTAGAGCGTGACCTACCCCGCATAAGCTGTCGCATCTGTAGAGCGTGGCCTACCCCGCATAAGCTGTCCCATCTGTAGAGCGTGGCCTACCCCGCATAAGCTGTCCCATCTGTAGAGCGTGGCCTACCCCGCAGGGTAAGCTGTCCCGTCTGTAGAGCGTGGCCTACCCCGCATAAGCTGTCCCATCTGCAGAGCGTGGCCTACCCCGCATAAGCCGTCCCATCTGTAGAGCGTGGCCTACCCCCGCATAAGCTGTGCCATCTGTAGAGCGTGACCTACCCCGCATAAGCTGTCCCATCTGTAGAGCGTGGCCTACCCCGCATAAGCTGTCCCATCTGTAGAGCGTGGCCTACCCCGCATAAGCTGTCCCATCTGTAGAGCGTGGCCTACCCCGCAGGGTAAGCTGTCCCGTCTGTAGAGCGTGGCCTACCCCGCATAAGCTGTCCCATCTGCAGAGCGTGGCCTACCCCGCATAAGCCGTCCCATCTGTAGAGCGTGGCCTACCCCGCATAAGCTGTGCCATCTGTAGAACGTGGCCTACCCCGCATAAGCTGTCCCACCTGTAGAGCGTGGCCTACCCCGCATAAGCTCACCCATTTGTAGAGCGTGGCCTACCCCGCATAAGCTCACCCATTTGTAGAGCGTGGCCTACCCCGCACAAGCTGTCCCATCTGTAGAGCGTGGCCTACCTGGTAAGCTGTCCCATCTGTCAAGATGGAATGATGACCTTGTGAAGGCTGCGAGTGTTCGCTGGAAGAGGGTCGTGCCGTGCAAGACCAGTCTTTGTGGCGCTCTGGGGGAGGATTGGGGGGAGGCTTGTGGTCAGTGGACGTCTTTTGATGATGATGACGATGATAATGTGACACGCGTGTCCATTGAACCGTTTCAGACATACTTTATATTCGTCCGCCATTGTCTCCATTCATTAAACCTCCTCACGCTGCGCCGAAACGAATACTGTTACACCCAAACGCTTAGCAACCAATAACCATCGAACAGAGGAAGTAACAAATAGAGTAGAAATGTCGTATAATTTGTATGAGTATGAGAACACATATAAGCCTAAGGTAACAAGACTGTAGCATGATTGTGGGCGTATAGGTGGATTGAAGTGAAAGCTTCTTTAGCGGCGTTGAGCACTTTTTGGGATGGGTAAAAAATGTTAAACTAAGCGTCAGGCGTAAGACGGAGGAAGAGTTGAAGTACCAGGATATCAGATCCTCTAAGAGCTTATTTTGAAATACGAATGAATCGCGTTCGATTTTTGAATTGTTTTTTTTTTCTTGAGGAAAAGTACTAGGGTATCAGCACATTGTTAGAGGTCTGTCAATATGGATAATACGTATATTTTTGTAAGTGGGCAGTACAGTACGCGTCTTGAGCTGCTGTTTTCACTTCTGCCGCCACTCTCGGAGTCGCGTTTTTTTTGAGAATTAATGTTATAATTATGGATTGGCAACACGCGATGTATTAGATAATGGCTGCGGTGTCGCCGGTCGGATCGTCGGCCGGTGGGTTCCCAGACACGCGCCCAGCATACTTAGAGGGACGTGCGTGTGCGCAGGACGAACTGCCAACGCTGGCGGACAGCGGTGTGGACCGTGCCATGTCCATGATAACGAGTTACTACTAGAAAACTAAACAGACAACCGTTGGAGAAGAAAAGTTCTCGAGTGGCGACCGCGAACCGGAAGACACATTGGCAGGCCTCCCACTAGGTGGACCGACATCGTGAAAGTTGCGGGAAACCGGTGGATGCAGGTGGAGAGTTGTCGTTCATTATGGTGTGCTAAGGAGGAGGCCTTTGTTCAGCAGTGGACGTCTTCAGGCTGATGATTATGATGATGACTAGAAAACTCTGAAAGCACGCGATTGGTCAGCGCTATGAGTCACAAATACGCATCGGAAAACTGTTGAAACTGGGTAAAAAATGTTAAACTCGCGTCTAGGCGTAAGACGGAGGGAGAGTTTAAGTACCAGGATATCAGAATCCTTTAAGAGCTTATTTTGAAACACGAATGAAGCTGGAGTCGCGTTAGATTTTTGAAGTGTAGGTACGTTAATTTCATCGCTTTAACGTATGTGCGTTTGGTCTAGTGGTATAAGGTGTGGAGTAACAGTGCGTTCTCTCAAGTGACCGCAGTTCAAATCTCGTGTAGAATTTTTTTTTTCTTTTTGCGGGAGTGTCCTTGTGTGGTTTTCACTTCTTCTGCCGGCACTCCCGGAGTGCTACCTGGTGTTTTTTTTATGTTGACTTTTGACACCTTTTCCCGTTCCGCTCCCCGCTCCGCTCCCCGCTCCGCTCCCCGCTCCGCTCCCCGCTCCGCTCATGGCAGCAGCCCCGCCCTGTCCGCATAAGTATGACGGACGACGCGGCCTCTCTCACGGTCACACATGTTGTGTATTTAGCACTTCCATCCAAGCGATAGAATGCTTAGCCGACTGCGGCCAATTGAGAGGGTGCGGGATGTTTAGATAACTTACATGCACATAATTATTAACATCTTTTTACCTTACGCAGGCGTATAGATTTAAAGGGAAAAGAAAAATGTAATAGTGACATTTAGTAGATTTTGCTTAGGTCCAACCCGGCTAGCACTCGCTTTAGATATTTTTCATCACACTTGCTCGTAAACGGTATCAAAACATACAGGTTAACTTGGCCGCAACGCCCCATATAAAACCCTCGGGCTTTTTTTATTACCATGAAACCCTCGGGCGGTAAGTAATTTTTTTTTAATTTCTTGCACTGCCTCACAATTCAGGTTCAAGTACAACCAAAGAGGTGCATTAGCATAGAATAGATAATAACAGGGTAGAACGGAATCTCTTTTGACCGCGTCCAAAACGCCGCCATTTATATACCTACTTCCCCCTTCACGTAGTTACACCCCTCTGTCGTCCAGGCGTATTGCTAGGGTTGCTTACCGTTAAATATTATACTTACGTCTAAAGATAATATCGCAAAAAAATAAGTTTTTATTTAATTCGAAATCATTATTTTATTCTAGTTTTACAAAATAAGAAATTTATAAATCATTAGGTACGTACCTACATATTATAGATAGGTACTTCTAAATAAGAAGTTATTACGAGTGCCATACCAAATGAAGCCATTTAAGATGATTTAAGTAAGTATTACTTACTGACAAATATAAAATAAAATACATACAGGCTCACGTAAATCTAGTAGTAGTTTAAGTGCCAAACGAGCGTGCGGCGACGCCGGCCGTGGCAGCCTAACTGAGTCGCTCGTTTAACGAGTACTGTAATATCGTGACCTTGAGTCCGGCCGGAGCGGGAGATTCCGTTCTACTATGTTCTTACTTATTCTATGGCATTAGCTCGAAATTAAAACTTTATTTAAAAAAAATATCTAAACAGGAATTTAATTGAAATCTCGCTAGATAAATACAATACTAATATTTATGATAAAAATTTGAATACTTTTTTGTATAAAACGTTGAATTTTCTTTTATTATATGCCATGGTTGTAAACGTCTTGGCTTTTAACTTAACGTTCTTGAAGGCAACATTTGTATTATCTGTGGCTGAAAGCGCGCCATCCGCTTAAAAAAAAATAATATTCCCGAACTTGTACAAATTGTTGTGTTGACTTGTTGAGTTATTTAATACCTAATAAAAGTAATTAAAAATGTCGTCGTCGTCTGAAGAGTGCGATTTAAATGCAACACCACTGGATATTTATTATCCAAGCAGCAAAAACCATTAACGAAAATCTTTTACCGGCGAAGTCTAAGGAGCGGTATTTAGCTGCGTACGACCAATTTATACAATGGAAACGCGAAAAGAAAACAAGTTCGTTTTCTGAAAATGTTTTCCTGGCATATTTTGGTGAATTGGCGAATAAATAGAAACCATCATCATTGTGGAGCACTTACTCTATGTTGAAAACCACTCTCCAAAAGATTGTGTCAACATAAAAGAATACAATACGTGAAGTTGACGGCATTTTTAAAAAGGCAATGTATGCCTTAATTTTAATAATTGTACAGTCACTATAAATTTTAATAAATAAGATTTTTCTGCCTTTTCATTTTATTTATTTACTCGCAAATGTGATGAAAAACATTGTATGTTTCACGGGCGGTACGGGAATTACGAACCTCGACTCAAAAAGCCCTCAGTCTTCGACTTCGGGCTTATACTAGAGCCTCGATCGTAATTCCTTACTTACCGCCCTTAATACACAATGTACTATGACAAAATTTTCTGTTATTATGACGTGTAAGCATGCAATGTTAAAGTTGAACGAACTGTAAAGGTGCAGTGTCAGGGCGCGCCGTGTGGCCGCGCCTTTAGATCGATACGTGGGGTTAGTTAAGGGGTGACCACAGAAGTAATAAAAAAAAATTAAGCTAATTCGTGGCCTTCAGCTGGGCAAGTTTTCGATACAACTCCAAAGATGGCTTCGGAGTTGCCATGGCCATGGGGCCATGGGAGCGACCTATGTTGTCTATAATACCTGAAAATTTCCAGGATTCCTCGCATCTGGTCTGGTTCTGGTTTTTCGAGTAAGTTGATTTAGTTGATAGAAAATTGAAATGCAATGCACGTTTAAACGGTCGGTGGTTGGTTTTGGTTATGGTTTAAGTACGAGGGTTATCGACCGGTACCGTACGGCTTTATAGACTCACAGAAAAATCTTAACAGCGCCATTCAGGATTCGTATACACAGTTAACAGCGACATCTATTGGTTTCTAAAATAACTAAACAACTACACAGAAACTTGAATCAGCACATTTGCTGGCCGCATTACTGACATGCCAGGAAAAGTCTGGTGATACTAGTTGTGTATATTCGTGCATCCAATCGCTCGCCCGAGGCTCAAGGTAATGCGGTATGAAATAACCCGAGGCTTCGCCAATTCCAGCGGTTCCAGGAGATTGAAATGTAAGCGACGTAACGAGATGAGATGAGAAAGTTTCAGGAATATTAGGGGAGAAATGAGCTCGGGAAAGAGCGTGAGATTTCATTTAGTTATACGGATCTAGCAAGAGGATTATCTGATAATCTTATGCATTATTTATTTGTTTTTGGAAGCGTTGTAAAGCTATCACTCGAAACCTTTCGAAATTAGAAAAAGATTGTGTAGATATTGCTACAAAATTTCAACTCATAGAAAATTGATAGTTAATTGGCAACATTGCAGTTGTGATTTCTACTGGTAACCTAATTTCAAATTTTGATTTTCTTTCAAAAGTCTGGAACCAGTTTGTCCTGTTTTTAAATGAATTAAGCAAACTAGTTCTAGGATGTCATATTTGTGAAGCATACGAGCGTTATTTTATTACGCACTTTATTACTTACTAGCTGTTGCCTGCGACTTCGTCTGCAAAGAATTCGTTTATCGCTATCCCGCGGGAATTTTCCGGGATAAAAAAATAGCCTATGTGCTATTCAAGACTTTTCTATCTATTTGCCGAATTTCATCCAGATTCGTTGGGCCGTTGTGGCGTGATTGAGTAAAAAACAAACATCCATCCATCCATCCATGCTTTCGCATTATTTTATAATATTAGTTAGATAGATTTTTGATCACTAGCGCCATCTATTCAACAAGTGCGTAACTTTTCCAGATGTGCCGTGGTGTTGTACAACGTTCGGAAGAACCGTCAGTCGCACGTGTTGAACGCGTCGCGAAAGAGCGTCACGTGCGTCACGTTCTCTCCGGACGGCCGGTATCTGGCCACGGGCGAGTGTGGCCACGCGCCCGCTGTAAGAGTATGGGACTTACAGGTAAAAAATACAGTGAATAATCTTAGTTTCTTCTACGTACTTTTGGCATCTTGGATTGTGGCAACAACTAGCGACATCTAGTGTCAGATAGAAAAACAACAATAGACTTGTAGCGAAATTAGAAACCGTGTCAAACTAGCGCCATCTGTTGTCGAGTAGTAGTAAAACGAGTGAAGTATTCCTAATACCTTAATGACAGCATAGATGGCGCTACTTGTGCCACTTAGTTGAACAACATGAACATTATAAAATTTCGAGGTTTGTTATGTTGCCCATCGTACGCAGATACGGTAATGAACTGGTATTATAAATGACTCATATCTTGTTTTAGTGTGAAAATTCATTAATTTTATTTTAATCTGGACCTCTAAATAAACCGGTAAGCACAGCTTCAAGAGCACCCGTGGTCTAGTGGTATTGGACTTTGACTTAGATGACGAGTACCCGGGTTCGATCCCGAGTGGATGACACTTTTTGTTTTAATTTTATTTATTTTTTTAAATTCTAGGATCCGACGGCGTCCGGCGCCGTACAAATCGCGGAGTTTCCCGGACACACGCACGGGGTCAACTGTGTTGTAAGTATAGCTTAGAAATTTATTAAGGATGAGTATTGAAAAAGCATAAGAGGCTTCAAGGCAATTTACTAAACTACGGTCTGTTTCAATAAGGAAGGGTTGTGTGACAGATCCATAGAATGTAACTGTTAGCGTTCACGAAAGTTTTGACAGCAAAATAAATACTAAATTGAATTACTTAGAAATAAACCAATACTCGGTACTGTATATTAATAACGTTCTAAAAAGAATCACGGCGATGTTTTTTGCGTTTACATAATTTTCACGTACAAATTTTTAGAACTTCAATTAGGTACATTATGAAGTTAAATAATATTTTATGCAACCTATTTTGTTGAAAAAACACAACTTGGCAAAAAGCGTAAAATAGGAATTATAATTATTACATCTTAGGAGATTGACTTGAGTATCATTATATCGAAATAGCATTTATGTAATAAATTAATATGCAGTCGTTATTTTTATGGAATCGATTGTTATTAGTACTAATAACATATAATCGATAATCGTTTTATGTGAAAGGTGTCACAAAGAAGCCTCACCTCTAGATTTGTCAATGTTAATGTCACGTACAATACATTATTGAAACCGAGTGTACCTTTAGATGTCTGGGGTCCCATTATTGAAAGCACATAATTTGAAAATACAACTCTTAAGTGGTGAAAAATTGCGCTCAATATTAAATACGAGTACATTAATTACAACAAACCGGATAACACACGTATAAAAGCCGAAGGAATGCTCCGACAATCCTTCCCGCCGCCGCCGCCGCCGCCGGGGCGAGCACTCTCTGATGAAGGGCTACGGAATAGTCCGAAACAATGTCGGAGCATTCCTTCGGCTTTTATACGTGAGTTATCCGGTTTGTTGTAATTATGTGTGAGTCTCACGGTAGTTTCATGTTGAACGAGTACATTAGAAGAAAATTAGAGCTCTAGAGGTATTTAATGTAACTACATAGTCGAAAATTCTATTCGATTTGATTATACACGATTTTTTACATGCTTTTTATTAACTTGCAATGTATGTATGTCTGTCCGCGGGTGGAATCTTGCGACTCAATTTTGAAGCAGATATCTTCAATCGATTGAGCCTTGATTGAGCTGAAATTTTGCAAACTTGTGTAAGTCGGATGACAATACAATAATAAACTAGTGGAATTCTGGTGGTCCAGCCAGGACCGTCTCCGCAGGAGGGAACTCTTCGACGGTTGGTCCGATTGACTTGAAATTGGATACACATATGCAGGACGCATGGCAATGCAAGTACAGTCAGCAAAAAATAGCTTGTATCAAAAATTAAATTTTTAGGTTAGGTTATTCCAATATCGAATGATACTTTGGAGATATGTGCTTTCAAAGATCGTCCTGGACTTAAAATCGCGAGTTGTATCGTTTATTTACATACATACATAAATCACGCATTTATCCCTTATGGGGTAGACAGAGCCTAAGGTAACCTAAAGGCAACGTTTAGCATGATTGTGGGCGTATAGGTGGAAAGGGGAATCAAAATAGTGATAGGCTGCTAGTAGTATCGCCTATAACATGATTCCTAAGATTTTCGCCCATTCCCTCGATGGGTAGCTGTGTACATTCTATGTTATTTTACTCCTAGACCTAGACCAGTGTGGAAGACATTGTTTATTAAGAAATTATGAATTCATGTTTATTAGTGGTTAGTAATAATTGAATGAAGCGAAAGAGGTATATCAGGATCGTAGCAAGTGGAACAAAGTAGTCTCTGCCTACCCCTGTGGGAAAGAGGCGTGACGATATGTATGTATATAGTAATAATTAATTGTTTGCAGGCGTTCTCGACGTCGTCCAAGTACCTGGTGTCGGTCGGCTCGCAGCACGACATGATCGTCAACGTGTGGGAGTGGCGCTCCAACCTCAAGCTCGCCAGCAACAAGGTACATGGCTACTACTACTACTACTACTACTACTACTACTACTACTACTACTACTACTACTACTACTACTACTACTACTACTACTACATCTACTACTATTACTACTATTACAGCTACTACTACTACACCTAGTATTACTACAGCTACTATTTTATTTGGGAAAAGGGAGCCTATCTTCATAACTAGTTTACTAGTCATGAAATTGGGCATTGAGGGAATCATAAGTGCTGAAAATCAATTTCAAGACTTCAAATTTCCCACGGGATAGGGAGAAAAAAGGAATTTATATTATAATGATAATAAGTGTTCCCTTAAATGTTATTACTAGAATCTTTAAATTTGGCATACCGTAGACAATCATGATATCTGAAAACTGATTTCAGGAATTTGCGAATTTCCCGTAAGATAAGAAAAATTCGCCAAGTTATTGTAAAATCCAGTGTTAGCAGAGCCCTGCTCTTAAGAGGGTGCATCCGTGCTGAGCTCGCAACGTCGCATTTTTGGTGATTTTTTGCGATTATTTCACAGAAATTGAATGAAAGTATCAAATATCTGTCTGTAGTGCACTTCGTTTTTAGTGTATTAGTGTGTCCAATGCAATGATTAATGGTGATGGACATTTATTTTCGTACTAAAGGGATAAAATACTATATTTCGTTTAATAAGAAAATAAAAGTACATCACGATCAATTATTGCATTAGACACATTAATACACTAAAAACGAAGTGCACTACAGACGGATATTTGATACTTTCATTCAATTTCTGTGAAATAATCGCAAAAAATCACCAAAAATGCGACGTTGCGAGCTCAGCACGTATGCACCCTCTTAAGCAAAATGTAGGTAGTGTGAGGTCATTTCATATTGGTTATTATATAGACAAACAAATATTAAATAAAAAAGGGTGGAAGTTTGCATGGTAATGTGTACATTATATATATTTTTTAGTTTTATCATTCTCTTATTTTTAAAGGACATACGGGGGGGGGGACACATTTCACCACTTTGGAAGTGTGTCTCGCGCAAACTATTCAGTTAAGAAAAAAATGATATTAGGAACCTCAATATCATTTTTGAAGACCCTATCCAATACCACAAACGTATGGGTTTGTTGAAAAAAAAAAAATTTGAGTTTCAGTTCTAAGTATGGGTAACCCCAAAATTATTTGTTTTTTTTCTGTTTTGTATGAAAATCTTAATGCGGTTCACGGAATACATCTACTTACCAAGTTTCAACAGTATAGCTCTTATAGTTTCGGAAAAAAGTGGCTGTGACATACGGACGGACAGACAGACAGACATAAGGGTTCCGTTTTTGCCATTTGGCTACGGACCCCTACAAAGCGTAACTTTACAGAGTAGCTAATATAGTTTCTTGCAAGGTATTTGGCAGAAATTCCTTGATGATCAAAGAGGTGCAATATAAAGGGATTGTCCAATTTTCCCACGGGATCAAAGGACCGTATAGAAATAATAGACTGTATTTAGTAGACATGCTCTTTGAAGATCACGTATGTGTCATAAGATTAGATATGTATTTCGAATTTCCCACAGAACAAAAAGATGGAATCCTACTACTATTATAAATGCGAAAGTTTGTGACGATGTGACGATGTGATGATGTGACGATGTGAGTGAGTGATTGTGTATGTTTGTTCCTTCTTCACGCTAAAACGACTGGACGGATTTGGATAAAATTTGGTACGAAGATAGCTGGTACTCAGATTAAAACAGGCTACTTTTTATCCCGGAAAATTGTATAGTTCCCGCGGGATAGCGATAAACATCAATTACTAATTCTACGCGGACGAAGTCGCGGGCAGGAGCTAGTAAAACATAATGGAAGTGGGGTCCATGCAAGAAACTGGTTTATTTTATTTCGTTGAGGTAGGTATGAAGTACTCCGTAGTACGAAGTCCTTCTGGGAGGGGGAAAAGTTTTAGCGCAAATTGTGCCATCGTCATAGAAAGTTTTAACACTGCCATCTTGTGTTGGAGAGTCGTACTAATATTACAACGTCATCTGTTAACCAGTAGTTCAAACATAGTTAACACTGCCATCTTGCGTTGGAAAGTCGTACTAATATTACAACGCCATCTGTTAATCGGTAGTTGAAACATAGTTAACACTGCCATCTTGTGTTGAAAAGTTGTACTAATATTACAACGCCATCTGTTAACCGGTAGTTCAAACATAGTTAACACTGCCATCTTGTGTTGGAAAGTCGTACTAATATTACAACGCCATCTATTAACCAGTAGTTCAAACATAGTTAACACTGCCATCTTGCGTTGGAAAGTCGTACTAATATTACAACGCCATCTGTTAACCGGTAGTTCAAACATAGTTAACACTGCCATCTTGTGTTGGAAAGTCGTACTAATATTACGTCGCCATCTAGTAATAAACAGCAGCTCTAAAGTTATAGCGGCATCTACCCGATAGTCATGGCTACCATGTTAATCGGACAAACTGTCAATTAACTAATAATTTTGCATATAATTGTCATTTTTGAATTGATTGTGGTGCCACTGTCGCTTTTGTTCTGGGATAGATTATAGTATAGAATGGTAAGGGTGCGACCAAACCGCCGCGTATACGCAGTGACGTGTCGTATGCGTCACGTTTTCTCATCGTTTCTTATACATTTTGTTGCGATTCCGTACGTCACCGTTTTTTAAGCGGCGGTGTGGTCGCACCCTATTAGTACAAAAGGTGTCACGGATGGAACCGAGTTCTAAGAGCAAAATAAGATTGGTGAAAAACTTAAGTAATAAGTAAAGTTGTGTGTAGTAGTGTACAGAACTGTAATGGGACTTTTTTTCTAATTTGGAACGACAAATTGGTCTATTTGCACACATTACTCACACATACATCGAGTAATTTGGACGCAATCATTTATGAGACACAATTTCAAGTCAGTCTAAATAGGTTTTATAACGAGAATTGTCCAAAATATTCGATCAAAGGACGCCGAACAGACTTTTCTGTAGTAATTAGTTAATACAGTCGTAATTAACTCCGCCTCTCCCCGCCAGGTGTCGTCGCGCGTGAAGGCGGTCAGCTTCGCCGAAAACGGCAACTACTTCGTGACGGTGGGCTTCCGACACGTCAAGTTCTGGTATCTCGAGTACTCGCGGAATGCTAAGGTGAGTAATACCAGTAATACGCACAAAGGGGAAAGGCACATGCATACATTGATTGGTCCTTTAAGAGGGTGCATCAGTAGGGACTGAGCTGGCACCGTCGCATTTTTGGTGATTTTTTGCCTTTATTTCACAGAAATTGAATGAAAGTGTCTAATATCCGTCTGTAGTGCATTTCGTTTTGAGTGTACTAATGTGTCTAATTCAATAATTGATCGTGATGGACTTTTATTTTCTTATTAAAGGTAAAATACTTCTTTTTGAACAGTTTAAGGAGCCGGTGCCGCTGATGGGCCGGTCCGCGATACTAGGCGAGCAGAAAGACAACGAGTTCTGCGACGTGGTGTGCGGGCGCGGCGAGGCGGCCGACAGCACGTACGCCATCACGCGCAGCGGGCTGCTCTGCGAGTTCAACAGCCGCCGGCTGCTGGACAAATGGGTGGAGCTGCGGGTGACTTGCTTCATTACTTTCATTACAATCTCTAGGTTCCACAAATGGGCAGAGAACTCTCACAGTGACGCGGCGTCTAATGTGCCCCAGTGCGGATTGGGAACTTCACACGCACACATACATTCGACATGTATTCCACATTGTAATAGCAGTAGAAACTTAAGGATGAGCTACTAGGCTTACAGAAAGACTTAGGGAGTTCTGCGGACAGCGTGTACATAAAAGTTTAGTTAATACGCTATCACTATCATGCTCAGCGGTATGCTCTCGAGTTCAACAGCCAGAGGCTGCTAGACAAATGGGTCGAGCTTATTATGTCCCGCTAGTACGGCTCCCTGTCCTAACAAAAATCAGTTTTATGGTCCCATCCTGAAGAAAGCATGAAACTTGGCATGAATGTAGCTATCACATATGTGCTTCAATGTCGATGTGGAAGCACGTCGAGAAATTATTTTTTCCCCCCATCCCCCCACTTTTTATGTGCCAAATCGTGGTTTTTATTATTTTTTATGAAAACGGGTACAGCTATCAGAAAACTGTCAAAGATCAATATGTTTCTTATTAAATTAGCTACAATATTGTCCTTGGACGTACGTTGATAGAACTTATAGTTTACAAAATATGTACATGTTACTTAAAAGTTTTATTAAAAATGCAAACTTTTAATAAGTGCCGGCACGTAAGTCTAATCTGACCGTGTATGTGCACCAAATTTTTATATGTTACTAGGCATATCACCTGGATCCTAAAACTGCCGGGAGACAGTTTCTGAGGTGTCAAGGTCACCAGTTATGACGTCATCAAATTGGCCGCCACCGCGTTTTGGAAAATTAAAATTACACGCAACTTATGCAACGCACGAATACATGTGGGGTATCAAATGAAAGCTAGTTAAATATACTATATTTGTGCTCTGAACCGTAATTGCATTAATGTTATCGTTTAAGAGCTATTAATAGAAAAATAATATTATTATTATTATTATTATCAGCCTATTGTGTCCCACTGCTGAGCAAAGGCCTCTCCCCAACCCTTCCACCGCTCCCGGTCCGCTGCGGCAAGCATCCAGTCGCTCAAGAAGGCGTCCAACTCGTCCCGCCATCGCCGTCTAGGTCTACCGGGCCGCCGGTTTGAGTTAGTGGGACTCCACTTGGTGGTTATCTTGGCCCATAACTCATCCGGCATACGGCAAACATGACCAGCCCAGTCCCACTTCAGCTTTGCCGCCTTTCGACCACACAGAAAAATAATAATCATGGAAAAATATTACGGACTTTTATTTCTTGCACCAAAACTAAAGACTCCAGACTAAAATAATGTGCTACGATATTGAAAATAAATTATTAAACTTTACATTACAATTCAAAGTTTGAAATTCGGATATAAAATGACGAAGTTATGGTCAAAAACTTGACGACGCTGTAGCGCCTGGAATTACGAAAAAAAAAATTTTTCTTCCGGAAACCAGCTCCAATTTTTTTACGTTACTAGGCATATCATCTGGACCCCAAAACCACTCGGTGCTCTTGAACAGCCTACGGAAAGATGGTATTGTAAAAAGATAAAAAAAAAAGAGTACTTGAGTCAGACTCGGTGAGCTGTAACTCTAGAAGTAATGCCTCTACGACTATGAAATAAGTGTCATTTTGTAGCTAATTTAATAAGGAACATATTGATCTTTGACAGTTTTCTGATAGCTGTACCCGTTTTCATAAAAAATAATAAAAACCACGATTTGGCACATAAAAAGGGGGGGATGGGGGGAAAAAAATAATTTCTCGACGTGCTTCCACATCGACATTGAAGCACATATGTGACAGCTACATTCATGCCAAGTTTCATGCTTTCTTCAGGATGGGACCGTATTTTA
Organism: Pandemis heparana; assembly: GCA_963854515.1. Classification (NCBI taxonomy): domain Eukaryota; kingdom Metazoa; phylum Arthropoda; class Insecta; order Lepidoptera; family Tortricidae; genus Pandemis; species Pandemis heparana. The sequence goes on from OY978035.1 coordinate 7,272,035, forward strand.
CGTTAAGGACCCGTACTACGCTGTTGGGCCCGGCTTAGTGTCAGAATGAGACAGTTGGGGGGTCGGAATTAATATAGCGTCAATGTCTCTGCGTGCGACAAATAGCAGGAAGTGAGCGTGAGATACTAGGCGAGCAGAGAGACATAAGAGTTCTACGCCGCACGTAAGACATCACGCCGAGCGGGCTGGTCTGCAAGTTCAAAGCCGGAGGCTGGACAAATGGAACTTGCTTCATCATGTCTCCTGACCCGAAAAACATTTACGGCGCTGTTCCAACCACCTGATGAAATTTGAAGTGATAACTTCTTATGGGAGGGTAAACCGCTTCGTAACGTAACGCATAACGGCGCCTGTCTGTCTGGCTTCTCTTTCTCTGACGCATACGGTAGCGGTAGAAAGGCTCTTCCTCTCACTCTAACCCACAGCGCTAGTCGTATTTCGGTTCGGACAGACGCTTCCCCCTCTCACTACTCAGTGTTTAGTGTGCGATAGACATATACTGTTAGTAACTTAGATTAGTTTAAGTTATTTCTTTCTTTCTAACTACTCCATTATTTAACTGTTTATTGAGTTAATAACCTTGACAAAAACCTCTCCACCATTGCAGACTTCGTCGGCGAACTGCATGTCAATCGGTGCCGGCTACATCTTCGTGGGCTGCGCCGAGGGCCTGGTGCGCTGCTTCGCGCCCGAGAGCCTCCGCTACGTGACCACGCTCCCGCGCACGCACTACTTGGGGGTGGACGTGGCGCAGGGGACCAATATCAAGTGAGGCTTGGACTATATTCACACTCGTTAAGCCGGTCGCACATTAACAGAAATTTATATAAATATTTTGGGACAATTGACACCAATTGACAGTTAGTTCTGTTTTCGCGAACGCATAATTTACACGTAGCAATGTTTCGCGTCTCATTTTTCACCCATGCCTAGTCCCAAATAGGGCTTGCACTATCCGGTATCTTTTTATTATCCGGATATTTCGGATACATCAAATCTCAGTATCCGGATATCCGGTTTTTTCGGATAATTTGAATAATTTTCCAAATATTAAAAAAAACGCTGATTATAATTTAAAAATTATTTACTCAACATAATGGGGAGTCTTTTTAATCAACCATTACCAAAATTGTTTGGTAAGGACTTAAAAATAATTATTTTGTCACTTTAATAAGTGAGTAATTAAAAAAATATGTACCTATGTTTGTTTACAGTTTTAAATATTAACCAGAATGAGATCCTTATTAGTGTACATACAAATCAAATAATCGACAACAATAAATGTATGAATCAAAAACAATAAAAATACTTAAGTAGGTACGAGGGGAATGCCAAAAGAAATTAGGTACTCCATGCTCATATGATTGATACTGGCAAGGTGTACACCATCATAAACGCTGGTTATTTAGTTATAAATTTAAAAATGGAAGACTCGGTAAGCCTACGTATTTTTTTTAATTTTTTTCTTGTTGAATCTAGTAGAGCTTGAGCGAGAACTGGGTGTTGAATCAGCAGCATTGCAAACTATAATTCACGAACAACTGTTCCTCCATAAGCGTTGTTCAAGATGGGTGCCACACAAACTCAACGATTTGCAGAAAGAACGTCGCGTGGATTGGAGCAAATTTTTGATAAATAAATTCGACGCTGATGAAATTAAAAACATTTATGATACACTGACAGGTGACGAAACATGGTTGTATAACTATGATTCTGAAACAAAGCCACAGACTGAGTATGGTGCTTTGAAGACGAACCGACTCCAATAACATGTCACCGAACACGAAGCACACAGAAACAAATGGCTGCGTCATTTTTCTGCAAGACGGGACATGTTGTTACTGTTCTGCTGGAGGATCAAAAAAAAACAAATTCGGAATGGTATGTTACTGTTTGTGCCCCAAAAGTATTGTCAGCTTGGTGTGACAAGCGGCCAAAGTCCAGAACAGCATCTGTTCTGGCATCACAACGCCGCCCCGCACACGTCTGCGAGAACGCTTGACTTTTTCGGTTCAAAAAACGTCACTATTCTGCCTCACCCGCCGTATTCCCCTGACCTAGCACCTTGTGATTTTTACCTCTTTCCGAAAATCAAAGAAACATTAAAAGGATAGCGATTCGAAAGCAAAGAAGATGCCCTGGCTGCTTATCAGATTGAAATTGCGATGGTGTCCAAAGAAGAGTTTTATCATTTTCGAAGTGGTTTAAGCGGATGGAGAGGTGTATAAATGTTCAAGGTGAATACTTCGAAAAAATGGATAGTCATAAGAAAGAATACAGTTTATAATTTTTGAGTATCAAATTTCTTTTGGTATGACCGTCGTACTTAAAAGCTATTATAAACCTTGTTCTTCACAGTTGGGTGGATTTTTGACGTTGTTATTTGTGTGCCATACTTTAAAGTATTAAAAATTACTTTCATATTTCATACAATTAAAGTGAAAATAAATATTTTTACGTTTGTTGTCAGAGAATTGATATTTGAGTGAAATTTAGACGAGTCAATGATTAAATGTAAGGAAAATCTCATAACTGGGTGGATTTTTGACGTTGTTGAAATCTCAATTCTCTGACAACAAACATAAATATATTTATTTTCACTTTAATTGTATGAAATATGAAAGCAATTTTTGTATGTAAACCCACCTTATACAGATAAATGTTTGCTCCACACCACACGTGTGCATTAATATCTGATATTCGAATTATCCAAATTATCCGGATAATGAAGTGCCTCCTATCCGGATTTGAAAAATGTCCGGATACTACGGATATCCGGTTATCCGGATTGCAAGCCCTAGTCCCAAACTTATCAAAGCTTGTAATATGGGTACTAGACAACGGATAAACATACTTATAGATAAATATGAATACTTAAATACATGTTAAACATCCAAGACTCGAGAACATATATGCACATACATTACAAAAATTATGATTCTTCTTTCCACTCATGTTCATGAAGTTAGACAGCTGGTGAAAGTAAGACAGTCAGTGTACTCGACCAAGAAAGTGCTTTAGCGTTTTTCATGACAGTTCTTTCATCAGAAAAAAAAGCAATAAAACTGACTATCATATTGCCTTGTGAGTCACAATAGGCTTTGACGTTTTAAGCCGTACAAAAGATACCGAACCTTAAGGTCTAAAAGGACTTGGTCGACTATACAACACAAGTCTCGAGTGCCCGAAAGATCCGAAGATCGAAACCCGGCCTGTTCGGGGGGCTGGAACTCGTCGAGCCTTCGCGCAAGACGGTTCGTGATGACTCTCGAAAACAGCTTATAAACGTGGCTTAAAAGTGAGATGGGTCGGTAGTTTTTCAAAAGAGTTTTATCACCCTTTTTGAAAAACAACACGACAACACTCCTACTCCACGCCTCTGGAGTTCTCCCATCAAAAAGAACAGTATTAAAAATGTTCTGGAGCTCCTTCATTATAGGTTTACCACCAGATTTCAGGAGCTCAGTCGTAATACCGTCTTCTCCAGGAGCTTTTCCATTTTTAAGCTGCCTGAGAGCCATCGCGATTTCGTCCAGGCTGATTTCTGGCAAATCTTCCGTAAAGTGGCGTGTTAATGTAGCTCTGGACTCCTCATTTTCGGGATCAGGTTGAGATGCATGTGTAGCGTATAACTGGCTGTAGAAGTTTTCAATTTCCGAAAAAATTTCAGACCTGGAAGAAACGACTACTCCATCCGTAGTGGTCAACTTCGTCAGATGACTTCTCCCAAGAGATTGGACAAATACTTTTGACCCCCGATTTTTCTCGATCGCTCGTTCTATTGAACGGGTGTTGGAGCGTCGGAGATCGTATCGTACGAGTTTGCTAATTCTCTTGTTTAGAGCATGTCGTTCTGACGAAGTAACTGGTGGGTGCTCACGTCGTTCCTCCATGAGCCTGAGTGTTTCTTCCGAAAGCTTCGACTTCTTGCCTTAACGCCGCAATTCGCAAAATCTCACACCTTCCTCCCTGAGGATCCCAACTACATTCTCGAGGGCCCGGTCAATGTCAACGCTGTTTGTGGTTTCCAAGGCAGCGAATCGGTTCTCCAGATTAGACTGGAACTTTTCAGATCCGACTATAGTTTGGAGCAGGTTAGGTCGGAGCCTGGATTTCATCAAACGGACACGTTCAAGCTTAAAATCGATATTCAGAGAGCCTCGCACGAGTCGATGATCGCTTCCGGTATTAAACCTATTGATCACTGAGACGTCTCTGAATATGCGCTTCTTGTCCGCTATGATGAAATCGATCTCATTTTTAGTCATAGTGTCGGGGCTCCGCCATGTCCACTTCCTTTGGAGCTGTTTCTTGAAAAATGAATTCATCAAGAATAGCCCCCTCCTTTTCGAGGAAGTTGACAAGCATTTGCCCCCTATGATTCCTGCTACCATAGCCATGGGATCCTACTACCGATTCACTCGACTCGAGTGTTTATTTCTCGTTAATGTGCGGCCGGCCTTAGACACTGTAATGTTTTGTCTAAAAGGAGTTTCTTGGTTGACTAAACAACACACGAGTTTATTTGTCGTTAATGTGCGGCCGGCCTTACACTGTACTGTTTCCAGCCACATGTTCACGCAGCCCCCGAGCGCGCGCTACCCGGACGCGGTGGCGCTGACCTATGACGACCGCAACCACAAGCTCACCTGCGTCTACAACGACCACAGCCTGTACGTGTGGGACGTGCGCGACATCAAGCGGGTGAGTCGCTGCTCGTTTATGATTGCCTGGTACATACTTGGAGGCTGGCTTGCAGGATTTCTGTCGTTTTTGAATCTGGCCTTATACTACGAAATTCGATTTTCGAAATTCGTTTCGCGCAGTTCCGCTCTCACTAATAGTTATTAGTTTGAGAGTGAGAAGGACGGTGTGATACGAACTTCGAAAATCGAATTTCGGAGTAGCCCCCATGCTCCCGTCACTCGAGAGCGCGCTAGAGTTGCGTCGCGCGCGAGATGATTGCCTGTCTTTTTCTTACTGTTTGTTATAGAAAGAGACGGTGCTAGCCGCGCTGGCTATATATAGCTTGCTTATGTAGAGGTCTGGGGGAGGGCGTGGCCTCTAATTGATCTGAGGGCGTGGCTTAAACTCCTACTTAGTCAATTTCAACTCGCTTTGAGTTTATAATCGCCTGGTACTTGCAGAAACGAAATGGAAATGCTAAGTCTTGCTTAGAGATGTCACTTAATTAAGATTAATTGACAATCTCATGGAGCATAGAGCTCCCTCGAACGACTCGAACCCGCTAAAGGCTATTAAAACAAATAGTTCTTTTAAAAAAACTGTTAGGCCCACTACAGTCCAGAGTAAAAAAAAATATCGCTATCTCGGGGTTAGGTTTGACAGTTCCATACATTTTGACAGTACTTAGCCCCGGTGACGAACCACCTTTAACCCTGGTCCGTGCAAGTGGCCCTTACCTCCGGGCCACATTAGCGGGCGAAGGTTTGTGTCGCGATTTCATGATAAAAAGTTCGAGTTCGTGTAACCACGAACTACGTGGCCACACTAGACCAAATTATCGCGTTAAAAACTTCGGGCGAACTATGTCGCGGAACTCTGAATTTGGCGGGAAAATAAACCAAGAGCGCAAAAAAAACAAAAAAATCAGAGGAAGCGTTTGCTTTGTATTGTTATAGGAAATATCAAATTAATCAAGAAATTTACTTCTTGATTTTTAATGTTTACTTCTTACGTTTTACCGTTAGAAATTTAATTTCTAAACGACACTGAAAATTAGAACACATAGAAAAATCCGAAAAGTAAACCTACCTGCCTACCTGCTATGCTGTTACCTGCTATGGGTGGTGTAGGGGTATAGCACGCGTCACGGAATGACGAGGACCCGGGTTCGATTCCCGGCCATAGCTTTACTTTTTGGATTTTTCTATGTGTTCTAATTTTCAGTGTCGTTTAGAAATTGTATTGTTATGTCTGTAAATAATTATTGAAATGTCACTTCTCAAAATTGACGTTCATTTCAGATATTTTAAAGTTTCGATCCGCAAGTGGCGCTGCCAATTTTTCCATAGTAATTGAGACGTTTACGTGAACGCGTTCGAGACGTTTTTATATGCGAAAACTTACACTTGAGGCTCAGGAGCCCGAACACAGTTCGAGTTCGCCCGAATGATTCGTGATAAAGCGAACTGTCTGTCCACACATGCCGCGATAGGGCGAACCTTCGCCGAATCCGTCTAATGTGGCCGTAGCATTAGAACATCATTTTCCGCGATTTAAGTGTTGTCAGCCTCTTAATACTAGCTGTTGCCCACAGGTGGGCAAGTCCCACTCGGCGCTGTACCACTCCGCGTGCATCTGGGGCGTGGACATCTCCCCGGGAGGCTCGCTGCCGGCGGGCACGTTCGCGACCTGCTCCAGCGACGACAGCGTCCGGCTGTGGACGCTGCAGGGGCGCGCACCCAACATATACAGCAACGTGAGTACATTACGTGGTTGGCTAAGTTGGTAGGGACCCTGCCTGCGAAGCAAGCGTCCCGGGTTCCAATCCCGGTATATATTTGTGTGATGAGCACGAATATTTGTTCCTGAGTCGTTGTTTCTATGTTTGTGTCTAAGGTATTTTCAATCTTACCTGTCCTATTTGGTAAACAGAATTCTAACCTCAAAACGTCTCATTTTTGTGATTTTTTAACTATTTCTTCATAAATAAAGGCACTGGAGATAAAATATCAGCAAAATTATGTACAAAATATTGCCTCAGGCTTATTTAATACCATAATACACCTTATTCTTTACAAAAATTTGCACATTGAGGTTAGAATTTTGTTTACCAAATAGGACAGGTAAGAATGAAAATACTTATTTAAGTATGTACTCGTATTTCTAGTGCGCGTAATACGAGCCTTACTACCGCTTACTTTGGGACTAGGTCAATTTGTGTGAATTGTTCCTTAATATTTATTTATTTATTATTATTACGCCCCCGAGTGTGGTGAAATAAACGTCTCGGATCGCAGGAACTTGTCGCACGAGCTTAAGGCGAGGCGAGCCATATTGAATTACATCTTTGCGTTAAACTGTCAAATACTATGAGAACATGTTTGTTGCCGTTTCGTTCCGCTAGCGGCGCTGTTAATAGGGAATATTCATGATTTTTTTCATGGCTTTCTATAGAAGCTCATTTATGTAATTAACAATACGACAAAAATATTTTTCAAATGACTATAAAAATAACCGAGATATAAGCTATTAAAGATTTCTCTCCATCTCTTTCTAGAAAAACGGACTTTTAATATAAGTTTAATATGGAGTTTATATGGGCGTTATGACAAATGACGTCACATGTCATATCGGATCTCTCTCTAATCGCTGACTAATCAGTAGTTTAAAACTCTTATATTTTCCGTGTTTCTTGACCGATTTTACTTTTAATTTCACTTTTTGTCATCTTTTTTACTATATTTTCATATTTTGTAAAGAAATGTTATAATTTTTTTAATGAATATTCCCTATTATTCCATAGTAATTGAGACGTTTACGCGAACGCGTTCGATACGTTTTTTCTGTTAAAAACTTACACTAGAGGCTCAGTTGGGGCCAGACACGCGATCACAATCGCATTTGTTTTGTTGTCTCTTGTCATCCACATCTTAAATCGTTCGACAGAAAAAAGATTGATGATTGGATTGGTAGTGGATTGGTAAGCCTTTAGTTTAGTACTTAAAGTATATCTCGGTTCATTTTATTAACCAGTGTTCTAAGTTTGACATCAATAACTCTCTCTCTCTCTCTCCCTATCTCTATCCCTGTCTCTCTCCCTCTCCCCCCCCCCCTCTCCCCCTCCCCCCTCTATCATTCTATCTCCCTCTCCCCCCTCACTCGCTCTCTCGCTCACTCTCTCTCTCCCTCACTCACTTACTCAGAGTTAAAGTACCAGGATATCAGGATCCTCTAAGCGCTTATTTTGAAACACGAATGAAGCTAGAGTCGCGTTAGATTTTTGAAGTGTACGTTAATTTCGTTGCTTTAACGTACGTGCGTTGGGCCTAGTGTTATAAGGTGTGGAATAACAGTTCTTACTCTCAAGTAACTGCAGTTCGAATCTCGTGTAGAAAAAGTTTTTTTTTCTCTTTCTTATTCTTTTTTTTTCTTTTTGCGCGAGTGTGCGTGTGTGTAGTTTTTATTATTTACGTACGGTTGCTCGATTAATGCTTCGGTTTTTAATGTTATTTATTTCTAATTTCAGGAGTTAAACAAAGTTATCTACATCGATCCGGACCTGAAATTCCTGAAAGATGCCGATTTAAGTGCGGACAAGGACAAGACGAAATCTTACGACGACAAAACTGGCGTCCGGTAAATATTGTTCACACTTCACACTTCACACTCTTTCATGATCGCCATTTTCTTTTACCATAGGCTATTCAGTAGGCTTATTGTCTAACTCGCTCGCAATCGCCATCGTGTTCATTTTGACAGTTCTTGTATGAATGTGACAGCTAGCTGATTCCGATGCCAATTGTCAGCCCATACATGAACTGTCAAAATGAGCACGATGGCGATTGCGAGCGAGTTAGACAATAAGCCTACTGTATGCTTAGTGTAACTTTTCGGTCACTGAACATAATCTCGACCGCGTTTGCGTTAAAATGTCAAATGCTATGGGAACAGTTTGTTGCCGTTTCGATCCGCAAGTGGCGCTGCCAATTTTTCCATAGTAATTGAGACGTTTACGTGAACGCGTTCGAGAAGTTTGTTCGTGTGAAAACTTATACTTATACAGGTATTTGTCTCTGCAACTATAGACCGACCGCTTTAATCAGTCCTCGCCTTTGCGGTGTAGACGCGCGGGGTAGGACGACAAACGGGACCCAGAGAGGTGCGGGCGTTTGGCGCACTCCCCGCCCGCACCGCTCTCGGTCCCCTTTGTCGTCCCACCCTGATTTAAGCAGTCGGTCTATAGTCGCACCATCTAGTACAGTGGTGGGCAAACTTTTTTCATGGAGGGCCAGAAAATCACAGATATTTCAAAGAAGGGCCAAAATTATACTAAAATGCAATTTTTTTGACACATGACGCATGAACTACGTGGCTAGTCTAGCTAGCTCATTTGCCTTCGCATCTATTATTCTATTTTATACAGCAGCACCGTCTAAATATCGTCATCCTGTGCCATAACACTCCAATTCGAAGGAACGCCGGCGGGCCGCATTAAATTCTTTCGCGGGCCGGAGTTCGCCCGCGGGCCGTAGTTTGCCCATCACTGATCTAGTAGGATGTGTCCCATTTTACGACTTCTTAAAAAAGGGTCTCCTCTGCCAGCATTGTCTATGCCAATGGTTGTCTGTTCTGGGACAATAGTGGCCAGCTTGTCGATTTTCTTTCACTTGGTAACTGCTTGGTACACAAATATTACAAGGCAATGTAATGTTAAAGAAACAAAAAAAAAAGCGACGGGTAGCACTCCGGGAGTGCCGGCAGAAGTGAAAACAGCAGCTTACCTCTAACAATGTGCTGATGCCCTAGTACTTTTGCCACAGAATATATAATAGTACTAACGTACAGAATGGCCACGCTCCGCCCCGCACCGATTCGAGTTACCCCACCCCTCAAGCGCAGGCTGCCGGAAAGCTGCTGGCAACTAGTAGGGATCGCAACGCGATGTATGTCGGCCGCAAGTCGCAAGTTCGGAAACCTATCCTACCTACTTCATTTTATATAAAACATTAGAAAATTAATGCTTTCTGAAATTATCGCGACTAATACATGATATAACTACAGAATCATTCGCTTAAGTTTGTTGTCGTATCTCTATTGTAATTGAAAATAATAATGCTTAAATACACAGACACACATTTTAAGTAAGTTTTAAAAAATAGATAACGATTAAGTACACACATCGTATTTGCACACATCTAAGCCATATCTTCATTATAAGTACCTATATTTATGTCATTGGTAGTACTTATAGTACTAGGTTTTTGCGATAGACATCCCTGTGTATCTTACGCACACATTGACGCGTGTACAGACGACGTCGTGCCTGTGTTCATTTCAGAACGCGGATTTTGTACGTCGTGGCCGCCGTGTGCTTTTGCTCCACGACTAAACAAAAAACACTTAAAAAATCGAACGCGATTGATTCATTCATATTTCAAAATAAGCTCTTAGAGGATCCTGATATCCTGGTACTTAATAAACTCTCCCTCCGTCTTACTTTTGTTACATACATACATACATACATACATACATACATATCGTCACGCCTCTTTCCCACAGGGGTAGGCAGAGACTACTTTGTTCCACTTGCTACGATCCTGACATACCTCTTTCGCTTCATCCACATTCATCAATCTCTTCATACATACATGCCGCTAAACAAGTTTTTATCGTTGTTCCAGTTGCATCCGCATAAGTCCAGATGGCGCTCACATCGCGGCCGGCGACCGCGCGGGCAACGTGTGGATACACTCCGCCGCCGGCTCTCTTCTGCACAGGTACTAGCGCCATCTAGTGTCGAGTAGATGAAACGAACCGAACTCAACTATTGTAGTGGCATCTAGTATCGAGTAGCTGAACTAACAAAAAGTTCAACACCCCCCCTTATTCATAAACGCTCTTTAGGCTTCTGCTAACTTGGTAATCGTTTGTCCTTACCTGTGAAAGGTAAATGTCAATGTGACAGATAAGGACAAATGATTGCTTAGTTAGCTAAGAGCGTTTATGCAGACAGAGAGCGGTCTTGAGTTCCGAGTTCTGAGCCTTTAGTGTAAGTTTTCGCATATAAAAACGTCTCGAACGCGTTCACGTAAACGTCTCAATTACTATGGAAAAATTGACAGCGCCGCCAGCGGGACGAAATGATAACAAACAGTTCTCATAGTATTTGTCAGCTTAACGCTGACGTGATCGAGCCGTATTTTGCCATCGAAAACTTACACCAAGCATTCTGTATACTGGTTTTCGGTCACAAAATACGTCTCGACCGCGTTTGCGTTAATATGTCAAATACTATGAGAAATTTTAGTTGTCGTTTTGTTCCGCTTGTGGCGCTGTTCATTTCCCATAGTAATTGAATCGTTAACGCGAACGTGTTCGAGACGTTTGTCGTGCCTAAAACTTACACTAGAGGCTCTGCGTTCAGAGTTCTGCGTTTTGACCGCTCGAGAGTTCCAACGCACACAAGAGGCGTTCCATTTTCGTCCATGTCGTTGTACGTGCAGCATGTCGCTAGTAAACTCATCTTCCGAAGAAGAAGGATTGTTTTTGTTGAGCCTAGAAGCTTTTAAAAAAAAGAAGACAATATTGGGTGCAATAATAATCTCCTTTCTCTAACCAATTCAGTCAGTTTTTCCGTATCAGAGATCGCGGTGAACGCGGCGTTTTCTGTCTAGGCGGCATAAGAACTCTAGAACTCTGAACTCGGAACTCCCGACCGCTGTCTGTCTTCGCGAGCTCTAAGGGTGCAAGAACTTACTTTAATTCTGTGTTCTAGACTAGAGGCGCACGACGCGGAAGTACTTTGTCTGGAGTACTGCGCTAAACCCAAGCTGCTGGCGTCTGCGTCGCGTGATCGCCTGATTCATGTGTTCCTGGTCGACCGGGTACGTGCCGTTCCCGTTCTCATGCTCATTTCACATACACATAAATCACGTCTTTTATCCCTTACGGGGTAGACAGAGCCTAAGGTAACACGACCTAAAGGCCACAACTATGTAATGTTTTCTAAATTACGACGCACGAGTAGCATAATGCAATATATGAAAACCGGTTGTCTATGAAGTCGGTTTACGGACGATAGTTTTACGTGATAACGATATGTATCACAAGCCGATGCTTGGGCCGATCGTGCCTCTCTATCGCTCGTTCCGCGCTCTCGCTTGCACACTGACGTCACGAAAACGTAACACAATGAGTCATGCTTTTTCGGGAGTGCAGCCGCTCCCTTCCAATAATTCCGCTTTAGAATTTGCCGCATTCATTCCGTTCATTTGGTTACCGTCAAATTAAATAAATAAATAATAAATAAAAAGATAAATATCATGGGACAAATTAGTTAATTAGGTAACCAATTGACGCAGTCCCAAACTAAGCAAAGCTTGTACTATAATAAACATACATAATGTAGATAATTACGTAAATACATACAACATCTATGACTCGGGCAGAAACATTCGTATTCATCATACAAATGTCTGCCCCTACCGGGATTCGAACCCGGGACCTCTAGCTTCATAGTCAGGGTCACTAACCACTAGGCTATCCGGTCGTCAATTAAGGATGACACTTGCTTCCCTTACCTCCGCAGGGCTACCAGATCCTGCAGACCCTGGACGAGCACTCCTCCTCCATCACGGCCGTCCGCCTGCTGCCGGCCACGCCGCCAGCCGCCCCGCAGCTCGTGTCTTGCGGCGCCGACAAGACTGTGCTGTTTAGAAGGTTGCAGCCTGTGAGTACTGTGTCTAGTGTCTTGTTTTGTTATGTTTGCCTGGTAGCAGAATCGAAGCAACCCACCAACTACGCGCACTAGACTGTTGTTTGGAATTGTGTAACTGTTCTAGAGCCTCTTGTTATGTTATGTTTGGCTGGTAGCAGGTTCGAAGCAACCCACCCACACCACGCCAGTGTCTTGGAGACTGTAGGCGACGCACCTATTTAGGTAGAGCTTACTTAGTATGTAAACTTTTTGTAAAATGTCGTATTTTAGTCCTGGGGCATTACCATGACGTCTTAATGCGTTTCAGTTTAGGTTCGCTCTTTGGGGCCATATTAATAAAAGAAGAAGAAGGTTCGCTCGCTGTCAGATTCATACTAAAAGTGACAGCTAAAACTTGAACTGAGTCGGAATTAGGACGTCATGGTAAGGCCCTGGCCGCTAATAAACCGAATTGCACGCAGCGCTGACAGAAAGAAAAACAAAAGCAGTTGAGTTGTGTCATTGATCTTGTCAGCGCTGCGTGCAATTCGGTTTATTAGCGGCCAGGACTAAAATACGACATTTTACAAAAAGTTTACATACGTAAGTAGCTCTACCTAAATAGGTGCGTCGCCTACAGAGACTGTTGTTTGGAATTGAGTACTACTGTTCTAGAGCCTCTTGTTTTGTTATGTTTGCCTAGTGCTAGATTGTAGGCACCTCGTCCTTAACGCCACAAGAAATGCGAAGTTTTGTATCATGCTTCGAATTTCCCTCTGTTTTTTATATAGGGTCTTTGACCTTCGTGAGTATAATCCGCAATTTGCAATCCTAAACACCCCACCCACCGCGCCTTGGTGTCTTGCGGTTATCGGCAAGCACACAAACAAGACTGCGTTTGCCCTAGGTTCTCAACCTCTTGTTTTGCTATGTTTGCCTGGTACTTTCGATTCCAGTACGGCTGGCACGAGTGCGCGCGAGATAAGACATTGTTCGTCCTTGAAAGAGACGGTTAATGGTTAGAGATCTCGCACGTGACAAAGCTCTCACGTGCTGTGCTAGCCGTGCAATCACCCCGTCCACCGCGCTGCATGCTGCGTACAACTTCGTCGTCGGTACAACCTTCGTGCTCGTGGGTCATCATCTACTATTGTAGATCCTCTAACTAATCGCTGGACGAACACTCCTCCTCCATCAAGAACTGACTCCCAATCCTGCCACACCTAACGCGCCCGGGAAGGCCGTCGATCTTGCCTAGCCTTCTGTTGTGTTATGGTTGCCTGGTACTTTCAGATTAAGAACTATGGTAATCTATTGACGCCGGTGGGATTAATAATTACATAAAATTGCTGGTCTAATAAATGTATGTCTGTCTAATGAACGACTAATGACTGATGTCCAGTTAGAAGTTGTTTTGTGTGTAGGAAGTAACAGAGTTTTGTTTCGCAGACGCCGGAGGGCGGGTTCAAGTTCGAGCGCGGGCAGAACGTGTCGGGGCGCACCACGCTGTACGACATGGAGGTGGACGCTGGCGGCAGACACGTGCTCACCGCCTGCCAGGTAACGAACGAATTAAGACGACCAATATGTCTGAACCATCCATCATCATCTTCCTAGCGTTTTTCCCGGCATTTGCCACGGCTCAGTGAGCCTGGGGTCCGCTTTGACAACCTAATCCCAAGATTTGACGTAGGCACTAGTTTTACAGAAGCGACTGCTGTCTGACCTTCTAACCCAGAGTAACTAAGCCTTATTGGGAAAGGTCCGGTTTCCTCACGATTCCTTCACCGATAAGCTCATGGTAAATTTCAAATGTAATTTCTCACATAAATTCAGAAAAACTCAGAGCGAGCCCGGGATTCGAACCCGCGACCCTATGCTTGAGAGGCCACAGGTCAATCCAGTAGGCTACCACTGCTCTGTCTTTGTCTAATCCATCCATATCACGAAATATTCATCGTCGTGATACTTGTGTGCCTAAAAGCGATTAACCCCCTTATTCATAAACGCTCTGTAGGCTTCTGCTAACTTAGCTATCGTTTGTCCTTATCTGTCACTTTGACATTTACCGTTCATAGATAAGAGTTTACTCTAATTAGTTATTCAATATTTGCTTACAGGATCGTAACGTTCGCGTATACAGCGCCTCTAACGGACGTCACACGAAAACTTTCCGAGGCACAACCGCCGACGATGGGACGCTCATAAAGGTAAGTACTATTAAATTCGTGCCCGGCAGAACAAAGTTCGAAAAAAAATCTGAGTTTTGTAATGAATGAGAATAATATTTCCACCTGCAAAAAAAACTTGATTGACGTGATAACGAATAAATCGATGAACACCGGTTGCAAGCACGAAAAAAGGTCATGTTCCGTGTCGCACTCCGTGTCACGTTCCGTCTCACGTTCCGCGTGACGCCAGAGCTAGTAGTTTTCATCAATCGCGTAAAACTATCGTCCGACTTTACGGACAACCAGGTTTCTTATAAACGCCATCTCTGGCCGAATAGCTAAACTAACTCGCGCTCTTCAGGTGGCGCTCGACAGTAGCGGCATCTATCTGGCGACGTCGTGCACTGACAAAGTGCTCAGCGTGTACGACTACTACTCGGGCGAATGTATGGCTACCATGTACGGACATTCGGAAATCGTCACCGGATTGAGGTAACTTTACAAAAAAAAATATAATGTATTATTCCAGCAGGTTGGGTTAATTTGACTAAACAGACCTGTAAATGTTTTAAAGATTATTGAATAACAGTTTTTAAACGTTTCTATGCATTAATCGATGTTCACAGTGAACCGTGTTAAGGGCGGGACCAAATTTTGAATAAAAAAATTAAATGAAAAATCTTTTTAGGGGTATCAATATCAACCTGCGGAAATATTTCGGAAAAAATCTAAGAGACTTGGTATAAAATTCTGTCTGTACGCAGTTCTTTACATCATAAAGCAGCAACGTTCAGATGTACGCAAAATCCGCACAAACACTAATTTGATTTGCCGTAAGATTTCTGTCATGCAAAACTACCGTCACCTTTTTGTATTTGGTCTACAAACTTTAGGCCTCTAGCTATTAATTTTCTATTAAAATTGACAAATATCATTGTAGGTTCACTCCAGACTGTCAGCACTTGATATCCGCTTCCGGCGACGGCTGTATCTTCGTGTGGCGCGTCCCCCATGACATGGTGGTGACGATGCGAGCGCGGTTGGCGCAGCAAGCCATCCGGCAGGGCAAGTAAGTTGTTTATAGCGCCGTCTAGCGCTGACTGGCTGTATTTCTAAAACGGACTTTGTAAGTGATAACGAGTTCAAAAAGAAATAGGATCTGTATATTCGCTTCAAATGGGCATTTTATTGTCTCTTTGTTCTGTGGTTGCCACTCGGTATTCTGTTTATAACTGCGAGTTTTTTTAGAGAACTACTTTTAGAATGGAAACTGAACACTTAAGGCGAAAATAATTTCAAGCCTTCGCTACTACACTGGAACTTCCTTATTTAAGGAAACAATTGTTTGGATAGTGGTAATATAATAATGAACGTTTGTGTCTAGACGCGTGGCGCCATCTAACGGCGTGGAGAGCGAGTCGGACTCGCACCGCGGCTCGCCGCCGCGCGAGTTGCTCGACGACAAGTTCGCCACACCCGTCGTACCAGACTACACGTGAGTATTACATACATACATACATACAATCACGCCTCTCCCACAGGGGTAGGTTTGTTCCACTTGCTGCGATCCTGACATAACTCTTTCGCTTCATCCACATTCATCAATCTCTTCATACATGCTCGTCGGTTTCGGGTACTCGAGACCTGACCTTTTTCCTAAATGACCCCAATTTGATCACGGTGAGTATCTCATGTTCGAAATAAGAGTAACAAGGATAAGCAAGACATTTATCGCAATAAAAAAAAAGCGCGAATTTAGTACAAAAGTTCCCGATAGATGTCGCTAGTACCAATCAATATTATGAGGCGGTGATTTACATAAGTTGGATTTTTATTGACTTTTCACGTAGCTGTCGAAATGTTACGTCCTATCAAGAACGTAGAATAGAAATATTGTAGAGTTATCGCTTCGCTTTTAACTCGCCGTGTAATTTGAGAGCGCCAAGGAGGGTCGTGATTTTAACAGGCTGTTTTTATGTAAATATGTATGGTATCTGTTCCCTCATAGCTCCGAGACTACTTAACAGAACTGGACAAATGGGGTATCGTTACAAGCGTCTTGATTGTCCGCTGGTATACGTAACTAGCATTTGCTTGCGACTTTGTCCGTATTCTTTCGCATTTCATCCGTATTTTTGACCATGTTTTTGTGGTCGCTCTTTTGTATGGTGATTGAATTTCCTATCTTATCATATTTCGTCTTATAATAGTCGGGGTGTCTGAGTTTCTCAGTGGGTGTAATCATTTTATTTGTCTCTGAGTGTGGTGGGTAACGTTCTGTTCCTTCCAGGTTGCGTATCGGCCGGCTGCCGTCGTGGGCGAAGAAGAGCCTTGGCGACGAGCTGGCGCCGGAGTCGCCCGCGCCAGAACCACCTGCCAGGGGGAAGTGGGCCAGGAGGATGCCCAACGGTCAGTAACACTGCTTTGTTCATTGTCTCCTAGTATACAGACGAGATGACGAGAATTGTCCGCGTTGTTCAAGAGCCTCCTGCCAGTACGCGTACCGTACTGGCCGCTTACAAAAAAAAAACGAACTTATTAATTATATTGACAGACCTCTAACAATGTGCTGATGCCGTAGTACTTTTGCTCCATGACTCAACAAAAAAACACTTCAAAAATCGAACGCGATTCATTCGTAGGTATTTCAAAATAAGCTCTTAGAGGATCCTGATATCCTGGTAGTTAAACTCTCCCTTCGTTTTACGTCTGTCGTTTTGTACCCATCCCAAGCGCTCAGTGCCGCTAAAGAAGGTTTCACTTCAAATACATTGTTTGTGACAGACAAGCGCGGCGATTCCGACGGCTCCAAGGACAGCTCGCTGGACAGCGGTACCGACACGCGCTACGGGGACAAGCGGCGCGACCTGCCCGCCAAACAGGTACAAGCACACACACACACACACACACACACGCACACGCACACATATATATATCACACACACGTGGAATACAATACATTCGAACATTTGACTTTTTTACGTGATTGAGGGCAAAGAAACATGCCCGCCGCCTATGGACACCCATGACAAACGGGGTGGCCAGTCCTTTAAAAAAAGCATCATTAGCCGACTTCAAACAAGAGGGTTTTGCAATTATTCAACAACTAACATTTGGTGAACTTATGTTGTCAGCAGGTAACTCGCAAACTTAAAAATTTGTAAAGTATTCTCTGTAAAATCATGAAAAACATGTACACACAATGTCAAGAATGATATAAAGACCGGGGTAACTTATAACCTGTCTTTTTATCAAATCATATTTACATATTTATACACACACACAAACAAACACATACACCAAAGTAATTTTAAACTTTTAACTAATCGGAATTATATAATCCCTAGTACTTCTTTATTTATTACTGGAAAACCTTGCACAGTAGTTAGTAATAAATAACAAATACTGAATCACCTATTATTTAATCGCACTTCCAAGTCTGGTGATGGTTTTATATTTTGCGCAGCTAATGTTCCTTTTTTTATGATTTTGCTTTTGGTTTTGGATGAATCAACTTTTAAAGATTACGCAACTAAAGCAAAGCCCGCTGAAATATTCCCGTCTGCATAAGTAGTTTATAGCCCACTGCTGGGCGCAGGCGTCGTCTCAGAATAAGAGGGCTTGGAGTTCCCACGCGGTTCCAGTAGACTGTTGAAAGTAAAATTAATTAGTAATTTAAGGATTGATTTGTGGGAAATTGATACTATTCGATATGGAGGTTTTTTTTACTAATTTCTTCATAAATCCATCACTCGTATAGACCGACCGGTTAACTGAGTCCTCGCGTGGCACAGGGGTGCGGGGTAGGCGATAAAGTGCGCTCTCGGTTCCCTTTGTCGTCCTACCCCGCGCCCCTGTACGCGCGCGGGCGAGGACTTAAAGCGGTCGCTCTATAATCAACTAAGTAAATCTCCTGTCGTATGCTGCAAATATTTGTGCAAAAAAAACTTGAAAAAATCTATTTAAAAGTTGATTCACCCGGTTATGGTCCTTATTCCCTGGTGCTTAGCGGCCGAAGTCGCTCAACCTGTCGCAGCTGCCGCGCGTGGAGGCGTTGTTCCGCCACTTCGACGAGAACATGCGGAAGACATATGACATACTGACTATATCTCCGAGGGTCGACAAGGTTACATTTTGTTTGCGGCATTGTGGACGTTTGAGCTTATTGTTTCACGCTTGTTATAAAAACATACATAAGTCGTAAAAAACGGGTCAAAAAAAATATAAATAATTATACATAGAAAGTGGCGCCATCTCTTTGATTGGTTTAATGCATGAGGAAATGTTTTATTTTTTGTTTCATTAGTAACCCCCTTATTCATAAACGCTCTATAGGCTTCTGCTAACTTAGTAATCGTTTGTCCTTATCTGTCACTTCGACATTTGCCTTTCACAGATAAGGACAAACGATTTGAAGTTAGCAGAAGCCTATAGCGCGTTTATAAATAAGGGGGTTAAACCGGAAGTTTATGCGCTGAACATTTTGTATTAGTACTATTATTAGAAACTAGATGGCGCTAGAAGTCGCTACAAAATTAGTTTTAAGTTTAGACATTTTATTTTACAGTTTTATAGAGCGAAATACCCAAATCTACAAGTTTTTTTTTTATATTTATCAGTTGGTGCTCGTGTTATCGTTTGTCGCCATTCTTAAGGAGCATTTTTTTTCGGGTTTGAAGCGATCTAAGTCCAACCTTAATGTATATAACGTTCTTTCGAACAATTCAATTACAACAAACAGACAGACAGACCGAATGCACGTGATTTTTTAAAATTTAATTAATCATTTTTTCAGTATTCATTTTATTAAGAAATTATGGCTAGAACTGTCATCATCATCATCATTGTCATGTTTATGCGAGGTTGATACGCTTGCTTGTTTTGTTTGGCTTGTCATTTTAAATGTTACAGTAACGCCATCTATTGTCAAGTAGCGGAACCTTAAAAAGTTTTAATAGTTCAGATTTCTGACACAAGATGGCGCTACTGGTTCGTGACAATTTTATTTTCAAAATGGAGGGGTAGAACTGTCGTCCATCATTATCGTCGTGAATGTATTTCATTATCTGGTTTATGAGCTTGCTTATTTTATTTGGCTTGTCAGTTTACTGTTGAGTTATATGGGTTTGTGTTAAGCTTATTTTTTAAGCTTGGTTACAGTAGCGTCATCTATTGTCGAGTGGCCGAACTTTGAAAATTGAAGTAATAGTTTAGTTTTCTAACGAAAGATGACGCTACTGGGCCCCGAGTTTTGAAAGCACATCGATTGAAAGTACCACTCGAAAGTGGTATAAATCTGTTTATATTTTCAAAACTACGACTCTAATCAAATTTTTGATTAGTCCACATGATTAATGAGAGCCGTAAGTATCTTCTAAGCTACTCGTATTTCAAATTCAGCATAATTTTTCACCACTTTCGAGGGGTATTTTCACACATAAATATGCTTTCTAAAATCGGACCCCTGGTCAGTTCACGGTAATCTTATTTTCAAAATGGGTTTATTTATTTAAACACCTTTGTGTTTTCTCGCTATGGTCACGGTAAATATTTATTTTTATTTTATATCGTTTCACTATTTTAGTTTGAATTTGTTGTTTTCAATTTTTATTTAAACCACACATTCTGACACGCTTAATTAAGCGATAGATTTAGAAATGCTTTTAAGAAATTATTCAGATGTTTACATGTTTAGTTCACCGCTCACTACCTAGTAATTACTTGGCGTGCTTTTGTTTTCCATTTTGTTTTCACCGACTATTATTTGCCTATTTAATATTAGTTCCGCCTCCCGCCACTAGGTGTCACTCAACCTGCCGCCGACGCGGACTCGACACCTCACAGACGACTCGTCGCTTGGCAGTTTTAAATACGAGGTTCTTTTTAGTTTTTTTTTTTCTTTTAGTCACATACCTAATTTTCGTACTCGAATCTTGATAATCAACATTAATTGTCAATACCAAGTATTTTGTTCTAAACCTTTGCTAAACCGTTCTAAATATGCGTATTGAAAGTCATCCTTATATTCATTCATATTCGTTTTAATTTGTAGGAACAGGAGTCTACAGAACACGACGGTGACGTTGAGGATATTTCGGACGGGGAACGCACATCGTCGTCAGAGCGCGCCCGGCCGACATACTACCCCGGGAATAATGACGACGAAACACCCGGGTAAGCCAGATCAAACTTTATAGCAACGATTGGCGCCATCTAGTGGGGAATAGTGTAACTATCACGTCACATGCTGTAGATTGTAATTCGCGCGCCCCAAACTGTCATGTTTTGTGCCTGTACATTTACCTATATGGTATGGTTATATGTATAGCTCTTAGAATGCTATTCGGGTATGTCTTGCTATCTCCCTCACTCGATCGATTCAAGTATCAAACCAAGGTGAGACAATTTGACAAACCCGGATGGCATAAGAGCCACGGATTGTACTCCGATTTAATAAGTTAAGCAACGCCGGCCGTGGCCAGGATTCGGATGGGTGACCGCCTTTCAACTTTTTGTATCTTTTTTTCATTTTTTTTTGTTTTGCGTACACGGACGTCATAAATTTCAACTTCCAGAGAGTTCATGGTGAACGCTATGGACGCGGAGGAGCTGCGGCAGTCGGTGCGGCGCTCCAAGCAGTGGGCGGCCGAGCGGCTAGCACCCGCGGCCTCGCTCAGCGGCTCCGGCCACGAGGAGGACGACGACGAAGTAAGCACCGCACAGTTTAAAACCCACGATGAAAATAACTTAAGGAAGAAAAAGAACAAAACTGAATCGTAATAAGAGTGCATTAATAAGCCCACTTCCTTTTCCAGGTGTCAACGCCCTCTGGCGACAACGGCGAGCGCCCTCTGTCGGGCTCTTGCGAAAGCCTGGACACGGCCGGCCGCCGCGAGAAGTACCTCAAGTCCGCCTTCGACAGCCTGAGCGGCGCCGAGCTGGACACCAGCCCCGGCGGTAAGACTCCCAGCCAGTTCTGAGCCCCTAGTATACGTTCACGACGAGCGCCCTCTGTCGGGCTCGCGCGAGAGCCTGGACAAGTGGAAAAGTTGCATGGTTTAGTACCAGGATAAGATAAAACAAAAGGAGTTTAATTCGAGCAACCCTTCTAGAAAATTCCGTGAAATGTGACAGGGCTAAACTTATGAGTTCAGACTAGAGCCCGAGTCGCCCCTTTGACTATATGTACACTTTGGATATCGACCGATGTACGCAAACTTTTTTCAAACACAATTGTTGCAAAAATGCTCAAAAATTGCGGGATGTTCAATCAAACCAACCTACAGAAGTATTCTTGAATAATGTTTAAAACACGCTGTTGTAACTTGCAGGTCACACGTCGCTGTCGTCGCAGCACCTGTCCCGCGCGCCCCGCCCCGCGCCCACGCCCGCCCCGCGCACGCCCGGCAAGGCCGTTGACCCCGAGGCCGCGCGCCGCCGCGAGGAACTCAACCGCCGCATACTCGAGACGCGGAGACAGCTGGAGAGCGTGAGTACTGCTGCTGCGTTATGCTCGCCTGGTACTTACAGGCTATAATACCTTATTCATAAACGCTCTTTAGGCCTCTGCTAAACCTCTGCTAACTTTGTCTCCTTTTTTAATATCCATCGATCGATGTGTTGATTTCGCCAATGTCAAGGGGCCTTATGCGATTCAGTTTAGGTTGGCTCGCTGTCAGATTCATACTGAAAGTGACAGCTAAAACTTGAACTGAGTCGAAATTAGAATGTCATGGTAAGGCAGTACTCAAAAATCTTTGTCGGCAACGATGTACGATAGAACACGCTTAAAAGACCCCTCCCCCCTGTCGGGCTGTTAGCCAACGGACAATGATATCCCTCAGAAACTGCGACGAAATCATTAGCCGATGCCTAGGGTGCACCGGACCAAGCACTGCTCTTCCCCCCGGACGGATCCAAAAATGAACCGCAGCTCTTGACCACGCGCGGAGGTAACCCGACTCGTACCCCTCTGCTAACTTAGCAATCGTTTGTCCTTACCTGTCACAAAGCACGTCTCAGATTGGGGTAGACTGAACCTGGTTCAGTTTAATCCCCAAAAGACACAAGTATGCGCGTTCTCCACAAAAAAGGATCCCTTTATTGTTTCGCCTTGTTTCGAAGGCACCCCCCTTGATGCCAAGTTGTCTATCGGGGTCCTGGGTGTCGACATTTCGAGTGATGTTCAGTTCCGTGGTCATTTGGAAGGCAAAGCTAAATTAGCTTCTAAAAAATTGGGGGTGCTCAATAGAGCGGGACAGTACTTCTCGCCAGCCCATCGCCTACAACTGTATAAGGCGCAGGTTAGGCCGCACATGGAGTACTGTTCTCATCTCTGGGCTGGGGCACCTAAATACCAAATCCTTCCATTTGACCGCATTCAACGCAGAGCTGCTCGACTTGTCGATAACCAGGCACTTTCTAGTCGGCTCGATTCTCTGGCTGTGTGGAGGGATGTAGCATCCCTCTGCATATTGTACCGAATATATCGTGGGGAGTGCTCCAATGAACTTTTCGGATTGTTGTCGGCGGCTAAATTCCACTACCGCACTTCGCGGAATCGTCAGTCAAGTACCGTGCGTTTTAAACGCAATATCCTTCCTCGTACGACGAAGATCTGGAACCAACTTCCTGCTGCAACATTCCCTGAGCGGTACAATTTAGGGATCTTTAAAAAGCGAGCCTTCCTGTTATTAAAAGGGTCGGCAACGCACCTGTGATTCCCCAAGTCTTGCAGGTGTCCATGGGCGATGGTGATTACTTTCCATCAGGTGACCCGTCTGCTCGTTTGCCCCCTCTTATATAAAAAAAAAAAAAAAAAAACTTAAAAATCCTAAAATCTACATACCGCTCTTACAACGCAGGTACGCCGCGCGACACAAAACATTTTTTTTAACAGATTTTTAAAAGAAAAATGTTGAAACAAGTTTACTATTCTATATAGTATGATAACTGGGCTATTCACAGGTATTTTTTTTAGACCAAATCCTCATAGTTTTAATTTTGTAGAGGATTATCGAAAAAAAAAATTGAAAAGATTTTTTTAGAATTTTGAATTTCTCGAATTTTTTGTATGTATCTCGAATTTTCACCCTAAAACGACTGGACTGATTTGGATAAAATTTGGAACGAAGATAGCTGGTACCCTAGATTAAAACATAGGCTACTTTTTATCCCGGAAAATAGCATAGTTCCCGAGGGATAGCCATAAACATGTCAATTGCTAATTCTACCCAGACGAAGTCGCGGGCAGAAGCTAGTCATTTATATATTTAATTTATATTTGTATATATATCACGTCCAGAAGTAATTTGTTAATGTAATCTACAACCAGCAGAATAACAACTTGTCAGAAATCATCTGAACATACTTAAAAATCCTAAAAGCTGCCTACCGCTCTTACAACGCAGGTACGCCGCGCGACACAAAACATTTTTTTTTACAGATTTTTAAAAGAAAAATGTTGAAACAAGTTTACTATTCTATATAGTATGATAACTGGGCTATTCACAGGTATTTTTTTTTAGACCAAATCCTCATAGTTTTAATTTTGTAGAGGATTTTCGAAAAAAAAATTGAAAAGATTTTTTTTTAATTTTGAATTTCTCGATTTTTTTGTATGGGTGAGTGAAAATTTAGTCACAGAAATGAATTCCTCGTTTTCGAATTACACGAAAAAGACACCAAACTTGATATAGTTGCTAGATATATGTAGATATAAAGCTTAGAGTGAGGCGCGCCGGAGGCACTTTTCCCCCCCCCTCCCCTGGCCACCTGCAGGGGGGAACCTCGTGGCAACCGGGCTTAATCGGCTCAGATCAGCCCCAGGAACACCTGTTCCAAGCGGTTTGCTTTGTCTCAAAAATGCAAGGTTCCCTTAGAAAACCGGACCTTAGATCCCCAGCTAGTTACCAAGGCCACCTAGTAGCGAAAGCATACCCGAGGACAGACAGGATAACTGCTAAATTGCTCCTGTGTTATGGATTCCCGGTCCATTTTAGCGTACCCGTCGTAAAAATGTGAAGGAATACTGACATACGGAATTTTTAATACGGTTTCCGTACGTAATGACGTCAATTCGAATAAATAAGAACATAGTAGAACGGAAACTCGTTCCGGCCGGACTCAAGGTCACGATATTAGAGTACCCGCTAAGCGACTACTCAGGTTGTCACGGCCGTCGTCACCGCACGCGCGGTTGGCTGTTTGCGCGTTCCGTACCTTCATCTTGGAGACGCCGATCTTGGCACAAATAACGTACCTAATGATTTATAAATCTCATATTTTGTAAAACTAGAATAAAATAATGATTTCAATGTAAATAAAAACTTATATTTTAGCGATATTATTTTTAGACGTTAATATAATATTTAACGGGTCTCTATCGTTTGCCCGAATTTCATATGCCATAAATGTATTGTTTGCCATAATGATCATTTGCCATAACTCTTTTTTTTCTTTAACTGTTAATTATTCAGGATTGTTATGAAACAAACCTAACCTAACCTATAGAGTTCTACAGGATTGCCATTACAATGCTCCTGAAAAAAATACGGTTTCAGAGAAAAAAAGGGTTATGGCAAATGATCGTTATGGCAAACATTACATTATGGCATTTGAAATTCGGGCAAAAGAGGGGCTCCGATATAAATGGCGGCGTTTTGGACGTGGTCAAAAGAGATTCCGTTCTACTCTGTTATTACTTATTCTTATGTCCGAGGTTCCATTTATCATTCTTCGTTGTTACATCTAATCACGGCTTTACATGATGCATTAGTATCTGACTAAATAAGTCCTGTGCGTTTTATGGGAACCTAGTACCATTATGTAATTTTTCAATTAGTTGATCCTCCGCCAATAGAAAAATATCGTTCTTATTTGCCCCTCCCATTCTCATTGGCCACGCCCATCTGATTGTAACGGCCTCCTAGTAGCGAAAGCATTTACCCGAGGACTGGCAGTGTAAATGCTACAATGCTCCTGTGTTGTTATGGATTCCTCCATTCTAAAGTATCCGTCCTAAGGAAAGGACTAAAGGTGCGACCACCCCGCCGCTTAAAAAACGGTGACGTTACGGAATCGCAACAAAATGTATGAAGAAACGGTGAGAAAACGTGACCCCTACGACACGTCACTGCGTATACGCGGCAGTGTGGTCGGACCTTTAACGTAAGTGGTTAAATTCTCTAATAAATGTGTTAAAATTTCTTTTTCAGGTGGCGTTCCGTTCGAACCTCAAATCCAGCCAATCAACGACCGACCTTTCTTATATCCCTGAGAAAGACACTCGTCGAGGTCGACCCGTCTCCATGGCGGTGCCAAGCAACTCGCGGCCATACGGTAAGAGTGTTAAGGTGTAGAATGACACGCCAATATTACATGGTGTAAGGTAAAGCTCGCTATATAGTTGTGAAAGTTCATGAGTTTGCCGGTAGATGGCGTTAAAGTTAATTCTAACTAATGATATCGGTCGGAATTATGTTTGACTTTGAAAATTAAAACAACTTCTAAATTGCGACGACACGTTTGTATTAACTGATTAAATAAGTAACAAGTAATAATTGATATTGAACTTTGTTGTTAGAAGCAATCGGTCGGTTAAATAAACTCGTCGAGTTTAGTTTACAAGAATACGTTTAGATGGCGTTGATGCATAGATGTTATTCTTTATGAAAGCTTTTTGCTAACTTTAGTATTTTATTAAATTCTGGTTAAAATTTACTTATTTATATAAAAGTTATTAATGATGCAAGGTATTGTACAGTAAATTGACATAACTTGATTCATTAGTTCAATGAATCATTACAACCAACTTTATTTTTACTGTCAACACTATGGCTATGAGGCTTCAACGTTATCTGTCGTGTTTTTATAAATTACTTGTTGCTCTAGAGCTAAATATTAAAATTCCATTTTACTTCAAACCTGAACTCAGTAAAGTAATGGAAATTGTATTTGAGCTCACGAAGTAGCTGCTTTTGATTGCTGTCATCCTGGTACCTTCACTGATTTCTTGCATAAAATTAAGACGACTAATGCCTTCAAATGCTGAATTTAGCTTTAAACGGCTGAGCCAAAAAAATAGAAAAAAATAAAATATGAATTATCAAATTTTTATACAACATTTGCAACATAGGTCGTTTAGGTTTCAGCAAAAGTTCGGTATATTTAAATAAAGTTCAACCGAAGAGTGTTTTTTGGCTTACATTCCCTACTGCTCTTAAACGGTATCGACTTATGAAAATATTGAAATGTTAAAAAATGAAGAATCCGATGTACATTTGTAACCCTAGACTTTCTCATCACGAAAACAACAAAAACACCGAAAATTTTAAAAAGTATGTGATTTTCTTTACTTCTCACATGTAAATAAAAAGACAAAGACGACATTTTGAAGGCACTAGTCGCCTTAATGTGTGTGTGTGTTCCGTTCTAATCAAATTCTAATGCCTAATACCAGGATGACATAACCCAAAAGAGGCCACTTGAACCTCGAAAGTTTTCGTCATAAGCTACGCGTCACTAACACGTCATCGACTCACTAACTATGTGCCCACACGCTGCCAGGATGCGTCCCCATGCGCCCAGAGGAACTCGACAGTCTGTCCCTCTATGACAGCCTAAACCCTAACCCGACCCTTGACTACAGGCAGAAAAACCCTTACGCCATCCCTGCAAACGTGAACAAGTACATACCAGACCTAGATATGGGCCCTTACGTCCCACCCCATTCTAACTTAGACAATGTCACAAGCGAGAAAAGAATTAATTTCACTCCATACGGAGTTCGTCCTATGGTTTTTAAAGAGCAAACGCAAAAGCCACTAGCGTTCACTGTTGATATGTCGAAGAAACCAGGGTCCAAAGTGTTCAGTAGGCTATTCCCATCGGCGGAACCACCTAAAGTGCCGCCAAGAAACTTCCACTTGAATTTAAATAAGAACACAGAGGAAAAAAAGCTTCTAAAACCTAACGCTAGAAGTATTTTCAAGAATTATAAATCCTGTCCGGTGTCACCGGTGTCAGAGGAATGTAAATGGACCGACAAAGTCGCTAAGCCGAATCAGAAAGATAATGCGAACTCTTTGGATCCCAAAAAGAGGAATTCTCTAAGTTTCTTTGTAGGTCTCGACAAAAACATGAGAGAAAGCGGAAGAAGCATAGTTGATACGATAAAAAGTGACACGGAAAAGATGATAGCGGAAATAACGAAGAAATACGGTGACTTGGATGAGTACGAACCGAATAGAGACGATTTAGATTTGCAACCGACTAAAGAAGAAAAAGACGATGGCAATTTTTCATCGGATTCATTAGAAGACTGCAGTTTGAGCCAAGACGCTAGTTGCAAAAACAAACTGTACTCTAAAAAGGTTTGCAAGAAACACAACAAAGCGAAAATGCCTCGTCGCGCTATATCCGATTATGCCATTTACGGTTCTATGGACAAACCTGCTGTGCCTGCAAAACCTTCGTGTATTGTAGGACAGAAGAGCTCAACTTTACCTAGAAATATGCCGTCAAATCTTGATGATATCATGGATGAAGATCTTAATACTAACTATCCTAATATGTACAGATGTCAAAGCGTGTTGACCAAGCGCTGTGTAACAAGGTCTAATGAGTCAGTTCTGAGTGACAATTCGAACGGATCCAGCGTGTCCAATGAAATCTTCCTCAAATATGGCAACGAAGTGGCCTTCCAAGCGAAACGTAATGATTCAAGGTATAATCTAGTTGATTCTCAGAACTGCTCTTTCGAAAATCTAAACGAACCAGACGAGCAATACCTAGACAAACACAGGCACAGCAGCGCGAGTTTCTTCTTGAATCAGAAGAAGTACATGAAGAATAGTTGTAGCCAAGAGTCTGTGCTATCAGACGAAATGTACCTCGACGACAACCAACTTTCGAGAACTAACTGCAATTCTTTGGAAAGCGTACTGTCCGACGACTCGGAATGCACCAAGAGTGCACCTCTAGAAATGCTTTTCGAAGGGACCAAACCCAAGAAACAATTGCCTAACGCCGTCAGTATCCCCCGAAACAGTAAGAGCTGCTACGAATTCGAAAACACATCGAAAAGTTACGGTTCTAGTCCAAACAACGTACCATACTTCGCTAATTACATGTATAATAATTACTTAGGTGAACTCAGTCCAAATTATAAGGAGTATAAAGAGGCACAACCTAAACCAGTGCCTTCTAAACCGCCTGAGAATAAAGTTTACGGATTCGAAATACCTGTATCTGAATTTTCGGGACACAAAACTGTAACTAGATCTAAGAGTCTTTACGATTCTGCTTCGAAACAGGCTCCTCCTCCCGCTAAGAATATTGCGTATTATTTCGACGGAAATAATGTACAGCAGTATACGAAAGAAAAGAAACCGAGCGATGAGATACCGCGGCTCAACAAGCAAAATTACATGGCCGGCACAAGCAAATCCTTGCAGCCGAAATTTGCTGAAAACCAGAAGTACAAGAGCGAAATGGACGGATGCGAAACCAAAGCTATGGTTAAATCTAAAAGTTGCAGCTTTGAAGTTGTTCTAGAGCCGGCGTCAAAGCCAAATCCGTTGAAGAATTTAATGGAGAAACGGAACTCTCACGTGCAGAAGAACCTGGAGAAGTTCGAGGAGCAGATACGTAAGAATACTCAAACTAAAATGAATAAGAATCAGATGAACAAGGAGAAAGCAAATGGAGCCAAGTTCAATAACGCTACTAAGAGTCTAGAGAGAGGTTCCGGACAGAAAAATAATAACGTTAAGATAACTATGGAGTTTGTACCTCATAAGCCCCCGAAACCAATTAAGAGAACGTCTTCTGTGAAATTAAATAATAGACTAAAAGCTAATCTTGAGAAATCCGGGTTAAGCTCATCTATATCATCTCAGTACAAGGCTAAATTGGACGGACTGCAAAATAAAAACTTCATATCAAACAAGAAACCGCTAGAGGATAACAATTCTAATAAAATAGATGATTCAGGTGACGCGAATGAGAAGACGTTTGATGTTTTTGTTAAAGAAAAAGATGTGAATGAAAACAAATCTGAAATACAAATGGATAGTCTCGAAGTGTATGCTATGCAGAGGATGGAGCGTATGAAGCAAGTCAGCATGGACTCCCTGGATGTAATCGAAGACACCAATGACTTTGCCAAGGATTCCCTAGATTATTACGCGGAGCAAAACAACAAGCTGTCTTACGGAAAATTTATCAAAGATCAAAGCAATCAAATGACCTCTAGAAATGATGCTGCGGCTTCAAACAAAAACAGAGGAACAAAAGAAAACATAGATCCCAAAGCAATGACCGATGAGATAAAAAAATACAAGTATATCGAAAGAAAGATTGAAATTATAAACAAATTAGTTGAAATGGAAGAACGGAAGATCTTACAAGAGAAAATACTTAAAGAATATCGCATGAAACCCCTTAAAGCTAACATCAATGACGGGAAAGGCGTAGTCAAAGTACTATCTAGAAAATTCGAGAATTTAGCTACGAAACAAACTGTGCCTAATTTTGCATCGCTCACTCTGGAAGAAGCAGACACAGACGCAGAAAACAACTCTGAAGGAAAGGAAATCAAGCGTAATTTAAGTCTACCAGACATTTTGGATTCAGAACAAATAGGAGGGCTAGTCACAGAGGCCATAGAGACGAGCTGCGATGCTGGCAACGAAATGCCAGACAGCGATGTCAAACTTAACAACACTGTAGAAACCACAGCACCGAAAGTGCTCAAACAGCGAGTGTACAACGAAATGGTGATACCGAAAACAGATGTCCATCTAGACAGTGAAAATTACGAATCATCAACTACGAGTTCCAGTTGCACAAATTCGCCAAAGAGACTGTCTTTATACTTTAGCAGACCTAAACCGCCTTTTAGGAAAATTATCCGCGTACCAACGCCGCGTCTTTGTATGGAAAACAAAATGGCGCCTTGTACTAGTTCACACCGGTTCAGACCAGTTTTGCAAGGGAGCAGCGTAAGGGCCGCTCTAGCCAAAAGGGTTCCCTTCCATTCTCCGATCCTGCCGTCGCATTTTGTCCCTCAAGGTTGGGAACGCATGTTTTTACAAACTACCAGGATAGCGTGACTTGCGGCAGGTCTAAAGATGTTCGGCTTTCTTCGGTTATTATCGTTTAAGTTCGTGAGGTATTAGCAATAAGCAGACGACACATTGAAAACTCCGACGTTCCGACAGAAGTGCCCTTCGTTATATCACTACTAAAGGCTGCCTGTAATTTATTTAGTGATTTTATCAAACTAAAGTCATGGCTGCATAGATACCATTATCTTTGCCCGTCCCTCGAAGGACAAATTGCTTAAAAAAAGTAATTTTGAATGTGACAGGCCGATCTCTTTAAATGTTGGCCTATCTAAGTCAGTGATCTCTGTCTGAGTTGAAATGTGACGGATACCACAAGCTCAGCATTGCGTTTGTGTGTGTCATTAAATAGTAAACGACCAATGCGCGCGGCGTATTGCTTTGTGTGTGTGCGCACACGATAGTGTAGAGAGAGATTCACACTAATTCAAAACTGAGTTGCCTCACAAACTGAGTGTATCTCGCCTGTTCTCGAAGGAAACCGAACGATTTTAGAGCTGCAGTTTTTGTCGCTTCCTCCCTCTTATAAATCAAGTTGGAAAAGTGACTCACTGAGCGACAAGCGGCAAGTCAGCTAGCTTGCCGCATGATTTTTATCGTTGTCGACGCATGTTTCAGTTTTTGCGTGTATTTTGCGGAATTTTGTCTTTTTTTACAGCTTCCTTGATAGAAACCGCAATCATACCAACCGAACTGTGTGCCGTGCGTTTGTTTATTAACACTGCGGTTAGTGTGAGCGCGGCGATGTGTTGTTTTTGCTTTTTATTCGCTTTTACAAAGAGATTCAACACACCAAAAAAAGTAAAGTTTATCCCGTAGGTTAATCCAATCCAATTATCAATATATTAAATTAAATCACTTGACTGACTGACTCATCACCCATGAAATTTAGACAAGGTTGAATTTATACAAGAACTAGAGACTAAGCCAGCATGTTATTCAGCCAATCGCACGCACCTCTCGCCGTACGCGCCCGAAGAAGAGTCCGGCATGCGTCGCGCTATCTCCCTCTCGGACCTGGCCGCAAAACCGCTGCCAGCGCCCAGGACCCAAGGTCTGTGTGGGCTTATACACTGTCTCTAAATTAATTTAGGATATTTCATCAAACACACCTATAGTCCGTTCCAAACCATTTACGCTTTTGTAAACAATCAAATCCATCCAAAAAAATCATTAAATTTGTTCATACATATTTAATTCACGTCTTTATACCTTACGGGGTAGACAGGACCTAAGATAACGTGGTTAACGTAAGTGGGCGAATGGGGAGGGGAATCCAAACAGTGATGGGTTGCTAGCATCGCCTATAACACGTTATTTCGGCCATTCCCTCGATGGGATTTTACGTGCGCAGAAAGACAAGCAACTGGTACATGCTTTTTTTTTACTCCCAGACTAATTTAGGAAATATAAATAATCATGTTCATATAAAAATTATAGTATGATTGTTAAAAGTATGTTTATACGTTGTCTAGTGCCCATATCACAAGCTTTGCTGTTTGTGTCAATTGTCCCAAGATATTTAATTTATTTATTTATAAAATACATACAGTCACGCCTCTTTCCCACAGGGGTAGGCAGAGACTACTTTGTTCCGCTTGCTACGATCCTGACATACCTCTTTCGCTTCATCATACCAATTTAGATGGAACACGTTTAAAAAGGCTTTAAAATGGATTAGAACAGAGAATAAGCGAACGTGCTGAAATATCCCAAAATTTGAGACCGTTTTCGAAAGGGGCCCGCGGTGGTGGTGACTTATGGTGGGGCTAAAAGTGTTTAAATAGGTCCTTATGACTGTGTAACGAAAGCACAGTTTTGGTGGTGGAAATGCACTTTTGTAAGCTAGCCGTACTAACTCTAATAAAAGGGGCCTCTGGTAAATTTTGTTAACTTATAAGTTTTATGTGTATAGGTTGATTGAAGAAAAAGGTTTGTATACGTTTTAAAAATGTTGTGGTCTAGTCTTGGTCTAGTGCAGTAGTATAATAATTAACAATCGCTTATAGTATGTATAAAATGGGTATGTTTATTCATTACTATTACTTCTGTAGATTTACCTGTAGATTTATGTCGTACGGTGTTGGTTTACCATTGCTTTAATACTTGCAGCTATCATTTTGCTACCACGCTGTTTTTTTAAATACACGACTATGAGAGGGACGGAGCTATGTGTTCGAATATAGAGGCAAGATTTACCTCTCACTCTGACAGTAGCTCTTTCCTTTTCAGATGGCCGTTGCATCAGTGCACTAACTGCACGTTGAAAATCAGGCTCTTGCTTTACTATGACCTCCTGGTACTTTATTTTTTATGAACGTCTTAATTTAACGCGAACTCAGAGACAGCAATTGATCTTTTTAATGTGCATACAAAAACATAAAATAAATGACTTAATTTCGCACTCAGATACTTCGTTAATTAACAGTGATAAGTCAATTTTTGTTAGAAATAATAACTGAAGTCTTTTCATGACTATCCTAGTTTGTAACCTAATTGACGTCTCTGAGAGTACGTTGTTAGATTTATGCAGCACTGTTCTTTTATCCTACTACTATTATAAAGGCGAAAGTTTGTAAGTATGGATGTATGGATGTATGGATGTTTGTTACTCTTTCACGCCAGTACGGCTTAACGGATCTGGATAAAATTTGGAACAGACATAGTTTATGATTTGGAATAACACATAAGCTACTTTTTATCCCGGAAAATTGCGTAGTTCCCGCGGGATAGCGATAAACGAATTCTTTGCAGACGAAGTCGCGGGCAACAGCTAGTTTAAGGCATATTTAAGGCATGTTTTATTAATTAGTTTGCACTTAAGTTGGGTATCGATATCGAATCATGGCGCTCCCACACTGTTATTACAAACACGTTACATAATAACGTTATAAAACAGGATAAGATAACATTCACTAACACTTTATGGTAACAGTTTGTTACTTTTTGGGCAATTTGTTTTTAAATTTTACAATACAAATGTATTATATTATAATATAACGCTGTCCAACACTTTATAACGCTAGTATGGAAGCACCATAGCCGTCAATTTCCATTCGGCCACAAATTAATTGGTTTTTAGCTATTATACATAGAATTTAACAGGCATTCTCTTAAGAGGGTGCATCCGTGCTGAGCTCGCAACGTCGCATTTTAGGTGTTTTTTTGCGATTATTTCACAGAAATTGAATGAAAGTTTCAAATATCCGTCTGTAGTGCACTTCGTTTTTAGTGTATTAATGTGTCCAATGCAATGATTAATGGTGATGGACTTTTATTTTCGTATTAAAAGAATAAAATACTATATCTCGTTTAATAAGAAAATAAAAGTCCATCACGATGAATTATTGCATTAGACACATTAATACACTAAAAACGAAGTGCACCACAGACGGATATTTGATACTTTCATTCAATTTCTGTGAAATAATCGCAAAAAATCACCAAAAGTGCGACGTTGCGAGCTCAGTACGGATGCACCCTCTTAAACCCTAAAACGCAATTTGAACGTCTATAAAACAAGCATGTTAGTGGCTATGTAAATAATTAAGACTTATAATTGTTATTGGATATTTAATGTACTGAAATCGTTTAGCAAAAATCCTTTAATTTATTGGGTAACAATTTCAGTTTCTACATCGAATTTCATACAATATTGTAACTAATGAAAGCCCACGTTGGAGTTTCATTCAAGCGCTAACAGATGGCATTGTACTTAAATAGCCACCGGTAGAGGGCGTTGTGCACTTGCACCAACTGCCAACAGATGGCGCTGTAATCAAAGCTACAATTCTTGGGTATTTAGCAGCGCCGATGGGGTAGTGCTTAACCACATCGATAGAGGGCGTTCTGCACTTGCAACAACTGCCAACAGATGGCGCTGTAATCAAAGCTCCAATGTTTGGGTGTTTAGCGTCGCCGAGCAAGCCGACGGTGTCGCCGAGCGCGGGCAAGTCGCCGAGCGGGTTCACCAGACCGGCGCCGCGGAATAAGTCCAACATGACGAGAAGCAGTAGCGTCGGCGTTCTCAATCAGGTATGTTTGTCATCACATTTGCGAGTAAATAAATGAAATAATGGGGCAGAAAAACCGGCACGCGCCAGAGACGCGGCGTTTGTCCCGGCAGGTGGTGCGCTGCAGTCTAACTTTTTAATTTTGAAATACTTGTTGCCAGAGCGACTCAGAGTCAGACGCGGCGCCGACGCGGCGCGGCGCCGGCCTCATGCGACCGACCATAAGCTCGATGAACAAGCAGGCCGCCGCTCGCCGCCGACCGCTTAACAACGCCTACAGCGCCGGTGAGTGTGAACCTTTGACTGCTATGAGCTCCTGGTACTTTCGTGGCAGGTTTTGCGAGGTCAGCCCGGCTAGCACAAGAACGCGCCAAAGCTGAATCGCGCGCGAGCTAGAGAATAAACCCCATAGATATGTACTTTTGATATCATTGCTAAACCCTCTTATTCATAAACGCTCTCTAGGCATCTGCTAACTTAACAATCGTTTGTCCTTTTGACATTTACCTTTCACAGATAAGGACAAACAATTACTAAGTTAGCAGAAGCCTATAGAGCGTTTATGAATAAGGGGGTACCAGTCTGTTTATAAAACTAAGGGTGCGACCACACCGCCGCTTAAAAAACGGTGACGTTACGGAACCGCAACAAGATGTATGAAGGAACGGCGAGAAAACGTGACGCATACGACACATCCACTGCGTATACGCGGCGGTGTGGTCGAACCTTAACAGTAAAAAAAGACGGGCAATCTATCTCGCGCGCGACGCGACTCTTGCGCGCTCTCGTGCTGTACAGACAGAAAGAAGAAGCTTTTATAGAAGTAGTTATGTAAGATTCACTTTGCCTCAAATAGATATCACGTGCTTTAATAGTGTATTGTTTACCGAAGTGTGTAATTGAACATTTTTTATACACACAGTCTTTTCATTGTTGTGCAAACTGTGGAACTGACAGTTTGAATGCCTGACTCAAATAAGGCTCCTTACAAGCTCAAAGAGCGAATTTAGCTAAATTCTTAATTTTTCTTCAAAGACTATGGCGTATGTGTTCATAATGTCAGTAATATTATTAATGTACAAGATAGTTCACTTCTTAAACTACGATACTGCTGTAATCGGCGCTGAATGAGGGTGCGGCGTCAGTCCGCCGTGATATATAGGTGATATTTAAAAATTTATACTGAATTTAATTCAAGACCGATACTAATGTTTTTTTTTTTCTGAGTCAAAATAGAGTTGAGCATTGCCAAATAATTATTTTTAGAGCAGAATATCAACACTGTTTTCGAGAATCAAATAAAATGTAACCCTCTTTTTCATCAAAAAACTAGCTAACATTGAGTAGCTATTCTATCTATTAATTAAGATGAATCTTCAAGTTTTTCACGATGACTTTTTAGTTCAAGATATACTGAATTGAATTGAGTTCACTTTAGGCGAGAATGAGATTCCGTTTCACTTCGAAATTGAGAATGAAACTTCACCTTTTAGAGCAAAATTTTAAAAGCCCTCCCAAGGAAACACCTTTTTTTAGATTTCACGCCAAAAAATCAATAATTTAGCACAGCAGTATCTTAGTTTAAGAAGTGAACTATCTTGTACATTAATAATATTACTGAAATTATGAACACATACGCCATAGTCTTTGAAGAAAAATTAAGAATTTAGCGAAATACGCGCGTTGAGCTTGTAAGGACCCTTAACGCTATGTGTTCATTTATTTTATAAATACTGTAACGTTCCAACACACTGATTTAAATCAGTCATTGATGTGAATTTTAGATATTACCATGATATAACCTTCAATACAGTGGTATAGTTTACGACTGCGCCCAACGGGAGGTGCTGCCTTTTTTAAAATTAAAATACTCCAATAACTAATTCACCTACACGCTTGCAATTTAATGACCGACCAATTAAGTGCGTTACCTGTTCTGATCTGTCATCGGAACGGCTCTAGCATAACTTTCGCGCTTGCTATGCCTATCCGAGCCCTGCTTAAAACCCAAGGTGTGTAATACACTATTGTTATTCACGAGAAGGTAATCACTTTATTAGTCGTCTATTCTAAAGGGTCTTACAATTATTCCGGAATATTTAAACACCTATTGAAATATTCGGGAAAATAATCTGAAAGACCTTGTATAGTACTTATAATCCTAACCCACCGCAAGTAGTAACCACGCGACTAACCGCAGTGAGCCTGGCAGCGGCGGCGCAGGAGGAGTCCAGCTCCGAGGCGGAGGGCGAGCGCGGGGGGGAGGCGCGGCCCCGCGCGGGCAGCGTCGACGCCAGGAGGGTCGGTGAGTGTGGCCGGGGATAGGTGGCGCTGATGGCGATGAAGAATTAGTTTTAAATGTTTCCGATAGATGGTGCTGTTGTCAATGGCATGGATTGACCAATATTATCGTGATATTGATATGTTGATAGGATTGTGTATTTCATAACCAGATTCGCCGTGTACGCTGCACTATTTCGTGATATACGATAATAATGACGGTCTAATCCATGCTAAAGGTTGAAGACGCGGTGAGTGTGTCTGGAGATAGGTAGCGGTGGCGTGGTCGAAGGATTACGCAGACGCTCCAGTAGTGAGTGGTGCAAAAGAGACAGCAATACAAGTTCTATCTTGCTCTTGTTTCGTAATTTTCAATTTAACCGGTTAATTTCGTTCCCTAAAAACGAATGACGAACGAAAAGCGCACAAACCGGTATCTCGATTGAACAGTACTATAACCGGTAACCGCGAACTGAAACGAAATCCTTTTCTTTTTCAGGCGAGTGCACAATACCGGTTTCAATAATTAACCGGTTTCCGGTCCCTGATTATAAGACAGTGTACTATTCTAACCCGTATGTTATGTTATACAGGGCGCAGCGGGTCTGAGCGCGATCTGTCGGCGAAAGCCCGCGAAGTGACGGCGCGACTGACAGGCGCGCGGCCGCGGCCCAGTGCGGACGCACCAGCCGCTGACCCACAGCGTGAGTACCTCGCGGGCTATGCGAGCCTGGTAGTCCTGGTATATTGACGACCGGATAGCCTAGTGGTTAGCGACCCTGACTATGAAGCTAGAGGTCCCGGGTTTGAATCCCTTTAAGGGCAGACATTTGTACGAATGTTTGTGCCCGAGTCATGGATGTTGTATGTATTTATCTACATTATATATGTATGTGTATCCGTCGCCTGGTACTCATAGCACAAGCTTTGCTTAGTTTGGGACTGGGTCAATTGGTCTCATTTGTCGCAAGACATTTATTTATTTATTTATATTCCTTATACTCCGAAAGTCGATTTTCAAAGTTCGTTTCTGCCGTTCCGCTCACACTGATTAGTCATTAGTTTTAGAGTGAGAGGGACTGGTAGGATACGAAGTTCGAAATTCGAATTTCGAAGTAGTACAGCGGGTCCGGGTGTTACTGACTTGTTTAGTTTACTCGGCTAAAGTACGTCTCGCAGCTATGATAGCCTAGTACTTGTTTTTATTAACATAATGCTATTTTATGCCGGAAAAGTGCAAAATTCCCACAGGAATGTCCCGTACAGATTGCGCAAGTTGCGTTCTGTGGAAAATTTCCATAAAGTTGCAGAAGTTCTCGGAAATTTCTGCAAAATTTCACAAGAAATGAGTTCTAGAGCCCGCGCGGCACAGGGGCGCGGGGTAGGACCACAAAGGGGACCGAGAGAGGGGCGGGCAGCAGGCGCACTAACCGCCCGCACCGCTCTTTATCTCATTTATAAGCGGTCGGTGTATAATAGAACGTTTCCGTTGCGCAGTGTCATCGTCCCAGCTGTGTTCCGCGCTGACCGAGCAGCTGACGCGCACGGCCGGCAAGGTGGTGCAGCTGTACCGCAGCCTGCGGCGGGAGCCCGGCGCCGCCGCCGACATCAGCGGTACGCACACGCACACACACACACACACACACACACACACACACACACACACACACACACACACACACACACACACACAAATTACGTGCCTAAGTTAACAAGACCTAGGCCACGTTTGGCATGATAGGCGTAAAGGCGGAAAGGGGAATCAAAATAGTGATGGGTTGCTAGCATTCGCATAGCTTACCATTTGCGCGGGAAGAGAAGCAACTGTTACATTTTATGTTTTTACTTTGCTCTCACGTAGCTATGTCTATATTATGTAAGTATGTTCGCTACTAAGCGATAAGACCGCCTATAGTATACTTTGTTCTTTGTTTCTGTATTGTTTTGTACGGTTCTCTATTGATTTGCCGAAAATTTTATTGCCGAATTTCACTTCCCAACCAACGTTTGGCCGAATTTCATTTTGCCGAATCATCATATGGCAACTTGTTAAAATGATTAGTTTCATTTGCCAACCTCACGATTGCCAACTCAACGTTTGTTTTTTTTTTACATGGACACTTATTAAAATGTCATTTTTTTATGTCAAATTAGTCATAAGAGTTTTTCGGCCTAGTGTGACATTTGCCATGTGAAAGATATTCCAAAAGTTTAAAATCAAAATGATATTCGTGTTTATGAAAATTCGGCCAAATGAGAGGTTGGCATACAAAAATTGGCCAATTGTCAGTTGTCAAAGTGAACATTCGATGAAACGTTGGTTGATGGTTGCCAAATGAAATTCGATCAAAAAAAATTCGGCGAAAAGGCAGAACACCGTTTTGTACTGATTTGTGGTGTTCAATAAAGAGTATTTGTAGTGTATTGTATTGTACAGTCACCAGCATAAATAAGTGATCATTTTTGTACCTTGTCGCTTTCAGTCGTTACTTGATTTCGTATGGTTTTTCAAACATGACTTTAAAGTGACAAGGTACTAAAGTGATCACTTATTTATGCTGGTGACTGTATGTTTGTCCGGGATCTTGCAACTCAATTTTGAAGCATCTTCAACAGTTACGATTTACGCAACAATCGTATGAAATTCTGGTGGCCCAGTAAGGACTCTCCGCAAGAGGGAGAACTCTTACGGTTGACTCTGTCACGGTTAATACAACGCAAGTAAGAAAGACACACACAGCAAAAAGCTTGTATTAATAATACAGAAAACATCTAAATCGGTCCCACCGTTCTCAAGATAAATGGGAACATACGTTTGCGGACAAACACACACACACACACACACACACACACACACACACACACACACACACACACACAACCTATCACCCTAAACGCATATACCTTCTCCGTTCCGTCGTGGGTAAAAATTTCACTTTTGACAGAAACTTATTTTAAAAATGTCTTTCAACCATAACTAATTAATAAAATAATTCAGAGTTGCGCGACATAGTTTGCCCGAAGTTTTTATCGTGATAATTTGGTCTAGTGAGGCCACGTAGTTCGTTGTTACACGAACTCGATCTTTTTATCGCGAAATCGCGACACGAACCTTCGCCCGCTAATGTGGCCCGGGGGTTACAACAGTTTAATTAATAATAATAATAACAACTTTATTTTCACCACAGAAGTTACAAATGCAACATTTTACAATATCCACTATATTTTGACAGGTCTCGAAGCGGCGATACTAGAGACGCAGAAGGTGTTAAGAGGAGCAGTCTCACAGAACGGCGACGCGCCGAGCAGTTTGTCTTCCACAGAGGGCGAGTACCGCGGGCTCAACGTGGACAGCACGCGGCAGAAGTTAGAGCATCTCGTGTCCAAAGGTAGGCGCACAAGTTCCAGCGAATTACACTAGATGGCGCTAGTTTTAAAGTTTAGCTTTTCACAACAAATGTTTGCCCACAGAATCCAACAACATGCTTCTAATAGAGCAGTACAGTGATATCCTCCTCAACATGATGCAGAGTAAGATGGTGAATCAGTTCTCTCAGAGTCCCCAGTCCCTTCCGCCGAGAGAGCCCGGCGCGAGTAGCTAGTACACGTAACGTGGACAGCGCCATCCAGCGACGAGCGGCGGAAACACGAGCTGTGTGGCTGTGAGTTAGCGGCATCTAATGGTTAAGATGGAGCTATTTCAAGTGAGACGGCGTCTCTATTGTTGCTTAAATACCACTGGTTGATTGAATATTACATAGTTTTTCATGTTCTCTTAAAGACTAATCGAAATTGAACCGTATGAAATTCACTTATAATTTACTAGTGAATTCACTGTATTTGACCCTTAAAGTCACATCCATTGCCCAACAGTGGGATTCAAATTAACTTAGAAAAGCTCAACAACTTCATAAACTGTAAAAAAAGTCCAAGACTAGTTTTAATCCAATCAATCGAGTGTCGGTATGTCGATGCCATCTCACGGCGAATAGCAGAACTAATGTGAATTTCAATCGGCCTAGTGTAGGACCAGAGAAAACGTGACGAGGGGAAGTAATTAAGTAAATTAAAGTTAAATGTTTCAATTGATGTCAACGCCATCTGTCGGTTAAGTGTAGAACTATGACGCTGGTTAAGAGTGATGATACTGGAATTGTAAATGTAGGGAATGTGGGTGTTATGTAAAGAGTTCTTTTTGGGGACATTATAACCTATGTATTCAGTACTAAGGAATTAGTAAACATGCTTAAAATTTATACAAAATTTGAGCATAAAGCCATCTAGTATTTCAAAATGGAACTAATATGTCAATGTTGAATCGTCCAAGTATTAGAAAGAGTTATTAATCAATTAATTCCTTTAATAGTGAATTTTACTAATCAAATAAACGGCGTCCATTTACAGTTAACTTTACTTTTATCATTGTTTGTCTGAAGATTCCAAATATTTTTGTTATTTTATGTTTTTTCAATTTTTTGTGTTAACTTTTCATTACAGGGGTGGATTTTTGACGTTGTAATTTGTGTGCAATACGTTTAGCATGGCACACAAATTACAACGTCAAAAATCCACCCACAGATTGTTTCGTCCGTGTTTTGTTTAATGGGCGCTGTCATTCCGTGTGTTGCCGTGGTCGAACAAAACAATCAAATTCGCAGATTAAAGACAGAATTGTAAAAAACACTTGCGAGCCGCGCCCACGCGGGGACCGGAACCGTTATTGATATACCTGTTAATATTGTTCCAATATCATTATTTTATTTCGTTCGATAATATACCGGTTAATTGATGGAACGAACAAAAAAAAAACGAAATGGTCTTGCTTACCGTTAAGGACAGAGATCGAAATTTTAACGCTCGCGTTAACGAAATTATACCGGTTAAACCCAGCCACCGCCGACATACACCAGACGCTCCAGTAGTGGTGTAAAAGAGACAGCAACGCAAGTTCTATCTTGCTCTTGTTTCGTAATTTTCAATTTAACCGATTAATTGGGCCGGAAGGACTAAATTTCGCAGTCCCAAAAATAGGACGTTGGGCCACAGAATAAGTTGAGTTGATTAAATAAATAAAAACTCTAGCCGCGTACACATAAAGCACAATCTAGCTCGCTCCTGTTATATTTACCTACAGCGATAATAGCCTACAGACCCACTCTATCGCATTTCCCGCAAAGCAATCATGCAAATATAAACCGTATTACTACGCGAGAACGCTTCTTTCAGTTTAACCGTTTCAATCGTGGCCGTTCACGACGTTAGGGTTGTAGTAATTGTTCGTTGCTAGGTAACTAGATACACAAGTAACGCGCGACGCGACGCCAGCGTGCGAGGCGAGCGGCAACCTACTGCTATTATACTGCCCGGCAGGAGCGCCGGTTGATCGTAACTAAACTGCGGAATGTACACCCCTTGGTTGAGCCTTACGACGAATTTAACCTATTGTTTTGTTCGACTATGGTATTAAAGTACCACGTGACCAATATGTTAGCTATATTATGTCGCGTGAAGGTGAATGGAACATTGTGAAACTCTGGTTTTATTGTTTGGTAAAATTAAAAGTTTTGCAAGCGCGTACTAACGCGACTTGGGAAGGTGTACTGCGGTCGGCCGCCATCTTGGATTTGTATATTACGAATATTGCCTATCTGCGGTTTTTTAACAGAAAACTTTAAAAAAAAACTCCTGATTTACTTAATACTTATTGTTTGCAAATAAATTGGAAGTTATTCAATGTTTTCGTGATTATATTTCGTACACATAGATTTGTGACGAAATGAATGTTTGATGTTTTTAAATTTACAACCCAATATCTTTTGCTTTAACTGGCAATAGAAGGCTGACGTGAACACATAAGCAGATAGAGTCCCGGCCGTCCTCCTCCGAAAGTCTAAATCTAATTTCTACTAAAAGTCTTACTAAAAGACCATTTTAAATATGTAACTTGAGTGATGTTTTGGGAAGCAAAATTTTTATCAATTGTTATTTATTATTATTAGTATAATTTTTAATTCTAAATTTAACTAACCAATCGATCAGAGTTAGGAACCGCCATTTTATAGTATTTTTTGCATTTAAAATTTATCATTCCAATGTTTTGTTGTTATTTTTACAAATCACGCTGTGTCCGTGTGTTTTATACCAAAATCTTTTAAACTCTTTTAATAATAGATATTAATTCTTGGTCTAAATACACAGACATGACGCGCGTATTTAGTGATAAATTGATAATTATGGAATTGCACAAACCTGATTTTTTACTGTCGACAACAGCGCTTCGCGTGTCGAATAGCGGAACTAAAGCCCATACCCTGGGTGGGGCCATATTTTCGTAAGCACATTGGACAGGGATAAAAATTAGCGCCAAATTTGAAATATGAGCAGGTCAGAAGAAATTTACATCTCCAATTAATCTTGTCAACAGATTTTTATTACTTTTAAGTGGTATTTTCGAGATGTGCTTTCAAAAATAAGGCCCCTAGTTCCATGAATATCATATAACATATAAATTATTGTTATAAGACATTTTAACATTCAAATGTAAAGAGTTGACATTTAACGAGTAAATATAATTTTGAGTGTGTTTCAAAAAACATAATTGAGCGTTTTTGTAATGTTTAACTTTGTATGTCGCGAACACACATACAATATTCAATATTATTGTGAGACACTTTAAATAATGTAAAAGTAAACAATAATTAAACCGAACCCCTAAGAATAATTCGTATTTTCACAATAAAAAAGTTTGTGTTGGTAATACATTCTTTAAACGGTAATCATTTGTATGTGTGCTAGCGACATCTATTGAGCAGTAGCTGCACTAAATAAATCTCAATGTACGTTCCAATTGGATACTTCCAAATGACTTGTAAATAATTTACCACGTAAGAGCGCAGTTTCCAATAATCGTGAAGCTCGTTTGTAAAGTGTTTGCGTCCGATTTACGAACAAGACGACCGTTGGAGTAACAAGTTGATAAATGTAACGAAATATTCGAAATTGTTATCTTTGTGTGTTCACTTAAAGTTACCAATTTGGAAAAGATCTTTTTATTTCGTACGGTCGCTAGTAGTTTTAAAATTGCATGTGTTATTAATAAAGTATCAGTCGCGATGTGAAACAG
Organism: Pandemis heparana; assembly: GCA_963854515.1. Taxonomy (NCBI): domain Eukaryota; kingdom Metazoa; phylum Arthropoda; class Insecta; order Lepidoptera; family Tortricidae; genus Pandemis; species Pandemis heparana. Next base: position 7,316,131 of record OY978035.1, read on the forward strand.
TTCGGGTTTTCAAGTAGCTTTAACGCCATCTAACGGTGAACAGCGGAACTAAGGCGCCATCCCAGTTGCTACTGTGCGCTAGATGGCAATAAAGGATTTTGTTTGTTGTGAATCGTGATTCTTTGTTGAAATGTGTTAGTTGTCATTTTTTATTTTTGAATTGTTTAGTGACAAAGTCACTAAACTGCCGCTGGTAATTAAATGCTGCTAATGCCCACTAGATGGCGCTTTCCTTTCGCCCAACAGGTTGTTTCACACTGCGACCGAAGGCTGTGAGTCGGTTAGCCTACAATGCACATTTCAATTGTAACTTTTTGCAAAGTAATCTAATTATTAAATTAACCATTAATTAAGTATCGAGTAACGTCCGTCGGGTGAATGTTATTGTAGTAATTAAGTGTTTTTTTGCAACTTTCGTCACAATTATTAGTGTAAGCAAACGTAGTGGGCTTGCGTGGTGTGTGATTGTTTTGAGGCTGGTTTAATATTGAAACTTGAATTTTAGTGTTGCTAATTTTTCGCTAGATGTCACTAGTGTAGTGTGCTGAGACAGCTTTACCGGTCGGGATCGCTTTTGAACGCGTAACGTCTTTTTAGCGATTCCTAGAGACATCTAGTGGTTGCAAATGGAGTTAAAAACCTTTGTTAGTTCGTCTACTCGCCGCATGGCGCTGGATGGTAGTTCTTGTCTAAAATTAGTGGACCTGAATTCACAAGAAATTCCAAAATAATGCTAGACGTTATGTCGATCTGATATCATTGTACTAATGCCGCGTGGCGTTAATTTGAGCCTTCTAAACCCACATTCTGAAACAAGTCTTTTCATTTAACTTGCTCGTATGTAAGCGTCTTGCAAAGTTTGCACGCCGTTCGGCTACTTTGTTTGTGTTCGTATTTACTTAAAATTTAGTAAATAAAAACCGGGTTACTCTTCAAATAGCTTTCTAGGGGAAGCGATCCGTTTTTTTGGCTCCCAAGTATATAAATAACAACAAAACTTGCCTCATTTGTCAAATGCGTTGCTTCACCAGATTCAAGTTTCAATATGGCCGCCGCTATTTTACAGTGTATGGTTGAATTGTAGATATTTTTTTTATTTAATGTTCAAACGTAATGCCATTTGCGGAAAAGACTAATGTTATATTAATGAATATGATATTATAATTATTATTCAACAGTTGTTGTTTCATTAACTCTTCAAGCTGTTGCCCGCGACTTCGTTTGCTAATTCGTTTATCGCTATCCCGCGGGAACTACGTAATTTCCCGGGATAAAAAGTAGCCTATGTACTATTTTGGACTTACAGCTTGGCCCCTATTTCACCAAAGCGACAATTGTCAATAACAGGTGACAATTCTGTTTACATTACAAACATGACGAGAATCTACGCCGGTTGGCTTCATATTGACATTGACCACACACTTCTCCACTGTCACACATTGTCACCGACAATTGTCGAATTGATTAAATAGGGGCCTGTACGCAATGTGTCATGCGCTTTTTTGATGTGATAACGTCTTATAAATCGATGAACGCCCCGCACTCACGGAGAAGCATGATTCATTGCTAACGTTACTGACGTCAGTGTGTCGCAAATAGCGACATCTGTTGCTTGTTGTCGCAACCACTTTACGTACCTCAATTTGAGGGTCGATAGATTTGATAGATACTAAGCGATTTAACCAAGTGCCGATAGATGGCGTCACTTAGCCTACCCCCAAAAGCGACCATTTATCGTTATCACGTAAACGTACAACTATCGTCCGTAAACCGATTTTATAGACAAATGGTTTTGGACATGTTGCTCGTAGGGACGCTGACGACATGGAACGCCTGATGACAACAGGGAAAGTTGAAAGTAAAAGACCTAGAGGCCGAAGCGCAAGGCGTTGGACTGATCAGGGGCTTAAGTCTTAATGCGATTCAGTTTAGGTTCGCTCGCTGTCAGATTCATACTAAAATTGACAGCTAAAACTTGAACTGAGTCGGAATTAGGACGTCATGGTAAGGCCCCAGATCTCAGAACAAATCAAAAAGCCTATCAGCGCCGCATTCCGCCAAGCAGCTGATCGTGACTCGCAACAGATGGAAAGTCGCAGTTGACAGGCTGAAACGGAGTCACGATGCCCAGCAACGAGGAAACAATTGGGAAAAAAGACTATTTTAGACCTTGACCCTCGCTCCGGGTCTTTTCTGGTGCAAAGGTTGTCCATCGCTGTACAGCGTGGTAATGCTGCGAGTGTGATGGGCACCTTTGCGCCGGGAATGACGCGGGGCGGGTTGTTTGATTGATTGTGTTATTTTTTTTTTGTTTATTTATTGTTTGTTATTTATTTGATTGTATTTTTTTGACGTATTTGTTATTATGAATAAATTTAAATTATACCTAAAAAAAAAATAAAAAAAAAATTTTAGACCATAATCAGTCTGTCTGCAAACAGTTTCTGTCAGTAAGAAAGAAATGAAAATCTTTCTAAATTTATTAATTTATTTAGATGATTTTCTTGTTTTTAAATTTAATAATTACATCAGAGGCGTCTCTAGTCCTTGTGGCGCCCGTGTGCAACCAGTACCCTGGCGCCATAACACGGACGCAGGGTCTTTGAGAGCGCCGGCGCCGCGAGCGACGCATCTTTGCAGGTGTCGCATTAGAGGGCGCTCGGCGCCCCCTTGGACCCGGCGCCCGTGTGCGCTGCACACCCTGCACCATAGGTAAAGACTCAGAGGAGTCTTACAGGATTACATTTCTGATACTACCAACATTTGTACATTGCAAATACCCAAATACCGTATTCGCCGTCATACTTATAATAAAACTAACCTAAGTCCTAAGTGGTCTAATATGAGAATAGTCTACCCTTGACATGAAGCCTGTATCGACAGAGCCTGGCAAACGAAAGCGTGACCTGGATTTTTTAAATAGTTTTAATATGGCAACATTATTTCTCTGTCAAAGGCAAGTCAAAGTCTTGTCAGTATTTTGTGAACTCAATTATTTTTCATTTATAATTGTCGTAATATATGGGTAAAACGATAAAAAGTAATGTGCGAAAGCTGCTACATACCATGATCAGTAAGTGCAAGCAAAAACAATAGGTGAAAGAAGTTGTTTTCCGAGAGAAACAACAATGTTTACATGCGATGTCGGATTTTTAGGTTAGTACCTATGACTATGTAATACATGTAAGGTATTTTCATTCTTACCTGTCCTATTTGGTAAACAAAATTCTAACCTCAAAACGTCTTATTTTTGTTTTTTTTTTAACTATTTCTTCGTAAATAAAGGAACTGGAGATGAAATATCAGCACAATTATGTACAAAATATTACCTCAGGTTTATTTGACAATATAATACACCTTATTCTTTACAAAAATATGCACATTGAGGTTAGAATTTTGTATACCAAATAGGACAGGTAGGAATGAAAATACCATAATCTTAATCCTTGTTGGCTGATTATTTGTTATATTGACCATAACTATGATGATGATGATACCGTTGCTTATGTTTACAGATAATCTTGAAGATATTCAAGGAATCTGCGAAATAATAACAGCTTACTAGTAATACTACATGTAACTTTTTTGAATTTGCTGCGTTTTCTCAGAACACGCTTACGTTTGCCAGACTCTATACACGCGAAATCATAATTATCCACGACTCATTACAAGTACAACCTAAAAGTAAAAGCCCGGCGTGGTCACAACAGTGCTGCCATCTATCGGGGCTCGTCGACGGCTAAGTCAGCGTCGTGCTCGTGCGCCGCCTCCTGCAGCAGGCCGGCGCGCAGCAACAGCTCCACCAGAGGGCGCCGCCGCTGCACGCGGTACGCGGCCGAACGGACCTCTGCAACACGACACTATGGTTAAACATTGGGTTAAACGGTTAAACCATGCAAATAAGAGCTGTCAATCGCCATACAAAAGCGCGACCACAGAAAATGATTTGCACTCGAACAAAATAGATGACTGGTTTGGCGGGTTTCGTTTCGTGACATAAATTATAATTTCTTTCATTTACCTCTTAAAAAGTGATCTCCTTCGTGAAATTATCGCAAATATGGATTATTTTGGCGATGAATGAGAACGCTTTGAAAGCAGTTTCTTTCAGACAAAACGGAACTGCACAACATTTCGGCAAAGCTACTCGATATATGATGATTTGATGATAGTCAACTACATAGTATAAAACTAAGTCGCTTTCTCTGTCCCTATGTCCCTATGTATGCTTAAATCTTTAAAACTACGCAACGGATTTTGATGCGGTTTTTTTTAATACATAGAGTGAATCAAGAGGAAGGTTTATATGCATAATACACCATGCGAAGCCGGGGTGGGTCGCTAGTTATTTATTATTAATAAATTTCCCAAATGTACTCACTGATGGGCTGCAGCGGCTTGGTGCGGATCTGAGGCCCGAATTCATACATGACCTGGAAGTCCGCATGGTGCCCGAACCGGAACCCGTAGCCCACGCGGTGGTCGCGCCCTGAACAGTACAATACAGTACAGTCGCCATCAGATATATCGTAGCGGGCGAGGTCCTCAAATATTTCGGAGCAGCATTAAATTTCAATAAATTCGTCACACTAGATATGGTTAATAACATCGGAACACGCAATCCGTCATAAATATAAGAGCAGCGACTGTTCAATAAATTCGGGACGTTCAATGAGCTAAAAATATCAGGAAGCACATATCATCAAAGGTATCGACGCAGTCAGGCTGACCATAAATATCGGAACATATGTGGAAAATAAACCTTACGTATATAATAATAGAATCGAATTCCAAACAAAATACAAATAAGGCTGAAACGTCATGCCAAAATGAAAGATATGTCACCTATATAGTGTATGCGTTTGCATGCATAATTCACTGTTTTAGTAACATAAAACCTCTTTTGTTGTATAAAGTGTAAATCGTTACTGGCCACAAAATTGCCATATACTTTTTTTACGAATAAATTTTTTCTTCTTCTGCTATTATAAGTCAAAGAATGTAGTTCTATTTTATAAAACTAATTTTACTATAAACACACTGTAATTTAAACTGTTTGTCACAAAGTTAAGGTACATTTTCCAAAAATGTTCCGATCTTTATGGTCAGTCTGTCAGCATCGATACCTATGACGATCTGTGATGTTCCGATTTTATTGAAAAGTCGCTGCTATTATATTTATGACTAATTGCGTGTTCTGATGTTATTAACCTTATAGCATGGACGTAATACAATAAACGGGACTGAGCACTCGCAGCTGAAAAACGAGCAGAGTGAGATAGTTGGTAGAGAGGAGTGTGTCCCTTTCTAACAGGGTGACAATATGATTTTTGCTATGTGGGACAAAATTCGATCCTGCAATCATTCTGCTAATTGTTTATTATGAACACTGAAGTTTTTAATTGGCTATGGAAATAAATCCTACTAGTCCTACTAATCCTACTCCTACTAATCCTTCCTACTTTCCTACTAATATTATAAATGCGAAAGTTTGTGAAACTATACTTGTTAAACTTGTTCTGTTCTATTATCGCAGAAAGAAGAAGAGAATTCACTCAGAAACGTCAATTAACTTATCATAACTTTAACAAAAAGGTAAAACCAACAAAAAAATATTACACAGCAGTAAGGAGACACAATACACGAATTCATGGTCAACAAAGTTGTTAGAAGGGTTACCATTACAAATAAAAAGCAGACTAGACAAAAAAATATCTTTTATTATTTATTTAATACAACGAAATTAATGAATTTATAGTAAACTAACTTAAAACTGTTAAAATAACATGAAAATAATATTTTAATGGTGTTTCAACGTAGTCTTTTCTAAGCCAAACTTTTTGATCAAAAGCATTTTTTTAGGCTGGCAAGATGAAAGAACGAGACACACTCCTCCCTTGTCGCTATCCCTCTCGGCGCAGATTAGTCTCTGTCTACGGCGCAACATAAAAAGATACTTTCTGCCCTTGTAATATGGTTCATTTTCGTAAATACAAATTTTCAGAGTACTCAGTCCTGTTTATTGTATTACGTCCATGCCTTATAGTGTATCGAATTTATTGAAATTGAAGGCTGTTCCGAATTATTTGAGGACCTCGCCCGCTACGATATATCTGATGGCGACTACAATACACATCATACATACGACATAGGTACTTACATTGAAATCGGTATACTCATTTTTCTCTGGTGATTATTTAAAAGCTATCATCAGTGTTATTACAAAAAATGTTAAAACACGTGTCTAAAAAATAATCTATTGCAAAATAAACCTTAATTCAACGAATTAATTTTTAGACACGCGTTCAACGTCTGTTTAACTTTTTTGTAATAACGCCGTATGTGTTTTAGCTCCTACCTATATAACCTGAAACACAGGATTTCCTAGTTCAAGCACATGAGTTGTTAACTTAGATTTAGGGCACAGTATTTATATAAGCTTAAGCAGTAGGGAATCTACGAACAAAACGGTCGAAACGAACGCACACAAGACGCGCGCTTCTACACGGCCTCTAAGCGGATCTCGCGGTGCTGTCAGTCGCGAGTGGCGCATTGAGACGAGCGGCTATTTTTTCGTTTTAAATATGCCAAGAGCGTTTTGCGTAGTGTACGGCTGCTTGAACTCGGCTTCTTCAAAACCGAAATAAAAATAAATTGCAAATTAGCTTTATTAATTTACAAAGAACTAGAAAAAAAAAAAACAGTTTTATAGTGCCGTGTCCATGTTTCCCAATAGGTAGTTTATTTAAGAAAGCTATTCATTCGGATGAGAATTTTTTATACTTACAATAAAATTTAATAACAGAGCTTTCCGAACGTGTCGTAGCAAGCGAAAGTATTTTTCAGTAAGTAATATATAATACTTACCTACCGACAAATAAAAAATCGTAAACTGTTGAAGTCTTGTTTAAATACTCTATTTAATTAAAAAAAATAGTTAATTCATTCGATTATTATTTAATTAATATAGAATCCATATAAACGTTTGTTTCTCTATTACACAAATTATGGGTGCCAACCCTAATACTCTTAATTAAGTGTAGCTAGCTACTCTAAAAACAGGTCTTACCAGCTGAAATTATAGCGCTTACTAGACAAAAAACTTTTCAATTTAACAAAAATAAAATCGACAACCCTAACGCTTTATTGGAGCGTAGGTACTTATTTCAAAAAGTAAGCCTAGCTTCCCTACTGCTTTAGCTTATATATATACTGTGGTAACACGGCCACGCTTAGCATGATTGTGGGCGTATACGGGCATTGGCGTAACTATAGGGTGGCAGGGCTGGCAAAATGCCTGGCATCCAATAAATATTATAAATGCGAAAGTAACTCTGTCTGTCTGTCTGTTTGTCTGTCTGTCTGTCTGTTACCTTTTCACGCTTAAACCGCCGGACCGATTTAAGTTGAAATTTGGTATACGGATAGTTCGAGTCCCGGAGAAGGACATAGGATGGTTATTATCCCGGAAAATTGCATAGTTCCAATTTCTGCGCAGACGGAGACGCGGAAAACAGCTATTTGTACATAAAACACATTAATTTTACAGGTAATGAGTAAATATATGTATGTGTACTAGCTGTTGCCAGCGACTTCGTCTGCAAAGAATTCGTTAATCGCTATCCCGCGGGAACTACGCAATTTTCCGGGATAAAAAGTAGCCTATGTGCTATTCCAGGCTTTTCTTTATCTGTGTGCCGAATTTCATTCAGATCCGTTGGGCCGTTCTGGCGTGATTGAGTAACAAACAAACATCCATCCATCCATCCATCCATCCATACTTTCGCATTTATAATATTAGTTAGATTAGATAGTTAAATGTATGTGTGCAGGTATGTATGTGTGAAGAACCCACCTAGATGGAAAGGTGGCAGGAACCCGTAGACCGCTATAAGACCCATCGGGACGTCCTCCGGTACTATTTGGAATATGGCGTCGGCACCTGCGCGAGACAAACATACATCTATACAAATAATAAAGATAAAGAGGGTCAAAAGTCTGTACACGGAAGATATGTATTAAAAAATACACCAGGTAGCACTCCAGGAGTGCCGGCAGAAGTGATAACTACACACACGCACACTCGCGCAAAAAGAAAAAAAAATAAGTACACGAGATTTGAACTGCGGTCACCTGAGAGAACGCACTGTTATTCCACACCTTATATGCACCACTAGGCCAAACGCACATACGTTAAAGCGACGAAATCAACATACAATTCAAAAATCGAACGCGACTCTAGCTTCATTCGTATTTCAAAATAAGCTCTTAGAGGATCCTGATATCCTGGTACTTAAATTCTGCCTCCGTCTTACGTCTGACGCGAGTTTAACATTTTTTACCCATCCTAAAAAGCGCTCAACGCCGCTAAAGAAGTTTTCACTTCAAAAAAAGAAAAAAAAACTTACATCCAAAAAGCAAAAGCACCCACACACAAGCCTTCATGCTGCACAGTTTTTGATGGAATTTTTATAAACAACAGTCAACGGGAAGGACGTTCTTCGCCGCCGGTCGATTGTTGAATGTCAGGACAATATTGATGCATATTCCGATAAAAAACACCTTTTGTTTAATTATTGAGTATTTCCCACAAAGAGGAAATAAACTATATAGTGAGAATAAATAAAGAAACAATTTATTTGCGACGATATAAAAAGTACTTTAAAAAAACCCACCAAGTGCGAGTTGGACTCGCGCACCGAGAGTTCCGTACAAATTCGCCGAGTTAATAAAAATCCAGTGATAGCAGACCCTTTTTCCTTAGCAAAATGTAGGCAGTGTGCAAAGACAATATCGTGGCAGTGTGAGATCATTTTATATTGGTTGCTTGAACAGACAGACAGACATAAAAATATTCTGTTTTTAGTAGGTATTTTTTGTTGTAGCGGCAACAGAAATACATCATGTGTGAAAATTTCGTTTCATTTCTGTTGGTTCTCTATTGATTTGCCAAAAATTTTATTGCCGAATTTCACTTCCCAACCAACGTTTGGCCGAATTTCATTTTGCCGAATCATCATATGGCAACTTGTTAAAATGATTAGTTTCATTTCCCAATCTCACGATTGCCCACTCAACGTTTGTTTTTTTTACATGGACACTTATTAAAATGTCATTTTTTATATAGCCAAATGGTACTACATAACCATGAATAAATAATAAGACATTCTAAGGTAAAACAAAGACTGTTTTTAAATTAAAACAAACATGTTTGCGGCTAAGGCGCACCTAAACCTAAATTAATCCAAATTAGTCATAAGAGTTTTTCGGCCTAGTGTAACATTTGCCATGTGAAAGATATTCCAAAAGTTTTAAATCAAAATGAAATTCGTCTTCATAAAAATTCGGCCAAATGAGAGGTTGGCATACAAAAATTTGCCAATAAGTAGTTGTCAAAGTGAACATTCGGCGAAATGTTGGTTGCCAAATGAAATTCGATCAAAAAAATTCGGCGAAAAGGCAGAACACCATTACCACTCTGTTTGGTTATGACTCGATGATTTCCCACGAACAAAGGATTTGGTGATTGGTTAGTCGTTGGAGCTAAGAGCTAATAGACTTCACAATTTACCCGACTGCGGCCCAAAAGGGGGGTTAAAGACCAAGTGCGGGTAGTTAGGAAAACCCGTGCCGCTAGAAGATGTTGATCCCCGCCTCTTCAGTCCTCTCGCGACCATGGATGCAGTCGCGTCCGAAACGTCGAGGTATTTACAAAAATAATTTTTATTTACGTGATTAAGTCCCGTTTTTCTTATACGTAATAATGTGTGAAAATCGCTTTAGTTTAAATCAACCATTAGCTTTTCGGTAAAGGAAAACATCGCGACGAAACCTGCACACACTAGCTGCGAAATTCAAATGTGTGTGAGGATTTTTGACAAATTTCTTTTCACTCTATTGGATACCTACAACAATGGTAAAGTTGTAATTTTTTTTGTACCTTAATTTTTAACTCGAGTCGAGCCCAAGCGTGCCCAAGCCCTCTAATCCTGGTAGGAGGCCTGTGCCGTCTATGGAACTAAGCCGGAAATAATGATGATGATTATTCAGTTCAGTGATTAGTTCTTCATCATCAATATATCTGTCATATGTATATCAAGTCGGTCTGTCTGTCTGTCCCTATGTAAGTTTGGATATTTAAAACTACCTACGCAACGGATTTTGATGCGGTTTTTTTTAATAGATACTGATCCAATGGTATATAACCATAGCTACAGAAGCTAAAAAAATATTTTTAAAAAATTTGAGTAAAATTTAGTATTAACTGTAATCATTCCTATAGAAAACATAAAAAAAATTTTACTCCAATTTTTTTTTTATATTTTTTTAGCTTCTATAGCTATGGTTATATACCCCAGTTGATAATTGTTAGGGGGTGTCTGATACACCCTGTATGTATAATTCTACGCAAACCAAGTCGCGAGCAGAAGCTAGTGCTTAATAAATATGACCTGTCAATCGTTCAAAGTTTAACTGGAAGAAATCCCTTTTAGGGATAATTTCGCCTTTGTGCATTTGTGTGGTCCTGTATTCATCTTTTTCATGTGTTTTATGTACAATAAAGAGTTATACATACATACATACAATGATGCATGAAATTTGATTTATGACTCATGGATTTCTAAAGTCTTGGCAACCATGACAAAACCCGTTGACCTCTCATACATTTTGTACAAAATGTGGAAAACCGAATGCTACAACATAGTATAGCACAGCGCTCTCGCTGTGCCACTTTTGTTAACCAACCTCTCAATTTCGCGTCAAAAAATGCACTGAGTGACATAACTGGAAAACACTGTCTGTGCAAACCACTATTGGTTTCGAAATATGAAAGTGGTGGTCCGGTCTCACACCAAAAAGACATAACTGACTGCCACATCACAACCAAAACTGATCTCTAATATCTAGTAATACAGTTTCATTTGGAATGGCGTAAAGACGTGACATAAACAGCGGAAGTTACACTTATCAGCGTGGTGAATGGAAACTCACACATGCGCACTTAAAGAAATGCAATGCAATCTGAAACGTATGTCATAGGAACAAGGTTGGAATTTTATTGTTTTTATTGGTTACTCATGCATGGATGTGATATAAAATTTCGAACGACTTCATCAGCGGGCGGAAACGTTTTATACGCGTGAATCATGTTAAAGGAGTCTTAATTCTAATGACAAGGTTATTAGGTGCATTATTAGTTTATTGTATTGCGTACTTGTGACCTTTGTACAATAGTGAAAGTGGGAATCATATGTTCCGAGTTCAGTTTGCCGCCAAAACTTGACGCGAGCAGTTTACTTTTTAATTGTTTTTTTAAAGACTCGGATATAAACATTCAGCCTAGTTGGGAATGAGGTTTTAGTGTTTTTCGTAAAGCTTATTTGTGGTTAAAATGTTTGTGAAATGTTTGTGTTTGTTGTTCCTGCTTTCTTTGGGTAAGTTACGGAAATTTCGTGTATAATTGATAATATGTAATCGAGTAAAAAATATGAACTGCTTAGTGATTGATTTTAAGGGTTCATTACAATTTGTTTGGATGTTTCATATCAACAAAACAAAATCGTATTTAACTGTTTTAAAGAAAGCAAATAATGAGTTTGTGTTTATAAAAAATGTCCCGGTATTCTCATTAGAATTCAAATATTTATGCTTCTTAAATTTCGCGTCTCGTATCTGTTTCTTTATATTTGTACAATAAAGCATTAACTTACTTAATTAATTATTTATTAAGCTCTATCAACAAAAAAAAAATCGTATTTAAACGTTTAAAAGAAAGCAAATAATGAGTTTGTATTTACAAAATACTAGCTGTTGCCAGCGACTTCGTCTGCAAAGAATTCGTTTATCACTATCCCGCGGGAACTACGCAATTTTCCGGGATAAAAAGTAGCCTGTGCTATTCCAGACTTTTCTCTATGTGCCGAATTTCATCCAGATTCGTTGGGCCGTTCTGGCGTGATTGAGTAACAAACAAACATCCATCCATACTTTCGCATTTATAATATTAGTAAGATAGTGATCGACAGCTCAAAATTAAAATGACGACAATTAAAAAATTAAATTAATATAACAATTAAGTAGGTACTTAAGGTTGGGTAATTTCGGAAATCGAATGCTTCCGAAAGTCATTAAATTAGTCATATTCGGTTTTAATAAGAGTCCCATTTCGATTACTCGATTACTTTCCTAAATGGGACTTTATTACAACGAAATAAGACTGATTTCAATGATTATCGGAATTATCCGATTTTTGCAATTACCTTATACATATTATAGGTGTTTCCCTAGTACAGATACGAGTACTATCCCCCTTATTCAGAAACGCTCTATAGGCTTCTGCTAACTTAGCAATCGTTTGTCCTTATCTGTGAAAGGTAAATGTCAAAGTGACAGATAAGGACAAACGATTACTAAGTTGGCAGAAGCCTATAGAGCGTTTATGAATAAGGGGTATATCTATACTATAGTATACCTTCGGAAATTATTGAAAACTAGCTTCTGCCTGCGACTTCGTCCGCGTAGAGTTACCAATTGACATGTTTATCGCTAACCCTCGGGAACTGTGCAATTTTCCGCGATAAAAAGTAGCCTATGTTTCAATCTAGGGTACCAGCTATCTTCGTTCCAAATTTTATCCAAATCCGTCCAGTCGTTTTAGCGTGAAGAAGGAACAAACATACACACTCACTCACTCACATCGTCACATCGTCACAAACTTTCGCATTTATAATATTAGTAGGATTAGTAGGATAGGATTGAACTAATTTAGGAGATGTAAGAACATTTCCGAAGTGGCGCTAGTTTCGCGGCTGGTGTCGCTTTAAGAGTATTAGTATAGATGTAGAAGTGTAGATATGTAGATATCAACTGGATGGTGTTCTGCCTTTTCGCCGAATTTTATTTGGCAACCAACATTTCACCGAATGCTCACTTTGACAACTGACAATTGGCAATTTTTTTTTGCCAACCTCTCATTTGGCCGAATTTTCACGAAGACGAATATCATTTTGATTTTAAACTTTTGGAATATCTTTCACGTGGCAAATGTTACACTAGGCCGAAAAACTCTTATGATTAATTTGGATTAATTTAGGTTTAGGTGCGGCGGGGTGGCCCTTGGGCCACCCCTTAGCCGCGAACATGTTTGTTTTAATTTATAAACAGTCTTTATTTTACCTTAGAATGTCTTATGTTTTATTAATGGTTATGTAGTACCATTTGGCTGTATAAAAAATGACATTTCAATAAGTGTCCATGTAAAAAAAAACAAACGTTGAGTTGGCAATCGTGAGGTTGATCATTTTGACAAGTTGCAATAATGATGATTCGGCAAAATGAAAGTCGGCCAAATGTTGGTTGGGTATCGGCAATAAAATTTTCGGCAAATCAATACAGAACCCAACTGGATACCTCTACTTAACTTAGGGACTAACTCTTAAGGCACCATTAATTGTAGAGAAAAGTAAAACTCTAGACACCTACTAGGTACTACATATTGTTTGTCTTTCGGTTTGTTTGTTCGCACTAAACTTAGAAACTACTGGAGGTAGTTTTGTTGGCGCATAGAAGAGGCAAAATACGAGTATAAACAGAGTTGCCATTAAAAATTAAACTACAATTTAAAATAGTCTCCAAAAATAAAAATAATATCGTGGACGCTAAATAACTGATTCGTGATTACTGATTAAAAAAATTGTTAAATTAAAGCTTCAAGTTCTCACAATTTGACCTCCTATTCTTGCAAAATTATCAGAAAGTTGTTATTTTGTTTATTGTTTTGCATGTTAAATTAATTGGCGACTCTGAGTGCAGTGAACGTCACTTTAGACCGCGATCCCTTTGCCTTGAGCGGCCGGATACGCTGTGTTCTTGAATGTCCAAATTATGCATTTCCTGTGGAACAAGTGCATGAGCACTGTTAAGGATTTTTATATTAAAACATCAGTGGTAATAATAATAATAAAAAAAAAAGAATTTAAAAAAATGGTTTCAAAATAACCGCCAATAAATATAGCCCCCCACCCCCCACGCATCAATTTTATGCCAATAATGCCTCACTGCTGGGCAAAGGCCTCCCCTTCTTTTTGCCACTCGTCCCTGTCAAATGCATGCTCTTGCCACCCTTTTCGATACGCATCCAAATCGTCCCGCCATCTCCTCCTCACATCATTTTGGAAATGAGCTGATATTCTTTAAACAGCTGGACCAAAAAGCCGTGGTAGCCTATTAGTTCGACCTGTGGCCTCTCAAGCAGAGGGTCGTGGGTTCGAATCCCGGGCTCGCACCTCTGAGTTTTCCGGAATTTATGTGAGAAATTACATTTGAAATTTACCATGAGCTTTTCGGTGAAGAAAAACATCGTGAGACCTGCACACACCTGCGAAGCAACTCAATGGTATGTGTGAAGTTCCCAATCCACACTGTGCCCGTGTGGGAACTATAGCCCAAGCCCTCGCATTGTGAGAAGAGGCCTATGCTCAGCAGTGAGACGTATGTAGGCTAGATGATGATGAGCTGGACCAATTTTTACCAAACATAGCTAAGAACCACCGCATCGAAATCGGTACATCCGTTGGAGAGCTACGATGCCACAGACAGACAGACACTCACACATTGCTGGGCCTTATGGGGGAGGCCTATGTCCAACAGTGGACGTCCTGCGGCTAATATGATGATGTCTTGGATACTGTAGGGCCTACAGTGTAGGCTTATTGTCTAACTCGCACGCAATCGCCATCGTGTACATTTGACAGTTCATGTAGGTATGGGCTGACAATTGGCATCGTGATCAGCTAGCTGTCACATTCATACAAGAACTGTCAAAATGAACACGATGGCGATCGCGAGCGAGTTAGACAATTAGCCTACAGGTTAATGGTGTCAGCTGCCCTATTTGCCGTAAACGCACACTTATACAGCAGGCCGTGGCCCGCGCGACCTGCACAACCGACCTGCCACAGAAGGTCGTGTTATGCAACACGCGCTAACAGCTACATGTCGTAACGCCTCGCTGCACTGGCAATCTTAGTTTAGTGTCATTTTGACATCTTGCAAGGCTACACATGTTTTGCTAAAAAATGTTATCTAAAGCTTTTTATCAAAAAAATTATATAAAATGATCAAGCTCGCATATCAACATCCATATTTAGAGCGACCAGGGGCCTTACCATGACGTCTTAATGCGATTCAGTTTAGGTTCTCTCGCTATCAGATTCATACTAAAAGTGACAGCTAAAACTTGAACTGAGTCGGAATTAGGACGTCATGGTAAGGCCCCAGTAGGCTTAGTGTGTAACTCGCTCGCAATCGCCATCGTGTTCATTTTGACAGTTCATGTGTGGGCTGACAATTGGCATCGGAATCAGCTAGCTGTCACATTCATACAAGAACTGTCAAAATGAACACGATGGCGATTGCGAGCGAGTTAGACAATAAGCCCGCAGTATGTGCCTTCGTGGAACCCGCCACAAATGGAAGCCAGCAGCGAAGCTGTTTGGTTTTGACGATGGAGCTGCCCTACCGCACTTTGACTGACAGACTGACTTGACAACTTTTTCGTAATAGTTAATTTTATTTACCTATTCGCCTATTGTATTTTAGGTTTCTCCGCCTGCTGTAAATTAAAATGAATACAAAATATTTACCTTGCTACTCCGCTACTCCGCTACTCCGCTACTTTACACTTACTTACTTCCGTTAATTTGAAATGGACCTCCGCAAAGTAACGCCTGATTCAATAAAATATTGCTGTAAATTATTTTCTTTTAGAGAATTTTGAAAATCGGTCCACAATTAACGGAGTAATCGTTGAACATACATAAAAAAAAATACGTACAGTCGAACATAGAACCTCCTCCTTCTCTGAAGTCGGTTAAAAAATATGTTTGCTTTTTACTGTTAAATACACATTTCGTTAACTCGATTTTGTTAATATTTCCAGGGTCCAGCTCTGTGATCATCCCTGAAGAGCTGCCATCTCTGCTGTCGGTGGCGTACTCCAACATACCGCCCATCAAGAAAGGTACACTTACGTTCATAGTCATAATATCCAAAATTGCCTTAAGTTTATGTCCCCACGCTGTTTGTACACACAATATTACAAGCCAAGCAAAAAAAAAAACAAAAACCTGACGACAAAAATATCCAACCAATAAAAAAAATTAAATTAAAAACCCGCCTCGCAAAACACTGCTGAATCGATTTTTACCAAACATGAATTAGAACCACTGCAAGAAAACTGGCTTTCCAATTAATAAAACCGCATTGAAATCGGTCCAACCGCTTAAAAGCCACAATGACACAAACAGATACATACACACACAGACATCGACGTCCAACTTATGACCCCTCTTTTTGCGTCGGGGGGTACAAAGAAGAAAAAAAAATCCTGAAACTTTTTTCAATTATATAATTAATTTTGCAGTCGTTTTTGATCCGAAATTACAAACTTTCAAAGTTCTATTCAATGATATACCCCACTCGAGACTAGATTTTTTTCGAACGCACTTAAAAAATGACAACTTCATACACACATGCGGCAAACACAGACATAACCCTCCTTTTTAGGCTTTGCCGCAATCGGGTAAAAAAGCAAGCACTAGGCACTTGACCCACCGCTGGCGAGTAGCGAGAAGCGAGCATTTTTTAGTATGGAACTTTTGTTGCCGCGACAAAATTTCCATGCTAAAAAACGCTCGCTTCTTGCTACTCGCCGGCGGTGGGACAAGTGCCTAATGCTTGCTTTTTTACCCGATTGCGGCAAAGCCTAAAAAGGAGGGTTATGTCTGTGTTTGCCGCATGTGAGTATTCCATTTCCGTCATCTTCCCCTCTCCCCTCTAACCCTCATGTTGCAGGCACGGACTCGCGCGTGGGGTTCGGCTTCGCGTTCGGCAACCACGCTGACTTCCAGGTCATGTTCGAGCTGGGCCCTCAGACCAACACCGCGCCGCTCAGTAAGTTATACAAGACGTGACGTTGCTACCGGCCTTATAGTTATTTCGCATGTTTTGAGTACCTAAATATCATATATGTGTTTTGAGTAATTTGTCATTTGTTTTGAGTACATACCTAAATGTCTTATATTTCGAATAAATGCCGCATATGCACATGTATCAAGTAAATGTCGTATGTATCGAGTTAATGTCGTATGTATCCAGTAACTGTGGTATGCATCGAGTAAATGTCGTATGTATCGAGTAAATGTCGTATGTATCCAGTAACTGTGGTATGTATCGAGTAAATGTCGTATGTATCCAGTAACTGTGGTATGTATCGAGTAAATGTCGTATGTATCCAGTAACTGTGGTATGTATCGAGTAAATGTCGTATGTATCCAGTAACTGTGGTATGTATCGAGTAAATGTCGTATGTATCGAGTAAATGTCGTATGTATCCAGTAACTGTGGTATGTATCGAGTAAATGTCGTATGTATCGAGTAACTGTGTTATGTATGTTATATAGTACCTAAATGTATGTAAACTCTCTTTATTGCACATAAAAATATAAAAATACAGAAGTACACAGAAAATAGTACAAAGGCGAACTTATCCCTAAGAAGGGATCACTTCCAGCTAACCTGAATGTGGTCAAATGTGGTGTGTTACCTGTTGCAGATGGGCAGCCGTTCGGCAGCAGCGCCGGCGGCAGCGCCAAGCGGCAGGCGCCGGCGCCGCCCAAACTGACCAAGAATAGAGAAAAGGTGCGTGCTCAAAGTTGTACACAAGTTTACCAGGGGTTAGTCGGGGACATAAGGGAAAGAGTGATGCAATACGCGTATGTCAGAGAGAGACAGCATTGCTGGACCTAGCTGGAACTAGCGCGACAAACTGTATATCCACTGGACGCTAAAGCGGGAGACGCTTTCAAATTCAAAAGTTATAACGTGTTGATGGACTTGCCTTGTAGACGGTCTTCCCCACATTGACCTTACGTTTTTTTTTGTAAGCGGCCAGTACGGGACGCGTTTTGAGCGTCATGGAGGTTACAACATTAAAATCTAATTTAATCTGCTGTTTTTACTTCAGCCAGCACTCCCGGAGTGCTGCCTGTTGCTTTTTTCAAATGCATCACAATTGACCATTTTCGCGAGGTTCACGGACGAATGCTTATTTTATAAAAAATAACTTTTTATTCATGCTGGTCTAGGAACAAAGAAAAACCGGCCAAGTGCGAATCGGACTCGCGCACCGAGGGTTCCGTATCATTATCTATAAATATCTATAAACCAGTGTAAGCAGAGCCCAGCTCCAAAGCAAAATTTACGCAAGTGGGGTCACTTTATATTGGTCTTTGATATATACAGATATACATACATATTTACGGTTTTCGCCTACCTTCATACCGAATTTCAAGATTCTGAGTTCACACGAAGTACCCTGTAGGTTTTGATTCCCTTGCGAGTTTCGAAAATTTGCGGCATAAACGACTTTTTTGACGTGACAACGTCTTATAAATTGGTTTGCCGGGTGACACTTCAAGAAACTGCGTTACGCTCCGCTCACGTTATGCGCTCACAATGAGAGCGAGTGAGAGGCACGCGGGCATGGTTAGCCCGCCTAAGAGCGAGAGAGACAGACATAAAAAGTGAAAGGCACGCGTCCCTTCCACTCGAGCACAGTTAGCCCGCCTAAGAGCGAGAGAGACAGAGCGAGAGAGAGAGAGTGAGAGAGATAGGCATACACACCGGTTCATGTCTTGCGCTTCTATTTCGCTTAGGCGCCTGCATACAAGTTTACACGTCCTTCTTCCTACTATACGAATGAATATTCACATTAAAATTATTTTACCACTCAAAGTCGTTGTCACGTAAAACTTTCGCCCGTATACCGACTTTACAGGCAACCAATTTTTTCTTTTGAATGCGTTGGCTTAGAAGTTAGATTTTTTCACAGCTACAAGGAGCAGTAGAGCTGAGAATCTGATATAAATTTCAGCTTGATACCTCCACGCGTTCTTGAGAAAAAGGGTCTTGACAGACGGACAGACGGACGGACGGACGGACAACAAAGTGATCCTACAAGGGTTCCGTTTTTTCCTTTTGACTTACGGAACCCTAAAAAACATAGAATGTACCAGTTGCGTCTCTTCCCGCGCTGATGGTAAAAACCCATCGAGGGAATGGACGAAAATCATAGGAATCATGTTATAGGCGATATAGCTTATGCTTATCTGAACATTACACTACGATTAGTTAAGCAGTGTCTGTCAATTGAAAAATGGCAAAATTAATAATATACAATTCAATACCATACAAATTATGACACAGATAATGTCAGTATAAAATAATCAAATCAACCATGAAATAACAATAAAATAGAAACATTAAATTAAATCAAATTAAACAAAATCAATTACAAACAATTTAGGTCATCATTTAAATAATCCAGAACTGAATAATAGCATTTATTCGTATTCGCAGGGTTAATAATTTACGTCTCAAAAGTGTTATTGGCAGTAGTTTCAAGTTCTATTGGTAATTTGTTATAACCCCTTACCGCAAGAGAACACACACTTTTACGCATCAAAGCAGTTTTACCAGCAGCTGGGTGTGACGGATGTCACATGGTTATCAGCATGTCATTATACGTGACATTAATTAAACATATATGTTCGTGTTTTCCTGTGATAGATTGGTCATGTTGAGATGATTAGATTGTCGATAGGAAGATTGCTGTAGTAGGGTTTATAGGTTAGTATATAAGCATGGAGTTATTATATTAAAAACCAGATTTGAAATGGACTGTAAAAGTTGTTTCTGTCTCCACCCCGTCGGAAATTACCAGCCATAGCTTTGGCTGGTAAAGTGGTGACCCCGCGACGAACAAATTCATCAACATTTTTTAATTGCTGCAATAACCATCGAGATGTCACCGCGAAAGGCAGCAGCTGCTTCGAGGGCAAGTTCTGATAGTTTGGAGGTTGCTTCTGCGTCGGTAGTGTCCCGTATTCCGGAGTTTTGGAGGGATTTACCGGGATTATGGTTCACTCAGTTTGAAGCGATCGTGGCTCCGCAGAAGCAAGGTGATGATTACAAGTTCAATTTAGTTATATCAAAGTTAGCAAAGGAAGAGATTCAGCACATAAGCGATATTATTGCGAGCCCTCTTGGTGAGAAGAAATATGAAGCAGTTAAGGAGAGGTTGATCAATAGTTATGAGGAGTCAGAGCTGATCAAGTTCCAGAAACTTTTGTCAACGGCTGATTTCGGAGAGCAGAGGCCGTCGCATTTGTGGCGCAAAATGCGGAATATGGCCGGGGAATCGGTGAATGATGAAACGATTCGGCTCATGTGGTTAAGGCATCTTCCGTCGGCTGTGAGTACGGTTCTGGCTGTTTCGGATAAAACATCCATAGACGATTTGTGCAAGGTTGCAGACAGAATATTTGAGAGCATTAAAACGTCGGAAATAGCGTTGGTTAGCGGGCAAGGCGGCAAGGCAGGTGACGTCACAAGTAGCTTAGCTAGCGTTTCGACCCAGCTCGCGCAAATGCAACTCGACATAAACGAATTACGTAATGGGCGAGTGGATTGCCGTCAAAACAGTCGTCAGCAGAATTGGCGATTTGCATCAAGATCAAGGTCAAGAGAACGGGGGAATCGATTCTGCATCTATCATTCAAGGTTTCGCGAGAGTGCACAAAGATGTATTAAGCCATGTGCGTGGAAGGATTTAAATAGTGCTCAGTCAGGGAAACTGAAGTTAGCGCAGAATACGGCGGAACTCTGTGCTATTCATCCCTCTAACCGCCTTACAATTACCGACCGACAAAGTGGTATAAGTTTTTTGGTTGACACGGGAGCAACTATATCGGTGCTAAGCCGGGGGGCTGCTAGGTTACCGATAGATGGGAAATATAAGTTGTACGCGGCGAACGGAACAACGATCAACACATATGGCGAAAAGGATTTAATTTTGAATATCGGGCTCCGGAGACCATATACTTGGACTTTCGTCGTGGCAGATGTTAAGCAAGCCATCTTGGGAGCAGATTTTTTGGAGTATCACAAGATTTTGGTAGATATATATAGTCGCAAGTTGATAGACAGAGTTACAGAGCTTTCAACGCCTGCAATTATGGTCAAAGCAAGTCAACAAACAGTGCGAACGGTTGATGGGGATTTACAACCCCGTGTTAGGCAGATGTTGGAAAGATATATCGACATAACTCGTCCGTCATCGTTGAAGGGAGAACCGAAGCATAAAGTGGAGCATCATATTATAACTACGGGTCCCCCGATTTCGTCAAGGGCGAGGCCGTTACCGCCCGACAAACATTATATTGCAAAGAAGGAGTTTCAAGCAATGATGGATTTGGGCATTTGTCGCCCTTCAGATAGTCCTTGGGCGAGTCCTCTTCATATGGTCAAAAAGAAGAATGGGGAGTGGAGACCATGCGGTGATTATCGGATGTTGAATAAAGTAACCGTGCCAGATAAATATCCACTTCCGAGACTACTCGATTTTACATACGTCACAGAGGGTAAGAGGATGTTCAGTAAAATTGACATTCGAAAGGCGTATCATTGTATTCCAGTGGCGGATGTTGAGAAGACAGCAATCATTACTCCATTTGGACTATTTGAGTTTCCCAAAATGCCTTTTGGGCTTCGTAATGCTGGTCAGACATTTCAGAGGTTTATGGATTCTATCTTCAGGGATTTGGATTTCGTTTTCGTGTACGTGGATGATTGCCTTATAACGTCAGAAAACGAAAGCACGCATTACGAGCATCTGGAGATTGTTTTTTCGCGGTTGAGTCAGAACGGGATAACTGTCAATCTCGATAAAAGTGAGTTTTGTAGGGACGAGCTGGATTTCTTAGGTTATCATATAACGAGCCAAGGAATACGCCCGACCGATGAAAAATTTAAGGCAATTGTGGATTATCCAAAGCCAGGGACGGTAAAGCAATTAAGAAGATTTTTGGGTATGGTGAATTTTTACAGGGGTAATCTTCCCCAAGCGGCGCGGTATCAATCAGTTTTAAATCAGTATTTCCATAATTCTAAGAAGAATGACAACTCTCCCATAATTTGGACGCCGGAGGCAGAGGAGGCTTTTGCGAGTTGTAAACAGAGCATGATGAAGGCAGTTACCATTGGTCATCCATCGAAGAATGCCGTGCTAGCCCTGATGACTGACGCTAGCTCTACATGTGTTGGAGCAGTGCTGAATCAAAGAGTAGGTGGAAAATGGCAACCTCTGGGTTATTTTTCAAAAGGTCTCAGCGAGACTCAGAGGAAATATTCAACCTTCGACAGGGAGTTGCTTGGTATTTTTATGGCGATAAGGCATTTTCAACGACTCGTCGAGGGCAGGAAATTCATAATATTCACGGATCATAAGCCAATAACATTTGCATTCACCAAGAAGCCGTCGGTTACGGACACGCCGAGGCGTGTTCGCCAGTTAGATTATATATCGCAGTATAGTACAGATATTCGACACATCAATGGTCGTGACAATGTCGTGGCAGACGCGTTGTCGCGTTCCGTCGAGGAGATAGCGATGCCGTCGCCTATCGATTATGACGAGTTGGCGAGATGTCAGAGTAATGATGCCGATTTAAGGAAATTGAAATGCAATGGAAGATTAAAATTTGAGAGTTTGAAGCTACAAGGGTCAAAGTCAGAAGTAATTTGTGACACATCTACAGGGGTAATGAGACCATATTTGACAGAGAAGTTCAGGAAAATAATTTTCGATTCACTTCATGGAATAAGCCATCCTGGGAAGCGCTCTACAAGAAAACTGATTGCGCAGAGGTTTCTTTGGCAAGGCATGAACAAGGATATCGTCGAGTGGTGTGAGGCTTGTGTCCTGTGTCAGAAATCAAAGGTCTGGAAGCATACTAATTCAGAGATCGGTAAATTTATGCCATCTCAACGTTTTGAGCATTTACACATCGACATTGTTGGACCACTTCCAGTATCAGAGGGCAAAAGGTATTTGGTAACAATTATAGATCGCTGTACGTCATGGCCAGAGGCATTTCCAGTGGAAGAAATAACGGCCGAAAGGGTCGCACGTATTGTGTATGAAGGATGGATCGTGAGGTTTGGTTGTCCAATGCGGATTACAACCGATCAAGGAGGACAGTTTGAGTCTAGGACGTTCAGTTATTTGTCAAAGTTCTTAGGGGCACAGAGAATAAGAACTACGGCGTATCACCCACAAGCGAATGCAAAAGTCGAGAGGTTTCACAGGTCGTTGAAGGCATCATTAATGGCAAGGAATGCTGGGGCAAATTGGGTCAGTGAGTTACCTACGGTTTTGTTTGGATTAAGGAGTTGTATGCGGGATGACACTGGATACAGTGCCGCGGAAGTCGTGTATGGAGCGCCGATGAAGTTACCAGGACAGTTTTTCGAAAACCAGGTACATCCAGAAACGTTCGGTGACTATATGAATAAATTAAGGGAGTGCATAACAAGGATTTCGGCCGTGCCGAAACGACAAAGAACGAGGCAAACGGTTTTTGTACATCCGCAGTTGCAGCACTGTTCGCATGTTTTTGTTAGGTGCGATACGATGCGGCCAGGTTTGACACCGCCTTACGAAGGGCCTTATCAAGTAATTAAGCGCAGTGAAAAAACATTTTGCATTTTACGCGGGAACAAAGAGACAGTAATATCAGTAGATCGTGTCAAACCTGCGTTTTTACTCGAGGATTCAGATTGCGATAGCGGCAACTCAGCAACTTCACGCACGTACGTCACTAGGTCTGGGCGTGTCGTGCGATTCATGGGTTAACGATCGGTTTTTGGCGTAAGGTGTGCAGTGTGTTATATAATTAATTTATTTACTTTTATACGACGCGTGTATTTTTTATTTAGGGGGGAACTATGTGACGGATGTCACATGGTTATCAGCATGTCATTATACGTGACATTAATTAAACATATATGTTCGTGTTTTCCTGTGATAGATTGGTCATGTTGAGATGATTAGATTGTCGATAGGAAGATTGCTGTAGTAGGGTTTATAGGTTAGTATATAAGCATGGAGTTATTATATTAAAAACCAGATTTGAAATGGACTGTAAAAGTTGTTTCTGTCTCCACCCCGTCGGAAATTACCAGCCATAGCTTTGGCTGGTAAACTGGGCATAAATTCTCCCTAAATCTTTGCCCCAAACGTTAGCTACTGTAATTGGCTTTTTTAAACAATGCTGGATTATTTTTTACGAATAATAGCACCTCCAAAATATAAAGAGAAGGCATTGTCAAGATACAGATCCTTGAAATGCAATACGCAGCTATCAGTTTGTTTAAGGCCACGCATTGCTCCGATGCATCCTTTTTGTGCTTTGAACACCGCTTCCTTATTTGTAGAATTGCCCCAGAAAATGATGCCGTAACGCAAAGATAATAGGGCGTATGTATGTATTTCCAGCTCCTCGCGTCGGATCCCAACAGCTACCTGCACGCGTGGGCGTCCAAGATGCGGCAGCCGCAGCCGCAGGCGCAGACGGAGCTGCCGAGCCTGGAGGACTCGGTGGTGGAGCTGGTCAAGAACCAGCGCGGGGAGTACGAGATACACCAGCCCAAGCCGCACCACATACCGCATAAGGTGAGGAGTCGCACCCAACGGTGGTCATCGTCAATACGTCTAAGGTCCACCGTCATGTAGACAGTGACCATGCCCTTTTCTGAGTCATACACACCGTAAGAAACAAAAGTTGTCTCTGTGGACTTTATGATTGATGAGGTAATTGTTTGACATAAATCTGATAATGTATAAGTTCAATTCAATTAATAACAAGAAATTATGATTGGTAATAAAGTGAATCTGACATGAATATGGTATTGTAGATACTTTAATAGTATTAAGTTTTGACTGTTAAATAATAATGTAATTACTTATTTCAATTGAGGTTTAATATAGGTACGTATTTGAATATTGCATGCCAGCACCTGGCGAGTTGTGATGTGCACCAATGTTTAGTTTTTACATCTTTATACTTACTCACTTCCTTGCAATAAAAGATTTGACTTTGACTTTGACTTTGGGCATAAAATTAGCGACTCCGAGTCGGCAAACTTAAGGTTTGTTTAAATGGGCCGAAAGTTGGCCAGGCGTCCCACACGCCGATGTAGACTTGACTTAAAAATATTAACTTGACCTTAACTTTTGCCATGTCCACAGGAGAGACGCGAACAAAATAATGTGTATGACCCATGTAGCATCGTCGGGAAGGACGAGCGTTACTGTTTTGTAAAAGGGACTCACTTAGTAAATTTCGCGTATTTGAAAGAAAGAAGACATTTATTTATTTTTACATAACACACAAATATGTATAAGAGCATACGACACAATTTTATAGAAAAGAAACAAAAAAAACACACACATGAAAAATAGATCATCAGCGTTGTGTGTGTTCGCAAAAGTGAAACGGTCGCTGGCTCAGCATTACGCTATGCTCTGCGAGAAGTGAGAGAAATAACCATGACAGAAAGAGATAGATCTATTTCTGAAACCATAGGGCTTTTAAAATGTCATTAGAGTTTCTGGTACTATCGGCCGATTCAAGTATTATATTCATAAGAGTGAGTAAGACAGCAATACAAAACCGAATATCGTTCTAGGAGCTCACGGATTGTACTAGTGATTTATCCGACGCGTTTCGCACTAGAACAGAAACCGTCGGCACGAACATGATCACGCGCAAAGATACATTTCACCGTCACCATGTAGACAGTCACGCGACGCGTTTCACGCTAATACCAAGCGTCATCAGAAACATTAGCACATTTCGATAGTACTTATTAGCTAAGTCTATTTTCTATCATTGTCAATTTCTCTCACTTCTCACTTTATAGAGTCAATAAGCGGATCTTTGATTGTATCAAATCAAATCAAATCAAATCAAATCAAATATATTTATTGCATGGTCATGAGTTTTACATAGGTGTTAGTCAGCGTTTAGTTGTATCCAGTACATTGTAGAGAATTTAATTTACTATGCACTAGCTTTTGCCCGCGACGTCGTCTGCGTAGAAACATATAAACCTTCCTCTTGAATCACTCTATCTTTTAAATAAAAACCGCATCAAAATTATTTGCGTAGTTTTAAAGATTTGAGCAATACTGAATAGACAGCAGAAAGCGACTTTGTTTTATACTATAAATAAATAAATAAAATAAAATAAAAATAAAATATCTTTATTATCAGACAACTTTGAGGTCCATAGTATGGTAGTAAAAGTATGTACTATGTAGTGATAATATTGAAAGAATTTATTATTTTTTATTTAAGGTCATGGAAGATTTGAAACGTCTCTACGGGCAGAAGAAGGAAGAAGCCAAGAAACTCACAGAAAAGAAGAGAAGCGAAGCAGAAATCAAGAAGATAACAGAAGACTTGTCTAACGTCGACTTGGACTAATGCTCAGAGTTGATAATACGCTTTTGACAAAACTGTTCCTTCATTTTCTTTTTGCCTATTTTTCTTTTGGTTGACCCTACTTGGGTTGACTGGACTTACGTACATACGAGTAAGGGTGCGACCACATCGCCGCTTAAAAAACGGTGACGTTACGGAATCGCAACATGAAGAAACGGTGAGAAAACGTGACGGATACGACACGTCCCTGCGTATACGCGGCGGTTTGGTCGCACCCTAATATAACTATGCCATATTTACGTCAGTGGGCGTTTTGAAATACCTCTTACTTTTTCCAAAAGCACTTTTAATTTTCCAATTTTTATACACTTTATAAAAAAAGTTTTGTGACTGTACGTATATTACCTATGTAAATTGTATGAAAAAATGACGCAGAACTGTAAAAAAAGGAGATAAATACTTATAATAGCGCTGGTAATTCTAACTTAGAAAAACCCAGTACTGAGCTGGCAACGTCGGCACCGTCGCATTTTTGGTGTATTTTTGCGATTATTTCACGGAAATTGAATGAAAGTTTCAAATGTGCGTCTGTAGTGCACTTCGTTTTTAGTGTATTAATGTGTCCAATGCAATAAATTGATCGCGATGGAGTTTTATTTTCTTATTATACGAGATATGTTATTTTATCCCTTTAGTGCGAAAATAAAAGTCCATCACGATAAATCATTGCATTACACTAAAAACTAAGTGCACTACAGACGCACATTTGAAACTTTCATTCAATTTCCGTGAAATAATCGCAACAATACACCAAAAATGCGACGTTACCAGCTCAGTAGGGATAAACGGTCTAAATGGTACTTACCTAAATAATCCAAGTTACACTTTATTTTGAAAACGTTCCAATCTGATTGGAACTGGGTCTTTGACTTGAAAGATTTGACCAAAACATGTAAACATTCTTGCATACAGGGGGACCACATTTACCACAGTCGTTTGAGCGTGCCAAGTTCTATTCAGCGTTAAGGGACACAGTTATGCTTGGTTATGCAGCCATATAGCTCTGTCGCTTACGCTGAATGGAACATGGCACGCATTAAGCGATTGTGGGAACCCCCCTGATATTGTTGTAAATGAAAGCTTGTTACTTGTAAAAATGCGATTGTTTTCATTGTTTTTGGGGTCTTGTCTGTAACTTATAAAACGATTAAAAAAAGACGAAGAAAGAAAAAAATAATGAAATGAATTAACTTCCTATAAACAGTCGAGGGCATAAATATCGATGCAGCCATCATCACTATACTTCATTTAATTTAGAATGAGAACCCACAATAACATTATATTGCGGCTGGTCAACTATTCCTTACCTAGCAAACAGTACAGTGCAATAGTTTGGCAGCCGCAAAATAAAATTGTTTTAATGCCACTTTATTTGCGTGGCGTCAATTGTTACTCTAGTACAAATCGTAAAGAGATTACAGTTCACGAGCCGCAATATAATGTTGTTGTGGTTTCTCATCCTAAATTAAATGAAGTATACATAGTATAAAACAAAGTCGCTTTCTCTGTCCCTATGTCCCTTTGTATGCTTAAATCTTTAAAACTGCGCGACGGATTTTGATGCTTTTTTAATAGATAGAGTAAATCAAGAGGAAGGTTTATAAATATGTATACTTAATACATGTATAATAT
This sequence comes from Pandemis heparana, assembly GCA_963854515.1. Classification (NCBI taxonomy): domain Eukaryota; kingdom Metazoa; phylum Arthropoda; class Insecta; order Lepidoptera; family Tortricidae; genus Pandemis; species Pandemis heparana. Next base: position 7,344,171 of record OY978035.1, read on the forward strand.
ACCGTGCGAAGCCGGGGCGGGTCGCTAGTGTTAAATATATGTGTCATCGGCCATATTGTTTGTGGCTTATGCCACATACCATAGGCTGTGCCATAGGTAGATGATTTTGACGTTTTGGTAACCTACATATTTATGCCCTTGACTGTACAGTCACCAGCATAAATAAGTGATCACTTTTGTACCTTGTCACTTTAAAGTCATGTTTGAAAAACCATACGAAATCATGAAACGACTGAAAGCGACAAGATACAAAAATGATCACTTATTTATGCTGGTGACTGTACGTACTTTGTGAGTTTGACTGTATTATATGATATTACATATTTGTATATTATAATATTGTAGTCAGGTGAGGCTAATATGAAACGGTGTCATTTTAGTTTAACTATGTTGTACTTAAAGGAAAATATAGGATTTTATACTTGTAATTAAATTTTTATTTTAGATACATACCCTTACAGATACATACCTTTATAGTTTCATACATACATATCGTCACGCCTCTTTCCCACAGGGGTAGGCAAATACTACTTTGTTCCACTTGCTACGATCCTGACATACCTCTTTCGCTTCATCCACATTCATCAATCTCTTCATACATGCTCGTCGGTTTCGGGTACTCTTGACCTGGCCTTTTTCCAAAACGTCCCCAATTTGATCACGGAACGTCCGCCTAGGCCTTCCCCTCCCAACGCACCCATTCACACTCCCCATATAAATCTGTTTAGTTAATCTTCTTTCATCCATCCTCTCTACGTGACCAAACCAACTAAGCATACTTTTTTCTATCCTAGTCACTATATCTTCTTTCACACCAGCACGGTCCCTTATCACACTATTCCTTATTCTATGTTATTCCCTTCCTTATCTTATTCTTATTCTTATTCCTTATTTTATCTTATAGTTTCAGCTATAACTAAGTTGCATACATGTTTTATTTATTATTATTATAAGTTACAAGCGTTATATTAACTTGCAACGTATGTTTGTACGTATGTAATGTATCCTACTAATATTATAAATGCGAAAGTTTGTGACGATGTGAGTGAGTGTGTATGTCTGTTCCTTCTTCACGCTTCAACGGATGGACGGATTTGGATAAAACTTGGAACGGAGATAGCTGGTACCTTAGATTGAAACATAGGCTGCTTTTTATCCCGGAAAATTGCATAGTTCCCGCGGGATAGCGATAACTACGCCAATTGCTAATTCTACGCAGACGAAGACTACGAAGACGAATGAGTGACGATGTGACGCTGCGTGTGAGAGTGTATGTTCTTTCCTTCTTCACGCTAAAACGACTGGACGGATTTGGATAAAATTTGGAACGAAGATAGCTGCTAGGTATCCTAAATTAAAACACAGGCTATTTATCCCGGAAAATTGCATAGTTCCCGCAGACTAGCGATAAGCATATCCAAAGGCCGTAGCCGCCTAATGTAAGTCTAATTCTACGCAGACGAAATCGCGCGCAGTTGTAGGTATATATATATGTATGTTTTTTTGTCCGGGTGGAATCTTGCGACTCAATTTTGAAGCAGATATCTTCAACCGATTGAGCTGAAATTTTGCAAACTTATGTAAGTCGGATGACAATACAATAATCTGGTAGTGGAGTTCTGGTGGTCCAGCCAGGACCGTCTCCGCAGGAGGGAACTCTTCAACGGTTGGTCCGATTGATTTGAAATTTGGCTCACATAATGTAGGACGGATGGCAATGCAAATACAGTCAACAAAAATTAAAGTCAGCAAAAAAGCTTGTATATAAAATAAAATTTTTAGGTTATTTTTGTTGACTAACGATAATTAGAAATTTAAAGCTTAATATTTCGCAAATGGGTCCTTGAATCGAAAAATGGTTTTCCCACACCCACAATATTTTGAACGACCTTTCCACGACACTCCACACTATGAGGAAAAACGAGAAAAAAACCATCCCCACTTTACCTGTAGGGACCTCCCCTACTCTTAAAAATAAATCAAGATTTTAATATCATGACATTGTCGGCGTAGGTAGTTAATATATGAACACTCATGCCAAATTACAGCTTTCTAGTACTAAGGATCTCTAAGCTAAGCCGCGGATAGACAGACGGACGGACATAGCGAAACTATAAAGTTCCTCGTTGACTACGGAACTCTAAAAACCAGTACTCGAACGCTACTGTTTCAGCGAATGCAAACGCGAAGTACCTACAATTTTCCACTCATTATTAAGGAGGGGTTACGAAAAACTCCTCCCAATGCCTCCAAAAAACATAGGCGTGGCCTTAAATTGTATTACAACTACCATATTAATTTTACCACTGATAATAACATGCAACACTCTTCCCACCTTAACATAGAGTCGCTTTAGTATTAACAATCGTTTTGACAGCTCAATTTTAATATTGCACTCTCGCTGCTCCGACCAAGATTTTATTACCGCTGTTGAAATTGGCTGTAGCTTTTACTGTGTTGTGATAGAGTTGGTTTTTGTGTAGTTTTTGGTTTGGTTGCGGCACGTGGCTTGGTGTTTCAGTTGTAAAGGCGGCTGTTTCAAGAAGTAATTAAGTCCACTTTGTGGTAAGTATTCGGTAGTTTTTTGACGAATCTTTGGTCTGTTGGTTTCTTTAGTATGTCGGAGGTATTTTGGTGACATTGATGCAGGAAACTAGGAGTAGGAATTATTTGTATCTGCTGTGTTTTTGAGGTGAAAACTTCTTTAGTGGCGCGGAGCACTTTTTGGGATGGGTAAAAAATGTTAAACTCGCGTAAGGCGTAAGGCGGAGGGAGAGTTTAAGTACCACGATATCAGGATCCTCTAAAAGCTTATTTTGAAATACTAATGAAGCTAGAGTCGCGTTCGCGTTCGATTTTTGAAGTGTACTGTTGATTTCGTCGCTTTAACGTGGCGTTTGGTCAAAGTCAAGTCAAGTTTTTTCTATTTAAAACTCGTCCGTGAAGTCAGCTTAATTTATTTTCGGTTTTTCTATTTGAAATAAATGTATTTTATTAGTCAGACAGTTAACTTAAAAAAATCCATACTTATATAAAATTTTAAATTAGCTATGAACTATTTATATACTACTTGAAATTAATTAAAATTTTCGTTATTGATATCAGCGCCATCTCTAGTTTTGGTCGAGCAGTTTATGCCCGTAAGGAATGAGACTCCGGTTAGTTCAGAAATGTTCACATAGATGGCGTTTGCCTTGTAATTCAAATAACAACTGGAGGCCGATTTTTGTAAGCACATCACTCGAAACGAAAGTGTCACTTGAAAGCGATATAAATCTGGGCATCGCCACAAAATTAGATTATAAATAAAAATACTTACCATATGGCAAGCATAATTAGAACTGTAATTTTCTTTTACTTTACTTGTGTTTTAATAAATCCCTACCCTACCTACCAATACATACATACAGGGTGTATCAGATAGCCCCTAACAATAATCAACTGGGGTATATAACCATAGCTACAGAAACAAAAAAAATGGAGTAAATTTTTTTTGTATTTTCTATAGGAATGGTAGTATTAACTGTAATTATTCCTATAGAAAACATAAAAAAAAATCCTCCAATTTTTTTTTAAATATTTTTTTAGCTATGGTTATATATCCCAGTTGATTATTGTTAGGAGCTATCTGATACACCCTGTATTATAAATGCGATAACGTCGCATGTCGCTGAAGCTTTCATTATCACCGCCCGAGTATGTACAAAATTTTGCATTTCCCCCTGACTAGGAAGTGAAAATTTCCGCTCGAATAGCGGGCGGTAAATAGCTACTTACGGCCCGGGGCGATAAAATAAAATTATAGTCCTGTGCCGCATCCACGGCGCAGCTCGGCGTCGGCTAAATTACCGGGTGTTTAACAGTTCTGGACATTTTTCGCCAAGTTTCTTTTAGCCGAAAAAAGCGTGGTCACCAACATACGTTATTATGCTTGTGATATTTTATCAAAACGAATACGTCGAGTTATTTTGTTCTTGGCTTTTAATTGCTTCAGACAAATGATGCGTCGTGGAAATTGTTGAGCGGCTAGGAGAGGACTGTTGCGATTGTGTTTGTGAGCGTTTCGAAAAAGAAGAGCACCCTTTACAATTTCCCAAAAATTTAAGAAATTTAGATGAACAAAAAACACCGGGCAGCACTCCGGGAGTGCCGGCAGAAGTGAAAACTACACACACGCACACTCGCGCAAAAACAAAAACTTATTCTACACGAGATTCGAACTGCGGTCACTTGAGAGAACGCACTGTTATTCCAAACCTTATACCACTAGGGCAAACGCACATACGTTAAAGCGACGAAATTAACGTACTTACTTACACTTCAAAAATCGAACGCGACTCTAGCTTCATTCGTATTTTAAAATAAGTTCTTAGAGGATCTGATATCCTGAGCCTCTAGTGTAAGTTTTCGCGTATAAAAACGTCTCGAAAGCGTTCACGTAAACGTCTCAATTACTATGGAATAATTGGCAGCGCCACTTGCGGATCGAAATGGCAACTAAAATTTCTCATAGTATTTGACAGTTTAACGCAAACGTTATCGAGACGTATTTTGTTATCGAAAACTTACATTAAGCATACTGGTACTTTACGCCTGACGTGAGTTTAACGTTTTTTACCCATCCCAAAAAGTGTTCCACGCCGTTAAAGAAAGAAGTTTTCAATTAATTTTTTTTGTTCATTGATATGGACATATGGCCCTCTGCAAAGTAACGCCTGATTCAAATAAATTTTGAGTTTTTCTGAATCAGATACAAAATTGAATATTTTTGCCAGTTTGTAACATTAAAAAAAATATACAGAACCCTTACAGGATAAACTTGGCTTTTTAGTTCTTTTTACCTTAGGCTCTGTCTGCCCCGTACGGGATAAAGAAGTGATTTACGTATGTATGTACATACAGATTGTACAGATGTAGTGCGAAATGATTTTCCATGACATTTCGTTGAATCCCATGCGGTTTTTAACTTTAACGCTATTTGAATAAGGTTCTTATTTATAAAACAATTTTATCTGACAGCTACATTGTATCATAGTGTACACGACCTTAATTATCATGTCAATAAAGTTGAATATCGGATATAATTTAACGAAATGTCATGGAAAATCATTTCGCACTACACCGGTATAGGATAAACTCAACAAAAAAAAAACAATCCAAAAAGATTATTTTTTGTGTATGTCTCTCTATGTAAGTAACCAATATAAAATGCCCTCACACTGCCTACATTTTGCTTAGGAGTACGGTTCTGCTAACACCGGATTATGCATTAACTTGTCGAATTTGTACGTAACCCTCGGCGCGAGAGTCCGACTCGCACTTGGCCGGAATTTCATACGAGTTAAAAATATGGACCGTTACAAAAAGTATGGAAAACTGAGGTAGGTATAATAATATTATAATTACAAAAACGGATAACTCACGTATAAAAGCAGAGTAATGCTCGAAATATTTCTTGTTTCATGTGCGCAGTGTTCGTTTCGCTGCCGGCGGGGCGAGCGCTCCAAGAGGAAGAGCACAGAATCAGAAATGTTTATTATCATAGCTGTTACATAATTAACACTTTGCACAACATACAGATATCAAAAAGAACAGGCATGACTCGTCATTGTAGATCTAGCATAAATCAATAAAAAAATAAATTAGATCAAATTAAATAAATTCACTTGCATTACTATTAATCGATATTATAAGAGTTTTTTTTTATTTTTTTTATTTTAACTATGAAGTAGTAGTCCGAAACATGTTGTGTGGTAGTTTCATGTTAAAACAGGTATAATATTGGTCAAATATTTGTTTAATTACCTTCTATTCAAATAACGGAACCCCAATAAACGAAAGTTGCTTTCCCACATAAATATTTTAGTGCCTTCTTCCAACACAGGACCCCGCCACAAAATTAATTCTAAATAAGTACCTCAAGTAATAAAAAGATGGAAAACAAATGTCCTTTCCCGGGTAAAACGTGCCTCGGCCCATACCTCATCTTAAACATTACAGATAAAATCAAACATGTTTTTTATTAAATAAAAATAGATTATTATCACAAGGGACACCCGGATGTCAAAGATTTCTTAAGCCCTACAAAAAAGGATCAAAGCATCAAAAGTAAACATCCAAAAAGAACTAAGTAATATCATTTTTAAATTCTTTATGATCGCTCGCAAAGACAGCTCTCATAACTGGCCGGTTGGAAGAAAAAAACTAAATGCCCCGTCTCTTCCAGCCTGGGTACATTAAAGCGAGACGGGGATACCCCGATCGTTTTATCTGAACGCAAGAGAAACAAAACGGGCGCGTTTTTTTTGTATTTGGAACGTAAAAATTTGTTTTTTTTTTAATGGAGCGACGTCGCATGCGGGGAGACAAATGGGTACCATTCATTTTGTGCATTTATTTAGATGTTCGTTCGAAATCCTTTGGCATTCGATGCGTTTAAATAATGAAGTAAATTGAATTAAAACAAATAAAAGGGTTGCGTTGTTTGTCTCAAGCGGCGCTATGGGATTGTTCTCTTGCCATAAAAAGTTACGAACTTGTCAAAAGTTTGATTTCATTTTTGCGGGTGGTAGGACGTAAGGTGCGTTGTATCACACGCTAATCCTGCGGTTGAGTTTCAGCGTAAATCCTATAACCATAACAATGGTAACATCAATTAAAAATTAATTAATTGAGTAAAGTAATTAATGTTTTAAACTTCCGCGATTTTCACTCATATTTATATAAAGTATTACTTTAAGTAAGTATTAGTCTGCTCTTGACCACGGCCACTGCATCGTGGCCAAAACATCGAGGTAATTAAAAACAATTTTTTACGCGGTTAAGTCCTGAGAGGAATACTTTAAATAAATAATTTAGACAAATATGACAGGTCATTTAGAGTATCACTATGTTGCGCCATAACATAAGGCATACAAATAGCTACAGCTCGACATGCAGCATGCTTCTTACATATTAACTATATTTACTACAACGAACATGAGTTCTCCTCAATACAATAAATTGAAGTCGAAATATTAATAATTAAAATTGATTTGTATTATTAAAACATTTGATATGTCACAAACTACAACTAAAGAATTGTTGAGTTGACAGTGTTGGTCACTTACATAGAAATAAAAATATACTGTTTTTAATTTAGTATTTTTTGTTATAGCTGCAACAGAAATACAATCGTCTGTGAAAATTTCAACTGACTAGCTACTTATCACGATTCATGAGACAGCCTCCTGACAGACGGACAGACAGACAAACAGACGGACGGACAACGAAAACTAGATGGTCCTTAAATTAAGTTTTATCAAAATCGGTATTTATTCATGAGGTGGGCATTGGATTTTGAAATAAAAATGAAAGTTCCTCGGTTTCTGTAATTCATAGTTAAAAGTATTTTTAAGTGAGATAGTTACAGTGATAGTTGGAAATATTAATGAAAATTATACCTTATTCAATGGCAAAGAGGCATGAGGCATGACCCGTTCTCCAAATAAACTATGGCTTCACACCCCAACACTTATAAATTAAAGTATAATTTCCTTTGACACAGAACTGTCACTTTTTACATGAAAAATATTATAGGAATAATTTAGAAAATGTTTAATATAGTTTCGCTACGAATTTGAATTCAGCGAGGGCACCTAGCGTGAGCCACACGGGCGTCACGCGTCACACATTTATTCATGTTTTTATCGGCGGCCATTTTTTTTGACAAAGGACGCTTGCCCATACAACATGAATACCTAAATATAATATTTTGGGACAATTGGCACCAACTGACCTAGCCCCAAACTAAGTAAAGCTTGTATCTACTATGGGTACTAGACAACTGATGAAAAAACAGCAGCTTTGTTGACACAGGAACAGTGTCGACGGAGCTCCGCCCGCGCGGAGCTCCTATTTCTGCGTGCTTTTGGCCCCTAGTCCCGATGAAACCTTATCATAACCTAAACCTGCCTTTTTTATTCACAAATTCCGTCCGTACCTACGTACTTTTTGAAACTTTGTATGAACCAGCTAAAATCAAACATTCCAAAAGACATTAAAGAAATAAACACTTCAAACGCTGTTCGTTTTCGCAGTATTTTTTTGTCTCACTCATTTTAATGGGATTTATTTATACTAAACACAGGACCTTTGCTTTCAATTCACTTTTTTATTAACCAACAATAATTATTAATACGAAGGTAATTTTCATTAATTCTGAATGCAAATTAGTTTAAACTTTGTCTTTTATTGCATTAAAAAATAATTAAGTGACGCTCTTTGATGTCTTGTTTACTGAAATAAGGTTGGAGATCAAAGTCTTGATTTGGGCTCGACAAACAGTATGCAATGTTTTGATTTAGTTTATTCTACTCGTCACTAGATGGCGCTGTACCGTGTCGTAGACAATTCTGAATCGCGCTGTTAAGATTTTTCCTAGGAAGTATAAATTAAATGTAAAACAGAAGCAACTTTCCAAAAAAATAATAGATTTAGGTTAGGTTATTGGGTGACAATTTCAGGTAATTTATTAGTCAAATGCTTCTTAGTTTCATACACAGTACAGCGACACCTGTCGGTAATTAAGTAATCAGTAATTATCATTCAAAACAAGATTTAACAGAATAAACAGAAACACATTTCCGTTATGCATTATTTGACCCCCGACCTAAACCACTAAAGCACACTTTAATATCGTTAATGCACACAATTTGTGCGTCTGTTTCGCGATTTAAACAAACTCATAAACTAACATTTTGCGTGGTCTCTTACAGTACGTTAAGTGAATAAGAGGGCAACTTTTACACGAAAAAAAAACTTTTGGTAATAGTATATTTTGAGTATTATTTTTGACTAGCTACGCAAAAAGTGGGGTTATAATATAAGTTTGACGTCGATGTCTCCGTGTGTGTGTGTGTGTGTGTGTGTGTGTGCGTGCACGTGGCATCGTAGCTCTCAAAGGGATGGACAGATTTCGATACGGTATTTTCATTCGAACGCCAGTTTCCTTACAGTGGTTCTTTTCTTAGACATGTTTGGTAATAATCGACCCGTTATACCCTGGGGGGTTTATACAATTTTTAATTTATGGTTATAGGGATTCCTTCTTTACGCTGAAACGACTGGACGGATTAAGATCAAATTTAGAATGGAGTGCTAAACCTTAGATTAAAAAATTATATATGTATAGGCTACTTTTTATTCCAGAAAATGGCAGTTCCCGTGGGAGAGTGATAAGCGAAATATAAGTCTTTTTGAGAGTTTTTTAAAATTGTAAATAAATTTGAAAATGCGAATATTTGTCGCTAAGCGTCATCTGTTTGAATAATTTGGATACAAACTCCCGTGGAACATGTATTGCTCACGAGGGACGAGAGAAGGCGCTGTTTTTCAAATGATAGGTACATACTATCAAATAAATCAAGAACTTTATTAATTTCTTGAATTTTGAAGTGTAAACTTCTTCAGCGGCGTTAAGCACTTTTTGGGATGGGTAAAAAATGTTATACTCGCGTCAGGCGTAAGACGGAGGGAGAGTATAAGATGCTCAGAGCTTAGTTCGAAATACGAATGAAACTAGAGTCGCGTTCGATTTTTGAAGTGTACGTTAATTTCGTCGCTTTAACGTATTTGCGTTTGGCCTGGTGCTACCCGGTGTTTTTTTATGTTTACTTTTACGGTTTTATTAAATGGAGGTTGTTCGGGTAAGAAATGTGAAGTTGCACCTATATTCAGCGCGTGCGCATCCGCCTTGCAGTGTCCGCGGAAACTGGCTCCAATTATATCACAGCTGTTTATCGCCTCATTTTAGGCGCGGGCGCAGACCCCATGCATTAAAATAAATTACAAAACGCACAATAAACTAACATAATACTGGGCAATATTATACGTAAACTGCAGCTTTGTATGTAGGTATGTATGTATATAAACTACAGATTTCACGCGGCTTCGCGCTTTTCCCGGTATCCCGTGGGAATTTTTCAATACTCCTAGTCATTTCTTAGTTCATAAAGAAAATGTTTAAGGTAAATTTTATCAAGGTCCGATTTTTCAAAAAATAATTAAACTCGCGTCACGCGTAAGACGAAGAGAGAGTTTAAACTTTAAGTACCTACCAGGATATCAGGATCTTCTAAGAGCTTATTTTGAAATACGAATGAAGCTAGAGTCGCGTTCGATTTTTAAAGTGTCGTTGATTTCGTCGCTTTAACGTATGTGCGTTTGTTTAGTGTAGTTCAAATCTCGTGTATTTTTTGAACTTTTTACGCGAGTGTGCGTGTGTGTAGTTTTGCACTTCTGCCGGCACTCCTGTAGGCTTATTGTCTAACTCGCTCGCGATCGCCATCGTGTTCATTTTGACAGTTTTTGTATGAATGTGACAGCTAGCTGATTCCGATGCCAATTGTCAGCCCATACATGAACTGTCAAAATGAACACGATGGCGATTGCGAGCGAGTTAGACAAAAAGCCTACTGGAATGCTACCCGGTGTTTGTTTTCGTCTACGGTATGACTATACCTTGGAGTGTGCTTCAAATCATGAAAACAGTGTCACGGAAATGTGGCTTTTTGCACACGTGCTACCTTTGCCCTTATATGGCACCTAAAAACCGATGCGGGCTTGCAATGGGGGGCGGCCGTCAAAACGCTCGATAATGTGGACTGCGGTCGCCATTACCACCGGATTCGAATAGGCCCTGCGGTTGCTACCCGCCTACAGAATATTCTAATTTTGAGGGTTCCACAAACGTGACTAACTCGCGCACCGAGGGTTCCGTACAAATTCGGCGAGTGAACAATAATTCCAGTGTTATCAGAGCACTGCTATAAAGCGACACCAGCCGCGAAACTAGCGCCACTTCGGGAATGTTCTTATATCTCCTAAATTAGATCAATCTAACTTCTACTCGTAACTTAATATTATAAATGCGAAAGTATGGATGGATGGATGGATGGACGACATGGATGTTTGTTTGTTACTCAATCACGCCAGAACGGCCCAACGAAACTGGATGAAATTCGGCACATAGATAGAGAAAAATCTGGTATAGCACATAGGCTACTTTTTATCCCGGAAAATTCCCGCGGGATAGCGACAAACGAATTCTTTGCAGACGAAGCCGTAGGCAACAGCTAGTGTTCAATCATTTCCGAAGGTCAGATACTAGGGAAACACCTATAATATGTAGGTACACGTTAAATCAGTGTCTACAATTATCATTCTGTAGTTGTCCCAAAAAGCTCGCTCAAGAAAAAGAGGCTGTTTTAGTTTTTTTCTTTTGTGGTAAAGTACGGTCAGCAAAAAAAGCTTGTACCTACTTAATAAAATGCCGTTTTTGACAAAAACTAATTTTCTAACGGTTTCATTTTACAAATCAATGTTTATATGTTTATGGACGTCATAAATACCAGTTAAACCTTGCAAGGGTCAAAAACACCCGTTAGTCAAACAAACCCCAACCGTTACCCATCCAAATGCTCATACAAACATTTATTGGACGCCATTTCGTGAATTCTTAAGGTAACGGAAACGAAATTTAAAATTTAAACTATGTTTTTAAGACAATACTACAATAGGCCAGCGGCGCTCAAACTTTAAGGGCTATCGGCTATAGTGTTATATCGGTCGCTTAAAGCATTTCGAACGCAATTGCTTTTAAATAATAATAATAATGTTATGATAATGTTTGTTCCCGAGTCTTGGATATTTAATATGTCTTTAAGTATGTATTTATCTATATAAGTATGTTTATCCGTTGTCTAGTGCCCATATCACAAGCTTTGCTTAGTTTGGGACTAGGTCAGTTGGTGTCAATTGTCCCAAGTTATTTATTTATTTATTTAATAATAAATAATTTATCTCCTTTTAGAAGAGATCTTAATATACAACAGTGTTAAGTTAAAAACTTAAGCTAGTTACTTACCCTAAAATAATATTGTGTGTATGTGTGTGTTTGTATAATAAAATGTCGAATACTATGAGATTTGTTCGAACCGCAAGTGGCGCTGCCAATTTACACGTAGTAATTGAGACGAGAGTAATTGACATTCTTAAACCCCGACGAGGTGTTATAAGTTTGATGTCTGTGTGTGTGTGTGTGTGTGTGTGCGTGCGTGCGTGCGTGCGTGCGTGCGTGCGTGCGTGCGTGCGTGCGTGCGTGCGTGTGTGTGTGTGTGTGTCTGGGGCATTCGTAGCTCTCAAGCGGATGGAACGATTTCGATGAGGCTTTTTCATTCGAAAGTCAGTTTCATTGCAATGATAAAGAATTAACGACGCGGTTGGCCTAGTTGGTAGTGACCCTGCCTACGAAGCAAGCGTCCTGGCTTCGAATCCTGGTAAGGGCATATATTTGTGTGATGAGCACGAATATTTGTTCCTGAGTTATGGATGTTTTCTATCTATATAAGTATGTATTTCTCTATATAAGTATGTATATCGTTGTCTAGTACCCATAACACAAGCCTTACTAGCGCTTACTTTGGGACTAGGTCAATTTGTGTGAATTGTTCCCTAATATTTATTTATTTATTATTTATTTATTTATTGCAGTGGTTCTTAGCTATATTTGGTAAAAGTCGGTCCAACAATTTATGCTTTATTTAGTTACAAATGTTATAATGATCTTGTAATCCTAGTTTATAAGTAATATTTGCATGCTTGTTTAAGTAAAATGTACATACGCACTCAAAAAAGCTTCTTCATCTGTATTCACCACGACATTATTTGCAAATAAATATTCTTATTCTTATTCTTAACACTTTGAAGAGTATCAGCTCGTTACACAAACGGATAACTCCTCCCTTCTTGTTCCATAATTTTTGTTGGTCATATTAATCGTTAGGTAATCAAAGTAATATTATTAAATGCGATAGTATGGATGGATGTTTGTTTGTTACTCAATCACGCCAGAACGGCCCAACGAATCTGGATGAAATTCGGCACATAGATAGAAAAAAGTCTGGAATAGCACATAGGCATAGGTTTATCCCGGAAAATTCCCGCGGGATGGCGATAAGCGAATTCTTTGCAGACGAAGTCGCCGGCAACCGGCAACAGCTAGATAGTCATAATTTCTTTGGTCATAACACTAGAAATCGTGTGTTTTCTAGAAATATTTGGTCAGATGACTTATATATCTTAGGACTACAAGCTCTACAAGGTTTGAGTCGGCGAGCCGCAAACGTGGCCCTCAGTTTGAGGACCGCTGCGTTAGATTACGGGCGACCCAAACGGTAAGGAACGGAAAAAACTAATTGTCTGTGTTTTTAAGGAATGAGTCACAACAAAAAGAATTAGGGGCGGCGTCGTCAATGGGAATGAATAACATTGGAATATGTATATCGTTTTTTTTATGACGTCGACGTGAGCATTGCACAATTTTATATTGACTACCTACAAGTGCCAGTTTGCAGTAGATCAGTAGGCTTATTGTCTAACTCGCTCGCGGTCGCCATCGTGTTCATTTTGACAGTTCTTGTATGAATGTGACAGCTAGCTGATTCCGATGCCAATTGTCAGCCCATACATGAACTGTCAAAATGAACACGATGGTGATTGCGAGCGAGTTAGACAATAAGCCTACTGATTTAATTTTAATTTGTTTTAATTTAAGCAAATTCAATTACCTATTTCACGACATTTGATTTTTCTTTCTTTTTAAATTGTATTTTGTTCTAATATGGACGCATAAGTCTGGTAATAAAACATTTCATTTGATTTGATTTCATTTATACTTCATTTTATTTAGGATGTGACACCACAACAACATTATATTGCGGTTCGTGATCTGTAATCTCTTAACAATTTGTACTAGAGTAACAATTGACGACACGCAAATAAAGTGACATTAAAACAATTTAATTTTGCGGCTACCAAACTATAGCACTGTACTATTTGCTAGGTAAGAAATAGTTAACCAGACGCAATATAATGTTATTGTGGTTTCTCATTCTAAATTAAATGAAGTATAGGGTTGCCACAAATTAGCTAAAGGTAGAGTTGCCACAAATGCCCTAGAGTTAGGGTTGTACCAATTACAATTGCCCAAAGTTAGGGCTGCACAAATTGCCTAAAGGTAATGTTACTATTTTAGGGTTGGAAATTTTGAAAACTCCAGCGTTGTCAAAAATGGAACGGCATTAGTTTTAAGCAAATGTTCCGGGGCAACAATGGCGACGTAACATGTGTCCCGGGCGAGCGGTCATTAGGCCCCTAAGCGGCTGGCTGCGCATTCCGCGCCCGGAATGTCTACATCGAGCGTTTAAGGCACGGCGCTGTCTACGTGTATACCATTTTCATTCTTACCTGTCCTATTTGGTAAACAAAATTCTAACCTCCAAACGTCTCATTTTTGTTATTTTTTAACTATTTCATCGTTAATAAAGGAACTGGAGATAAAATATCAGCAAAATTATGTACAAAATATTACCTCAGGTTTATATGATAACATAATACACCTTATTCTTTAAAAATTGCATATTGAGGTTAGAATTTTGTTTACCAAATAGGACAGGTAAGAATGAAAATGGTATAGTCTACTATTTTTTTAATAGGGCCTGTTGCACCACTCTCAGCTAAGACCCTGATATGTCAGTTATCTATGATGTCGTCTCTGTCTGTTTCGTATTAAGAAATGGAGAGGGCTAGATAAGACTTAAGCTTAAGATAGCAGGAAGTTAAGGGAGTGGTGAGAGAAACCCTTAATTTTTGAACTGAAAACTTCTTTAGCTTCTTTTTGGGATGGGCAAAACATGTTAAACTCGCGTCAGGCGCCAGACGGAGGGAGAGTTTAAGTACCAGGATATCAGGATCCTCTAAGAGCTTATTTTGAAATGCGAATGAAGCTAGAGTCTAGAGTTGCGTTCGATTTTCGAAGTGTACGTTGGCCTAAAGATCGCAGATCGGCAAGCGCAGCGTACGACGTACACCGGATGACCTTCAAATTTGAGTCTCAAGATTCCACCCGGACAAACATATAGCGACACTAGCGCCACCTAGTTGGCCGCTACATGCGTGTGTATAGTTTTCACTCCTGGGGCCTTACCATGACGTCTTAATGCGATTCAGTTTAGGTTCGCTTGCTGTCAGATTCATACTAAAAGTGACAGTTAAAACTTGAACTGAGTCGGAATTAGGACGTGGCGTTTTTTGTTATTATTGCAAGCTTTATATTAACTTTCAATGTAGTAATTGTACGAGTATGTATGTTTCGGGGGTAGCCACGATAGAGAGATCTCTCTCCAGGCAGATGTTATGCCTGGGGACCGAAGTCCGAAGGAAGATAGTTGGAAGTTGTATTTATGCATCCGTGTTGAGAAACTTCGCTAGCGCGATGTAGAACAATGTGACAGCCGTCACTAGAGATGGCACTAGCTACTCGTGCGTCGTAGTAGTTACACTCGCACAAAATAAAAACTTCTCTACACGAGATTTGAACTGGTCACCTGAAAGAACGCACTGTTATTCTACCTTATATCACTACGCCAAACGCACATACGTAACGTACACTTCAAAAATCGAACGCGACTGAGCTTTATTCGTATTTCAAGATAAGCTCTTAGAGGATCCTGATATCCTGGTACTTAAACTCTCCCTCCGTCTTACGCTTGACGCGAGTTTAACATATACCCATCCCAAAAAGCGCGCAGCGTCGCTAAAGAAGTTTAGTTTTCACTTCAAAAATAGCGACGGGTTGCTAGCCGCATAGCACAACATGATTCCTAAGACTTCCCGTTCCCTTAAAAACCTTGTATTTGGTTAACTTAACTTAACGCTATCTACCTCTTAACCGCGACTTCTTTGTAGGGGCGGTATCGTGTGATTTATCGTCCGTCCGTCCGCCGCCACCCCGGAGTGACAAAAAAAGATGTCAGCTATGACTAACTATGCTACATATATTTTTTATATACTTGGGGAAAAGGTTCGGGTCAAATTTGAACAACCTGGTTAAAGAGTTGAAGTTTTTGTGAGTTGATCATGATCGCTGCTGCTTGGGGATGCGATTGCGGTTTGTTTGGTGTAGAAGAAGTTGAATTTATAAGTAAGTAAGTGGTATTTGTGTAAAAAAAGCCGTGGTAGCCTAGTGGTTTGACCTGTGGCCTCTCAAGCAGAGCGTCGTGGGTTCAAATCCCGGGCTCGCACCTCTGAGTTTTTCGGTATTTATGTGCGAAAATTACATTACATTACATTACATTACATTTTGTAATTTGCCATGAGCTTTTCGGTGAAAGAAAACATCGTGAGGAAACCTGCACACATCTGCGAAGAAATCCAATGGTGTGTGTTAAGTTCCCAATTCGCACTGGGCGCGCGTGGGAACTATAGCCCAAACCCTCCAATACACGGAGGAGGCCTATGCCACGAGGCACACCGAATTACGCGACAACAAGAACATGTAGGTACTTACTGAAATTGTAGCGAATTCGGAATAAAAAGGCTATAATAATAATAATAATAAGTGGTATTTGTGTAGGTAGATGTTGTTTATAACAAGTTTTTACAAGTTACAAGCTATATAAGTATGTCTGTCCGGGTGGAATCTTGCGACTCAATTTTGAAGCAGATATCTTCAATCGATTGAGCTGAAATTTTGCATACTTGTGTAAGTCGGATGACAATACAATAATCTGGTAGTGGAGTTCTGGTGGTCC
Organism: Pandemis heparana; assembly: GCA_963854515.1. NCBI lineage: Eukaryota > Metazoa > Arthropoda > Insecta > Lepidoptera > Tortricidae > Pandemis > Pandemis heparana. Next base: position 7,360,802 of record OY978035.1, read on the forward strand.
AGCCAGGACCGTCTCCGCAGGAGGGAACTCTTCAACGGTTGGCCCGATTGACTTGAAATTTGGTTCACATGTAGGACGGATGACAATGCAAGTACATTCAGCAATATAAGCTTGTACTAAAAAAGTTTTTTCTGACAGAAACTTACTCACTAACGTTGGAAAACGGTGGTAGCGTAGTGGTTTAACTTATGGCCTCTCAAGCAGAGCGTCGTGGGTTCGAGTCCAGGCTTGCATACAAGTTTTTCGAAATTTATGTGCGAAATTACATTGTAAAATTAACATGAGCTTTTCGATGAAGATAAATTAAAAAATTTAAAAACCCCACGCATTGTAAAAAAAATAATAAAAAAAAACATTCTTTTTCCAAAAATGCCTTACATTATTTTGGAAACGAGCTGATACTCTTCAAACTGCAAGGTCGATTTTAACCAAACATTGCTAAGAACCATCGTAAGGAAACTGGCTTTAAAAAAACCGCATTGAAATCGGCCTTCCGCTTGAGAGCTATAATGCCATAGACAGATACACACACATAGACATAGAGGTCAAACTTATAACACCCCCCTTATTGCGTAGGGGGGGGGGGGGGTAAAAACAGTAAAGAAACCTACTGTATACACCTAAGAAGCTATTCAATGGTTTGTGTGAAGTTCCCAATCCGCACTGGGCCCGCGTGGGAACTATAGCCCAAGCCCTCTGAGAGGAGGCCTGTGGCCAGCAGTGGGACGTATATAGGCTGGAAATGGAGTTTTTCATGTTAAGGTTTGTTTTTGAGTGTATTTATTTATTTTAAGATTTGAAGTTACGAAAACAGCTATATGGTCTCGTTTGCATGTTTAACATTAAACCGCGTCGCAGCTCATCAATCAATTGCACAAAGAATGTGCATTATTGACGTGTCAGTAATTACAAAATCAAAGATGGCGTCCAACATGGCCGCATCATTAATTATTCAACAAAGGATTTGATCATAAAGGGCTTAATTTGGTGAATTTGTTTTTATTTTTTGGCAATTTTAAATGAGTTTTTGCAAATTAATGTGCTTTGCTTATTGCAAGTACCTAACTACGTAAGTAACTATTATTATTATTTTTGCGTAATTTTATTGTGTCATTTGATATTTCTATTTTTATTGTATTGGTAATTTTTATTTTTGTGACATTTACTTTGTATCTCTATTATTAATTTTCTAACGACTTCAATATGAATTATCTTTGCTTGACATTTTATGTAAACCAGTGTATTTTTTGTATTAAATAAACAATAAATAAAATAAATAAATAAACTAAACTAAACGAAACTATTCTCTGTTTCAATGCATTTTAAGGTTTTTTTTATGCGAATAGGAAGGCAAACGAGCAAGTGGGTCACCTGATGGTAAGCAATCACCACTGCCCATAGACACCCGCAACCCCGGAGGGATTGCAGATGCGTTGCCAACCTAGAGGGCTAAGATGAAATGCCTCTTGTGCCCGTAATTTCCCCGGCTGTCTTACTCTCCAGACCGGAACACAGCAGTGCAAGCACTGTTGATTTGAAAACAAACAACGGTACTTACTTCCTCAAACCCTCAACGAGCTCAAATTAATATGCGCATACCTAATACACAAATCACGTCTTTATCCTTTACAGGGTAAATAGAGCCCAGGGTAACAAGACCTAGCCCCACGCTCAGATGGAGGTGGCATGGCAATCTGATGTTATCTGTACGGACGAAGTCGCGGGCAAAAGCTAGTGTTTTTATATCCAAACCACTTGTGTGGCTGGCAGTAACAGTAACAAACACTTGAGCGTGGGACTGTCCCGTAGAAAAACAACGTTGTGAAAATAAAGCTGAGTTATTATAAAAGGTATTTTGAGATTAGAAACGAGGAAACGATATGATATGTGAAAGTTGCTTGGTCAGAAGTAGGGAACATTTTTTGCAATCGGTCATTGATATACTTTGAACCTAGCATGTCAATAGGAAATAACCTAACCTAAAAATTACATTTTAGATACAATCTTTTTGCTGTCTGTACTTTTTGTTGACTGTACTCGTCATCTGTCCTACATATGTGCACCAAATTTCAAGTCAATCGGAGCAACCGTTGAAGAGTTCCCTCCTGCGGAGACGGTCCTGGCTGGACCACCAGAACTCCACTACCAGATTATTGTATTGTCATCTGACTTAACTTGAAGATATCTGCTTCAAAATTGAGTCGCAAGATTCCTTCCACCCAGACAAACTTGTAATAACTTGTATAAATAGAGAAACATTGTTTTTAGGGTTCCGTACCTCAAAAGGTAAAAACGGAACCCTTATAGGATCACTTTGTTGTCCGTCCGTCCGTCCGTCCGTCTGTCAAGACCCTTTTTCTCAGGAACGCGTGGAGGTATCAAACTGAAATTTATATCAAATACTCAGGTCCACTGCCCCTTGGATCTGTAAAAAAATCAAACTTCTAAGCCAACGCAATCAAAAGATACAGCCGTTTATGCCGCAAATTTCCGCAACTCTCAAGGGAATCAAAACCTACAGGGTACTTCTCGTTTACGCAGAATCTTGAATTTTGGTATGAAGGTAGGTCTTAATAGCACAGATTAAGGAATAATTGCGAAAACCGTAAATATGTATGTATGTCTGTATATATCAGTGACCAATATAAAATGACCCCACACTGCGTACATTTTGCTTTGGAGCAGGGCTCTGCTTACACTGGTTTATAGATATTTATAGATAACTGCCAGCTGGCAGCTGGCTGGTTGGTGTGTAGCTGTTGCCAGCGACTTCGTCTGCAAAGAATTCGTTTATCGCTATCCCGCGGGAACTAAGCAATTTTCCCGGATAAAAAGTAGATTCCAGACTTCTCTCTGTCTATGTGCCGAATTTCATCCAGATCCGTTGGGCCGTTCTGGCGTGATTGAGTAACAAACAAACATACATCCATCCATCCATCCATCCATCCATCCATCTATCCATCCATCCATACTTTCGCATTTATAATATTAGTTAGATGGTACGGAACCCTCGGTGCGCGAGTCCGACTCGCACTTGGCCGGTTTTTGGAGTTGCTTTGTTGTTGCGTTATAATCAGAACTCTATACTATGGAAATTATAGAAATACGTATATTTGTTGACGTCAAACTTAAGTTTTTTTTTTTTTTTTTAATGCGAATAGGAAGGCAAACGAGCAAGTGGGTCACCTGATGGTAAGCGATCACCACTGCCCATAGACACCCGCAACCCCGGAGGGATTCAGATGCGTTGCCAACCTAGAGGGCTAAGATGAAATGCCTCTAAGTAATAAATAGAGACGGAATCAGAGATAACTGACAGTTAGATAACTAGAACTTAACAGAGATTGGTGGAATTAACACCCCTTTTCGCGAGGGGTCAAAAACGGTTTTAGAAATTCACAAATTAGACGGCGCTCTTAAATATCACGAGGCGTTAAAAGCGAAGCGATAACTCTACATTTTTATAATTATGTTCTCGATAGGACACATTTCCACAGCAGCGAGAAAAGTTTGTATTAATTAAATTAAGAACAACAAACCACAAAGTAAAAGGCCATAACCTAAAAACCATATAAACGGTGCATAACCGAACACCATAATTTTATAGAACCATCAATGGGCCACGGCGGATCCATAATTCACAGGCCATAAAGATCTATAGATCATATAGATCCTCTGGATCTTTCAAAGAAATCATCGGAAAAAAGTCCAACGAGACACGGTACAATGCATGCCATTGTGTCCGACTCGCTCGCACCCGCTGTAACCCTTAAGTGGGACAAGGACCAACGTGTTTCTTATTGAAATGGTTCTTTCTGAGAACACTCAGTCCCACACGGTGTGTCATAGTGAACAGTCGTGTCATTTTTTTGTTAAAAAAATTGACACATTTTTTTGAAGTGCACTTGTGTCGAGTGAGTGTGTGTCAAGTTTTTTAAAAGGAATTTCTGAAAGGTTGGTACTTTCTTTTTGATGTTGGTAGATAATTTGTATTACAGCTGTTCGTCTGCTTTTGGAATTTGGCAAGTTTTATGGACCACGGATTCTGAAATGCGTTAAACTGTTAAGTTTATTATTTATTATTTACGTATATGTATATTTTTAGGTTCGCTTGGGAAACCCATAGAACAGATACTTAAACACGTAACATTCATACACAATTAAAGATTAAGTCAGTGTTATTTTATAAATGCACCTAAAATACAAACGAACACATTATTTTACAATAATTTGTCATTGGCAATAAATAATATAAAATAAGCAATTATAAATACTCAAATTAGTGTCTGACTGTATAGAAAACATGCAATTGAATCCGCATCCAAATCGGATCGGCAGTTTTTGAGAAAATCGCGCACATACTATACTTCATTTAATTTAGAATGAGAAACCACAACAACATTATATTGCGGCTCGTGAACTGTAATCTCTTTACAATTTATACTAGAGTAACAATTAACGACACGCAAATAAAGTGACACTAAAACAATTTAATTTTGCGGCTGCCAAACTATTGCACTGTACTATTAAGCTAGGTAAGAAACAGTTGACCAGACGCAATATAATGTTATTGTGGTTTCTCATTCTAAATTAAATGAAGTATAACATACTACAAACGTACGAATAGAAAACGAGTACGAATAGAGTCGAATAGAGAACCTTCCTTTTTTTGAAGTCTGTTAAAAAGAAAACGTATAATACTAAAATTATTTTAATACGGGATAGGTTGTATCCCATATTTATTTAACTACCAACTGGCTTGTGCCCGCGGCATCGTACCGTATTCCCCATCCCGTGGGAATTTCGAAATATCCGTCATTTCTTTGTCCACACTATATTGTTTAATTTATTTCTTCGGCTGGACGTTTATGAGTCAGTTAGTTAAGATTTTCCTTTTTTTTATTTATTTATTGTAATAAAATGTTGGCACACCTGTTATGACACGTGAGATACGTCGAATAACATTAAGGGGACACCAGCCGCAAAACTAGCGCCACTTCGGATATTATGTTCTTATATTATCTCCTAAATTAGATAAATCTACTATATAAAAATAAGTCGGGTTTTCCTTCCTGACGCTATAACTCTAGAACGCACTAACCGATTTCCACGGTTTTGCATTCGTTGGAAAGGTCTCGGGCTCCGTGAGGTTTATAGCAAAGAAAATTCAGGAAAACTTCATCAGAAAAGCGGGAAAGTCTTTTTTCACATACAGCGCCATCTTTGATACATAGCATGTACTACAAACGAAGCCATCTGGTGGCGAAACGGAGTTCGCCAGGTTTGCTAGTTTTTAATAATATCCGAAGGTTAGATTCTAGGGAAACACCTATAATATGTATTAAATCAGTGTATACAATTTGTCGTTCTGTAGTTGTCCCAAAAAGCTTGCACAACAAAAAGCGGCCGTTTTAGTTTAAGATCAAATTGAAGGAAATATTGAAGGGAAGCGGAAGAGAGCAAGGCCTAGAAGAACATTTATGGACCAGTAGGCTTACCCCCTTATGCATAAACGCACTATAGGCCTCAGCTAAGTTAGTAATCGTTTGTCCTTATCTGTGAAAGGTAAATGTCAAAGTGACAGATAAGGACAAACGATTACTAAGTTAACAGAGGCCTATAGTGCGTTTATGAATAAGGGGGTTATTGTTTAACTCGCTCGCAATCGCCATCGCGTTCATTTTGACAGTTCATGTATGAATGTGACAGCTAGCTGATTCCGATGCCAATTTTCAGCCCATACACGAACTGTCAAAATGAACACGATGGAGATTGCGAGCGAGTTAGACAATAAGCCTACCGGTGAAAGAGAGAGAAGTCGTGTCGTATCAGGAAGTCAAAGAAAAGGCCCTGGATAGGAACACATGGAAATTGCTCCACCGACAAGAGCCTAGCTCTTAAGGTCTCTTAAGTTTAAAAAGAAAAAGTTTTATAAAAAAACCGAATTGAGAACTTTTTTTGGAAGTCCGTTAAAAGGCAATGAAATTCTTATTGGTTTTGTCGCGCATTTGTGTCAAAATTATGTAGCCTAGTAAAACTATGTAAGTGACACTTTCGCATAAAAATATCTGAATATAAAATAACGTTACACAAAAACAGGAAATGATATCGGACGTTTTATTTATTGAAGTGTTTTTCGATTCAAATTGAAGTTGAAATTTTAAAGAAGTCGCCAAAAATTATGCAATCTGGAATTCCGGACATGTTCTCTTTTTTTTTAATTACAAAGTGTCAAATTATTTAAATCGGCTTTGACAGTCCGACAGTTTCTAAAGTGCAATGTCACAACATTTCAAACTAGTTTTTGTTTTTATCACTACTTACATAAAATAAAGTCCTCCGCCGAGTGTCTGTCTGTTAGCGATTAACTCAAAAACCACTGAACGGATTTACATTCGGATTTCGCCAGTAGTTAGAGCAATTCTCGATAGGGTTAATGAGGAAGAGGGAGCGGATGACAAAGAGAGAGAGAGAGAGAGAGTGATATGATTGTGTGAAAATGACATGTTACTAGGTGAAAACTAAAAATTCAAAGAGATCAAAGAAGAACATAATTACAACAAACCATCAAACCGCCACCACCACCACCATCCACCAAACCACCATATTTCATGTTGAAAGATCAAAGAAGGCAGTATTTGGTTATTTATTAATAATGATAGAAAACATAATTATATTAATTATGCACATATAGTTTGTTTTAATAATCGAAATTGATCACTTCTAGACGAGCATGGAAGCAGTTTATTATATTAGCTAAATGTATAGATTATACAAAGTCATGTTTGTTTTATGACTATTAGGTTTTTGGTTAGAAATTGGACACAAAACCAATTTTATAAAATAACACATTCACAACTTATTAAATAGCTTCAGTTTTTAACTGTTCTGTAATCTAATTTCGAGACAGTTTTTCTTAATTATACCAGTGATTGTTATAATACATTTTTCTTCATACAAAGAATAAGTTTTTCCGAAAGAAATAACGAAACGCGTTGATGTCTTTTATATGAAAATCGCCAAAGTCACTTGAAGGTCGTTACAAAATTCGTCATATCTCAGAAATGATAATACATATTTGATTTCTGATGCACAGAACACATGCAGAAAGCATGCTGCTTCATGATGGATGACCGCTAAGACGATGACGGATGATTTCAATGATGAATGCAGAGTTTGCAGATTCGCAGCGAAGGATGGTTGATATAAAAGTTACACTGAAACCCTGAAAACAGTTCAGGATCGAAAGTAGAATTGATCTAACTGAGTTAGGGTATGTTGTGTTTATAACTTTTTTTCTAATATTTTATTTGAAAATATAGGGTTTTTTTACTTTTTTTTTTCATAGTTACATTTGTTTTTTGTAAATATGTATATTGATTGAATAATAAATAAAAAAAGAAGTAAAAAAAAATTGATCTAACTAATATTATAAATGCGAAAGTTTGGAAAGACGGATGGATGGATGGATAACGTTTGTTACTCAATCACGCCAGAACGGCCCAACGAATCTGGATGAAATTCGGCACATAGATAGAGAAAAGTCTGGAATAAACGAGTTATACTATACGGGGGGTTCCCATGGCGTCTTAATGCGATTCAATTCTGATTCAGTTTAGGTTCGCTCGCCGTCAGATACATACTAAAGATGAAGCCTGAACTGAGTGAGATTGAAGATGGTCTTTCCGAATGCGCTGGTAGATTCAAAAAAAGACATGTAAAAGAGCCCTCGGCGGCCTATTTGCAAAATAAACTTTTGACTTTGACTTTGACTTTGACGTCATGGTAAGACCCCTGGTCTCTCCGATTTTTTTCGTAATGTTTCAGCAGTTGGTTAGATACATACATACATAGGTACATAAATCACGTCTTCGTCCCTTATGGGGTAGACAGCACCTAAGGTAACAAGACCTGAAGGCCACGTTTAGCATGATTGTGAGCGTATAGATCGAAAGGGGGAATCAAAGTATTGATGGGTTGCTAGCCGCGACCTAACTATTCTTAAAACTAATTTAACTGTTGAAATATAGCGTAACAATACTAACAATGTTAAAAGACTGTATATGACTATACACCGACCGCGTAACTGAGTCCTACCCCGCGCGGCCCAGGGGCGCGAACACAGTATATATATAAGCTAAAGCAGTAAGGAAGCTAGGCCTACTTTTTGAAATAAGTACCTACGCTCCAATAAAGCGTTAGGGTTGTCGATTTTGTCTAGTTAGCGCTATAATCTCAGCTGGTAAGGCCTGTTTTAGAGTAACTAGCTACACTTAATTAAGAGTATTAAGGTTGGCACCCATAATTTGTGTAAAAGTGAAATAAACGTTTATTTGGATTCTATATTAAATTAAATAAGCGAATGAATTCAATATTTTTTAAATAAAATAGGGTATTTAAAAAAACTTCAACATTTTAAGTTGTTTTACTTGTCGGTAGCGGTAGGTAAGTATTACATATTACTTACTAAAAAATACTTTCGCCTGCTACGACACGTTCGGAAAGCTCTAGCTGTTATTAAATTTTATTCTATAAAAATCTCATCCAAATGAATAGCTTTCTATAAGTAAACTATTGGGAAGCTCCGGTTTTAAAGAATCCGAGTTCAAGCAGCCGTACACTGCGCAACACGCTCTTGGCATATTTAAAACGAAAAAATGGCCGCTCGTCTCAATGCGCCGCGCGCGACTGACAGCACCGCGAGATCCGCTTAGACGTCGTGTAGAAGCGCGCGTCGATGTGTGCGTTCGTTTCGACCGTTTTGTTCGTAGATTCCCTACTGCTTTAGCTTATATATAACGGGGGCGCGGGGTAGGACGACAAAGGGGACCGAGAGGGGTGCGGGCGGGTAGTGTGCCTGCCGCCCGCACTGAGATGCGAGATGCCCCCGCGTTCGTCCCACCCCGCGCCCCTGCCCCGAGGGCGAGGACTCATTAAAACGGTCGGTCTGTAACTATGGATACATTCCAACACTAGGGTTAGTTTTTTAACGAAACCGTATATAGGTTAAAAAATGTCACTCCAGTTGATCTCAGACTTGTTGAAAAACACTCTTCACGAATATCGAAACGGTATAAAAACTGTAAACTATAGGGTCGTGTCAGTGCGCGCGTGACGCCGCGTGTCACGGGGTCACGACACGCTGTGACACAATGCGTTTTTGACGCGATAGAAAAGTAAAGCACGATTTTTAGTTTTTTTTTTTTTTAGTTACCTACCTTTGCCTTTTGGCCACGCTCGTGACTTCTGATTCTTCGGTTACGTGGTTTTGTGCGGGCCTTTATAATAGTTATGAACAGCTTGTTAAAAAAGCAGGAACTGACTACGTTGGCTTCCTAAGAAGTCCCTAAGGTTTGATAGGTACCCGGCTTGAATCTTCGGGACCCCACGCCTTCCTAAACCCAGCAAGTGGGCAACGCCGTAGTGTTTTTAGTGGGTACGCTCCCCCCACCCCTTTCCGTGGGAAATATTGTGCGGAATAAAAAACAACCTAACCTAAACATCACTATCACTACATAGTATAAAACAAAATCGCTTTCTCTGGCCCCATGTCCCTATGTCCCTATGTATGCTTAAATCTTTAAAACTACGCAACGGATTTTGATGCAGTTTTTTTTAATAGATAGACTGAATCATGAGAAAGGTTTATAATGTATAATACATGCATAATATACCGTGAGAAGCCGGGGCGGGTCGCTAGTGAAATATATAGCAGAATAAGCTCTCTAATTAATAATTTGACCAACTATTGTAATGTACTTATTCTAAGCAAATAATAGTACATTACTGCAGAGGCCGTGAAGTAAGGGATTGCAGGACGAGATTGGGGTACACGGCCGAGTCGTAGACGAGGCCGGATAAAGCGAGTCCTGCAATCCCTGTTTCCGGCCGAGGATTGTATAGTGCTTTTCTCAAGCAATGCGAGGAAATCAAGTAAAAATTGTTTAATTAGCCGCATTTTTAATTTTTGAAACATGCCATTTGAACAAACTATTGCTCGCGCCATGTTCCCCGCGCCCCGCCCCGCGCCGCCGCACCGCGCCGACCGCACCACATTACTTTTTGGCCTAGGCCGTAAATGTGAAACTTCTTGGCTTCATTTCGACCGCACCACATTACTTCTTGGCCTAGGCCGTAAATGTGAAACTTCTTGGCTTCATTTCGCGACATTAATGCGTACATTTCCGAGCATGCTTGAGAAAAGATTATTATTATTACTATTAAAAATATCATTTTCGATACAAACTTTTATTGCTAACTGTGCTTTGTTCTGTCCCACCTACCAAATTTCAAGTCAATCGGACCAACCGTTGAAGAGTTATCTTCGAGACGGTCCTGGCTGGACCACCAGAATTCTACTACCAGATTATATTGTCATAACTATGGATACATTCCAACACACCATCTATAACACCATTCTGTAACACCTGTATGTTCTTGCGAAATAAATAATTTCATTTCATTTCATCCGACATACACAAGTATGTTCAATCAATCAATCAATCATCATTTATTGCAACCATGGTATTTACAAGATGTTCATATTATTCTAGCCAGTACAAACATGGACCCTACTAGGGCGTAGCAAAACTTAAAATTAAAACTAAAAATAAGTAACGTCATACGTATAATCTGTATGTATAGGTAACATATTATTAGACATTTTTTATTATGCAACAGATCACTTTTATCCTAAATGAATGAGCATTGTATGGTATTCTATTTTTATATTATTTTTATCACAATGTATTTAAATGTTTAAATGGTAAATCTCGAACAAATTTGTGGCATTTAGTTGAAGATGATAAGTAGGATTTGTATGTTCATACAGAATCCGCCAATTTGCCCATCAGCCTCATGACGTCTCACATAGACAAGGACCGGTCTCTCCATTAACTGAAGATTTATTTACATAAAAAAAGACATTGATTTAGTGTCGCTTGTTAAAGTGCCTTCATCGGTTAAGATTCTAATTTTATAAGCTCTTATTTAAGTATTTTAGGCACTTGTTTTCGCTGAGATAAATTTGCAGTGTGGTCTTTTATTGCCATAAAATTGATGTTCCAAATGTACGGCTTGTGGTTCACTAAAGTTTGACCTAAAAAATATTGACAAAATGATCATTTGATAAACTTTAAATATGTGATAAACCGTAAACTTTTTTAAAAACTTATAAAACAAACCTGACCTAACCTAATGTGAGCCACGCATAAAGGTTTTAGATTTTTAAAAAAGTTCACTGTTTATAAGATATTGAAATTTTGTCAAATGATCATTTTGTAAAATGACGCTTTTTTCAATAATTTTTAGGTCAAATGGCAGGACACCACGGCTTGTCATAATTTTCGTTAGTCTAAAGCGTTTTATTTCTAAAACAGCAAGTTTTTCTAAATGATGTAAACTAACCTAACAACCTAGTGAATTCTGGTGACTTTTCCAAAATTCCTTAAAAAGCACGATTACATGTGATCTTTGGAAAAGTTGTGTGTGACCAATGCAAATTTTCCTACTAATATAATAAATGCGAAAGTTTGTGAGGATGGATGGATGGATGGATGGATGTGACGATGTGAGTGTGTATGTTTGTTGCTTCTTCACGCTGAAAAGACTGGACGGATTTGGATAAAATTTGGAAGGCTATTTTTTATCCCGGAAAATTGCAGTTCCCGCGGGATAGCGATAAACATGTCAAAGGTCGTAGCTGCCTAATGAAAGCCTAATTCGACGCGGACGAAGCCGCGGGCAGAAGCTAGTGGGACATAAGTTTCTGTCATAAATTTCATTTTCGATACAAGTTTTTTTTTTGCTGACTGACTTGCATTGTCAATACCTACCGTTGAAGAGTTCCCTCCTGCGGAGACGATCCTGGCTGGGCCACCAGAACTCCACTACCAGATTATTGTATTGTCATCCAACTTTTTAAAGTATGCTTTCAGCTGAATCAGTTCTTCTTCATCCACTTTATGTCTTCAATAATATTTTATTTCCCGTGGCAAATTCGAAAAATCGTTTCCTAGTGCACCTCTATGATACTCAAGGTATACATGTCAATAGTCTGGCAGCTAAATCACTGCAGTCAGATGACACTTCCAAATGTCATTTTACGAAATAATGATACCACATTTATTTCACTAGTGCTCGACTAAGGTCACGTAATGAATGATTTGATTATTGAACGAACGAAATATTTTATGAATGTCCCATTTGTAGTTTAGTATATTTCAAATTAAGCGCGATACATTTGAGGCATTCAAGGTTCATATTAACATAGTAGATAAAATGTGCGATGACTTTGTAAAACACGCAAATAGTGACAGCAGCAGTGAAACTGATTCGGAATAATTTAAGTTTTTAAGTAAAAGTACAAAGGTAGAATAAAATATAAATGTGATAATTGTTGTTTTATTTATGGCAAAATGGGGAATGACTTGAAAACTGGTAACTGATTTGACATGCTTCCGCACATTTCCAAATCGCGCTCTTACACTACTACTAACTAGAAAACATACAAAAAACATTATTGAACAAATCATTTTATTAAAATACGTTTTGAAAATTCTCTATTTCATTTCAACATAAATGACGCAAATTAATTTCATTACATCGTTCATTCTTTCATCCACTCACTAAGTCACATCACTATTTAATATTTGCCAAAAACTGACAACCCTGAAAGTGTCATCTGGCTGCAGTCATTTATCTGCCAGACTATAAATAGCTATTAAGTATTTTTTAAAAAGCATTACTCTTCTTTGCGGCGCGCAGTCGGTTAAAAAGCGTTAAAACTTTGTCGATCATAAAATGGATCATAAACGTTAACCCGTATTAATTTGAACCACTAATTTATAATGACTTAATTCCGCCCCGTTTCGGGCAATCTCGTTTACATATGTTTACTTAATCACCATTTTGGTGTTTGCGTTTGTGTTCGTAACAAATTAATGTCGTACTAAGAGACGTCGATTAATTTTAACGGTTGCTAAATCGTGCATAAAATTATTGCGAAAATTCCTTTATTAGTCGTTAATAAGAGTGGCAATTAAATTAAAATTGTTTTGTTACTTTAATATCAATTAGGCAATTCCCTATTCCTTGGGAATTTACAAAAATCCCTATCGTTGGCTCTTAGCCCTGTTTGGTAAAACTTGGTCCGGCTTTGTATGTTTGTATCCGTTAACTGTGCCTTTTGAACCCTCATCCTACTAATGTTATAAATGCGAAAGTTTCTGAGTGACGATGTGACGATGTGAGTGAGTGTGTATGTTTGTTCCTTCTTCATGCTGAAACGAATGTACGGATTTGGATAAAATTTGGAAAGGTGATAGCTGGCACCCTAGATTGAAACATAGGTTACTTTTTATCCCGGTAAATTGCACAGTTCCCGCGGGATAGCGATAAACATGTCAATTGCTAATTTTATGCGCACGAAGTCGCGGGCAGAAGCTATTATAAATATGGTAATATGGTAGCTCAGTATTTTAAACAATGGGCAATTAGAAAAATGAAAATTGTCAATCATTGTTGATATTCGAAATAAGAGTAAACGGAAAGATGAAAAACGCATGGTTGATGGTAATCGGTAATCGGTAACCGGTAATAGGTAAGTTCTCTAACAATTATGAAGTACCAGGACGACATAAAACACAAGAGATCGATCCTTCAAATCGAAAGGGATTGCGAAGAAGACAGCAACATACGGTTTTGGCTTGTTAAACAAGCACGACACGATTCCTTTCGCTCCGTCTAGAATAGAACTGGAGAAATTCGAAATTAGTTCGTCAAGTGCGAATTAGGGCAATATTGTGATGTTCCCTAGAATACTAGAAAAAATAAGAAATATATGGAAAGATTATAATTATATCATAATATTTTATTAGATTATTATTAGGATTCGGAAGGATGATATATAGGTAAGGGAAGATTTTGTTGAAATGTTGGGTTGACGAATTTTCTTTAAATTTGGGTGTAGATAATTTTATAATTTAATACACGCGTAGTAGATAGGAGACAATAATTTAAGAAAATAATTGAAAGTTTCTAGTCTCTTTTTTGCGATTTAATTACGTTAAGATTTGTTGTTAATGCTATGAACATACAAGTAGGCAAATAAACAGCCATTTAAGAAGCGTGTATGAAATAATAATTATAATTTTATTATGAACATTATTTTATTTATTTAGATTTTTTTTTGCTCAGTAATCTTTAAAAATCCCAGCTTTTCGAGTGGACCCCTAACTAACCACAGCCAACAATTAAAAAATAAAAAAGCTCCGTTCGGAAACCCGAGCCGTCTAAGTGTTCGATTCGCAGAATAAATACTTAGTCTTATACAAAGAGATTCCATCGTCATTAGGCCGGAGGTGGTTTTTGCACGGCATTCCAATTTTGAAATACGTTCTATTTTAAACGCTGGCTGGTTTTCGAAAGATGTCACGTTGGAGCTTTTAATAAAAATGTTGGTCTAGGAATTTGTGGCATTAAAAAAAAAAGTTTAGGGCCGAGCTATGTATGATTCGAAGAATTCAAACTGACAACGTTTTATGTTTTAAGATTATATTCGTTGAACTTTTGTAATAAATAATACTGAACGCAAAATTAATACTTAATTTGTTCAGCTTTCGTCTGTGATTTATTTTAATATTTTGGCCTCAAAATATACTCACTCCTCACAGAGTATGTAGTTTGGAAATTCCCGTGAAAACGCAACTCCCGCGGGACTTCAGTAAAATCTCGGGATTTCAACTACTTTCCTTTCTTCTAAAATGAAAAAAAAAATAAGAATCAGAATCACTGTTTTCGTTTTTATAAAAATAAAATGTGTCCCTTATTTTACGTTGATTTTGTGACATTATTTTCATAAAATTTACATGGCTCGTTTCACCACTGGTAAAAAAAATTATAATTGTTGTAACATTGTGGGACAAATGGCACACTTTAAATTGAAAATGCCTAAAATATACAATGTACACATAGACGTTAATATTAACCATATCACAAAAAATAACCTACTACAAGCCATGCACCCGCAGCGAGAGCGAGTCCTTCGAACCAGATACCATCGGGCAAGTATTTCAAAAATCTCCGCACGGCCAGCAGGAAAACATAGACGCGCGCTGAGGGTTCCCTACAAAAAAATTTGCTTGTTTTATCACGTTTTAGTAATTGTTGTCTGATAGAGATCGCTATTAAGCGATAAGACCGCCTATTGTATACTTTGTTATTTGTTTCTGTATTGTTTTGTACTGATTTGTGGTGTTCATTAAAGAGTATTTGTATTGTATTGTATTGTATTGTATTTTGTATGTGGATAAATTAAAATTAAAATTTACTACTCGAAATTGGTTTACGATTGGGGATTTTCTTCCCAGATCAGGTTTTTTTAACGGGAAAGGTTTTTTCCTGCAATATAACCAATAATAATCAAGTTACATAACCGGCACTGGTAAAACCAATGTAGGATGATTAATTTGGATTAATTTAGGTTTAGATGCTAAGCCGCTAACATGTGTATTTTAATTTAGAAATACCCAGTCTTTATTTTACCTTATAGTTATGTATGTTCAATTCAGAAAAAAGCGGGTAGTTGGCGGGGAAAAGAATACGATCCGAATATTTATTGTTTATTTGATTATCGTAGTTACATTGGACCTTAAATTGTTGCTTATCGCGAAGTGTGGATTGAATTGACTCTCAATAATTGTTGGCAAAGTGAAAGACTGTCCTAATACGGTGCATAAAGTGAAGGAGGGTGCGGTGACTTTCGGTGTCGGAAGTGGCCACTGACATTACGGATTTGGATTGCAGTTCATATTTTCGATATTTTCGATATATGTATGTGCTCCCCTTGTGTATGGGATGGGACTCCGTATAGCTTGAAAACAAATAAGCATTCTTTGTGTTTGCTTCTTCTTGGTGTTATCAACAGCGCCATCTAATTGTTTTCGTGTCAGTTACTCAGGTTGGACTCTGACGTACGGTCCTGGCGTTGTTTACCCGCCATCTAGTGTTGTGTGAGGTGACAGGCTGACAAACAATAAACAATCGAGCAATATGACTCAATGTGGAGGTTGCGGCAAGTTCTTATCCGCCACGGGTGGAGCTGTATGTGTGAAATGTAAACAAATATTTCACAAGCAGTGCGTGGCCTTGGGAGCATCGGAAGGCGTACCAAATGACTGGTTATGCCCATGTTGTGTTATAAAAATTCCACGCCATGACAACACTGACACTCCTGTAAAGGGTGTATTTGGTGGATCTAAGTCATCAAATAATAATACTACAAACAATGCAGATTCACCTTCCCCTGGTTCAGAAACGAGTCATCAAGACCATGACTCACCAATACGCGGTGACGACAGGATCTCCGAATTGATTACTGAGATGAAGCTCATGCGTGCAGATCTTCAAGCGGTCATGCAGGAGGTATCCAGATTCCGGGAAGATGTGTGCGACATTCGGGAAGACTTAAAAAATTGCAAAGCATCGGTGGCTTGCGTTACGGAACGAATAAGCAATGTTGAAGAGCGCTTAGAAGAGCTGGACAGCGCTAGAACTCACGTAACGGAGTTGCAGTCTACGATTAAAACATTAAAGTGCGAGTTAAACGACAATAAGCAAGAAATGTTAGTTAATGATGTGGAAATTGTTGGGATTCCGGAGAAGGACGGAGAAAATCTAGAGCATGTGGTGGGACTTCTGGCCATGAAGCTGGGCACGGCGCTGGATGACTCCGAGATCGTGGGGGTGTACCGCGCCGGTCCACGGCGCGCAGTGGTGAGCGGCGGGCCCCCGGCCCGACCACGGCCGGTCGCCGTGCGTCTCAGTCGAGCAAGCGTCAAGCAACGGTTGATGAAGGCAGCAAGGGTTCGACGTAACGTTAAGTCTACGGATCTGTCGCTTCCTGGTGCGCCCTTATCTATATATATCAACGACAGATTGACGGCAGAAAACAGGAAACTTCTAGGCAAAGCAAAGGAAGCAGCACGAGAACGAGAATGGAAATATGTATGGCCTTGGTACGGTAAAATCTTTGCCCGGAAATTTGACAAGGAAACCGCGCATCACCTGCGGGACGAACAAGATATATTTCGAGTTTTTGGTGCGGCTTCGCGTGATGAAATTCAACCCTAATGCATATTGTTTTTATAGTATAAAAATTCTATTTAGCGAGTTTTTTACCTATGCTTGTTGTTATAGATTTTATATATTTATAGTTTTAGTAGCGATCTTTTCATATTTTTTGATAATGTACATAGAAATATCAATAATGTTAACTTGTATTTTTACAGATTTGTTTTTTGAGAATTACACCGAACATTGTTTATTGTTGTTTTTTACTAATGCCATTTTGAGAAACCATAATTTTAAAAGAACTAAGACGTAAGGAAACTAGTTTTGTCCTGGGACTACTTAATGTCAGATCTCTTAACACTGGCAAAGATGAATTAATATGCTCCATTGAACGGTTAAAACCAGATATCCTGGCACTGAATGAGACATGGTTAAAGGACGGCGCACAGATGTGTGCGCCGTCTGTGCCAGATTATCAACTAAAACACTCGCCGCGCCAGAGTGGCTCGAGAGGCGGCGGTGTTGGTTTTTACGTGCGCCGCGGGACGCGAGCGCGCGTACGTCCGCACCCGGCCTCGCCGCTCGAGCAATTGTGGCTGGAGGTGGCACTGTCGGGAGGGGTAAAGGTTGCCGTCGGAACAGTCTACAGATCGGAATCGGGATTGTCAGTGAATAATGCCATTGAGGCTTTGAGCGAATCAATAAATACTTTTGAATATTGTTCGCATATTTTCGTGCTCACAGATTTTAACGTTGACCTTTTAAAGCCTGACCGTAAACCGGCTGTGGATCTCATGCACTTCCTTTCGCAGCGGAACATGGAGCAGCTGGTGAGGGAACCGACCCGAGTAACAGATCAATCGGCCACCCTTCTGGATCTTATTATTACAGATTCACCGGCATTATGCAGGGGCATCGGTGTTCACCACAATCCAGTATTGAGTGACCATGCGTTCGTTACATTAGAACTCTCCGTAAAAAAGTATAAGGCGCCACCTCGTTACAATAGCTACCGCAATCTTAATAAAATTAATGATACCGAGTTCGATGCAGATCTAAACCTTATGCCATGGTCAGACGTCGAGAGATGTACAGATGTGAACGGTATGGTAAATAAATTCAATGATTTAATTACTCAATTATTCAACAAACATGCACCCATACACCGTACACGTGTCGGAGAGAAGCCGCGACCATGGCTTACGGATACTGTTAAGCTAATGATGTCTATGAGGGACCGTGCTCTGTCTAAAGCACGTTCAACTAAATCAGAGTCACATTACAATTACTACAAAAGTTTACGAAATTTAGTAACAAACTCAATTAAAAGGGAAAAAAAGGCCTTTTTTGCCTTTTACGTCAATAAAAACGTTAAAAATCCCTACAAAATGTGGTGCTACCTAAAGCGTTCGTCAGCATTGGAATCTGCAAACCGGTCTGAGTTGCCACGGCACCTAAGCGACCCAAACACCATCAATAATTCTTTTCTTAATGTGCCAGGTCAGGGAAACTGTGATGGCAATACAATGAATTATTTTGCTAATAATAAATTTTCTAATGGAAATTTTGAATTAAGTCAGTGTACAGAAGATGAGGTTTTGAAAGTTATTGACGGTATAGCTACAAATGCGTCCGGTCATGACCTTATAACCGTGGAGATGGTACGCAGAACACTGCCTAAAACACTACCTGCTATTACCGCCATTACGAATAAATCACTGACCACTTGTACATTTCCTGACGCCTGGAAGATAGCCCGGGTAAAGCCATTGCCAAAGGGCTGCAAAGTTGAACATTATAAAGACTTGCGCCCTATAAGCATTCTTCCAGTCATGTCGAAAATTGTGGAACGAGTTGTTTGCGGGCAGCTTACGTGTTATCTGGAACACGAAGGTATATTACCTGATGTTCAGTCGGGATTTAGAGCTGGATACAGCACTGCTACGGCACTGGCTCATGTTACGGATGACATTATTTCTGCATCTGACTGCGGTGAGGGTAGCATATTGGTGTTGTTGGATTTTTCTAGGGCATTTGACTGTATAAGTGTAGAACTGCTCCTACAAAAGATGTCTTACTACGGTATCAGCGCATTGGCGAGAGACTGGTTTGCATCGTACCTTACAAATCGCAAGCAATTTGTTGCCGTGGATAGTGATCAGGGTACAGAAGTTCACTCGTTGACTAAGCTGATCAGTAGGGGCACTCCTCAGGGCTCGATCCTGAGTCCTATACTTTTTACATTATATACCGCTGATTTAAGTAGCAAGCTGCAATATTGTAGCATACACCTGTATGCAGATGACACGCAGGTCTACCTCTCATTTCGTCCTGGAGATATCGACGAGGCGGTGCGAAAGATAAACGTGGACCTAAAAGTCATTTCGCAATGGGCCAACGATAACTGTCTAGTCCTTAACCCTACAAAGTCCAAGTATGTTGTCTTTGGGACGAAGCATCAGTGCAGACAGATATCAGATCGCAACCCCAAAATTATGATCGACGACAGTGTCATTGCACAGTCATCCACTGCTAGGAATCTCGGTCTCGAAATGGATGGTGAACTCCGTTATGATGAGCATGTTCGCAACAAAATTAGAAACGCCTTCTACCGCCTTAAAATTCTTTACGGCATACGGAACTTTCTTTCTGAGGAAGTAAGAGTGACATTAGTTGAATCCTTGGTGCTGTCACACTTCAATTATTGTGATACAGTTTATGGACCCAGAATACTCGCCAAAACTGCACATGCCATACAGCGAGTTCAGAATGCGTGTGTTAGATTCTGTTATAAAATACCGAGAAGAGCCCACATAACACCGTATTTAAATAAATATAATACACTAAAAATGGCAGGTCGCAGACAACTTCATCTGGCCAGCTTTGTGTCCAAAATTGTACACAAAAAACGGCCAAAATACCTGTTTGACAAAATATTCTGGGTCCGAAACTTACACCAGTGGAACACTCGAGGACAGGCCTCGAATAAAGCAGTGATACCCAAGCATCGCACTAAGGGATACAGAGGTGGGTTCAAATTTGCAGCTTCCAAGATATGGAACGACTTGCCACCCCCTCTCCGTCAAAGTATGTCCCAGCCTACATTTAAGCGAAAGTTTAGAGCCATTATGTATGAAACGCAATTACAAAGTAGCTGCAACTACCGCTAATTGAGTTCGGTGTAGTTCTCATCATCATCATGAGTGTTGAATGTTGGTTTATTATTTTCTTTTTATTATGTTTTCGTATTATTTTTTGTTTTGATTTCTTTTGCTAAAATTTTAAATTCTAATTTTGTTTTTATAATCTTGTTGCATTTTGCTGTTCGTGGGGTTATTTTTTTTTTTTTTCTTCTCTCTTGCACGCCAATTAACCCGCTATACTCGGCACCCCAGCATGAGCCACGGGGCAGGCTGAAAACCAGCGCTGGCAGCTTCTGCGTAAGCGCAGCATAAGCTGAGCCTGCTCCTTTTGCCATTATGTACTTAAGTTTTTTTTTGTTTACATAACAATGTGATGTTAATTCTTAAGTTAAGTCTGTATTTCTATTTTATATTTTTAATGGCAATAAACGTTATCTTATCTTATCTTATCTTATCTTATGTACGGGGAACAAATATTTCCCGTTAAAAAACCAGTTATCTGGGAAAAAATTCTTCCTTCTTGGCTGCTGGTTAGCTAAATTGGTTATCTGCGAGGAACAAAGGGAGTGAACATAAATTGAATCGGAATTGAATCGCATTAAGACCCCCTGCTGGTTACTTTGTTAACTCATTTTCTGAACATAACCTAACCTGCCACACCCAGAGTCGGTTAACCGTCAAAACGACAAATAGGATGGCTCCATTACATACCCAATACATTACCAACATCACCCCCCACTGAAAACACCTAAATGAAACCTTATTCTCTAGACAATAGAGTATTTGCTGACTGAAAAAAATATATTTGCAAGAAATTTTACCACGTTACAAAATGCATTAACGAGTATTGATATTCGCTCTTATAGCGTCCGTAATAGAGTGGTAAGTGTTATTTTTAATGCGCAAATAGACGGGCAATGTAATGACACCGTGCGAGGTCCTGGGAAGAAATTATAAAACATAGGGCAAGTTCGATAGAGAATTCATCAACAGTTTATATTTGTATGGATTAAATTCATGGATTACCTAATTAATGTTTAGCTTTTTTTTAACCACCGACGCAAAAAGAGGGGTGTTATAAGTTTGACGTCGATGTCTGTGTCCGTGGTGTCGTAGCTCTCTAGCGGATGGACTGATTTCGATGCGGTTTTTTTCATTCGAAAGCCAGTTTCCTTGCGGTGGTTCTCAGTTATGTTTGGTAATAATCGGTTCAGCAGTTTGAAGAGTATCAGCTCTTTTCTAAAATGATGTAAAGCATTTTTAGCATAAAATGGAATTAATTTCTTATTTATATATACCCAATTTATTTAAATTTAATTGTATATTTAACTAATATTTAAAATAATACTAGCTGTTGCCTGCGACTTTGTCTGCAAAGAATTCGTTTATCGTTATCCCGCGGAAATTTTCCAGGATAAAAAGTAGCCTATGTGCTATTCCAGACTTTTCTCTATCTATGTGCTGAATTTCATTCAGATTCGTTGGGCCGTTCTGGCGTGGTTGAGTAACAAACAAACATCCATCCATCCAAACTTTCGCATTTATAATATTAGTTAGATTAAGTAGGGATTTTATAGTTGGATGAAATGAAAGCTCTTTGCCGTCTCCTGTTTTAAGTGGTTTGCAAAATAATAACTATTTTACTGAACGACTGAACGCAAAATTATATGAGAAAAAAAAACAATAAAATGCCAATCGATCATACTCGAAGGATTTGCTTAAATTACAAAACTCATAACACCCAAATATGTCGTATTACAACTGGCTAAGTGCGATGTTCGCTTGACTTAACAGCATTGTACAACTTTGTATATCACATCAATATTTACAACCAAGCTCATAAGGCCACAACAGCCATGCTTACTCAATGGATTCTGAACCTTCTTTCCTATTGTATAAGTTTGAAATCCACCACCGCGTATGTCAACTTATATCTTTTTGCATGGATCTCCGTCTGCATCGTCATATTTGCGGACGTAGTGCCTCTTGTGCCATTAAACATAAGGTACATATTTGCGCAGCTGGTGTTTTGTCTTATGGTGGTAGCGGGTGACAGATACCAGTTCGACAGCTTGTAAGACATTAATGACATTTGCTGTCAAAATTATGGAGATACTGCTACTGTAGATTACACATTGAGATAGGCATTTTTTATGAAATACAAAATATTTTTAGTATCAAGGAAGTGTCTGTGGCGTGTTTAACGTATTTCTTTATTAAATAGAAAGAAAGAAGACATTTATTCATTTTGCAAGACACACAAATATAAGAGCATACACACAATTTTATAGAAAAGAAACAACAGAAACAAAAAACATAGATATGAAAATAACATTAAAATCAAAATTTTACAACCTCCTAACGGAAGAATACGAAGTAGAACCACCTCATTCGAAGTCGGCTAAATACACCGAACTCCTTTTAATTGAATTGCCGCAATTAGCGCGGATAATCTCTATCATTGCATCCCTTTATTACTGGAACAAGGAAGTATTCCCGTTTTATGCCTGTCGTTTGATGAGAGGTCATTAAAATTGTTCTAGCCTATTAGATTGGTCGCTCTATTACTAATAGGTTTGTGCTGAGGTATCAAGATTCGTCTTAGTCGTAAAAGTGACGCTGGGTACACCAAAATTATAAAATTTGACGCAGTTGGTTTTTGAAGTGAAAACTTTTAGCGGCGTTGAGCGCTTTGGACGTGTTTTTTTGTTGAGTCGAGGAGCAAAAGTACTAGGGCATCAGCACATTGTTAGAAGTCTGTCAATATAGATAACTAGCTTCGGCCCGCGACTTCGTCCGCGTAGAATTAGCAATTGACATGTTTATCGCTATCCCTCGGGAACTATGCAATTTTCCGGGATAAAAAGTAGCCTATGTTTCAATCTAGGGTATCAGCTATCTTCGTAACAAATTTTATCCAAATCCGTCCAGTCGTTTTAGCGTGAAGAAGGAACAAACATACACATTCACATCGTCCCTCACAAACTTTCGCATTTATAATATTAGTAGGATTAGTAGGATACGTACTTTTTTTTTTAATAATTAATTTTTAAGTGGCGGGAAACCGGTGGATGCAGGTGGCGAGTTGTCGGTCATTATGGTGTGCTAAGGGGGAAGACCTTTGTTCAGCAGTGGACGTCTTCAGGCTGATGATGATGATGATGATGAAATAATTTTTGCGTAGGGATTTTATTAAATTTTTATTTGACACTAGCTGTTGCCCGCGACTTCGTCTGCAAAGAATTCATTTAAAGCTATTCGTTGGGCCGTTCTGGCGTGAAAGTAACAAACATCCATACATCCTCACAAACTTTCGCATCCTACTAATATTATAAATGCGAAAGTTTGTGAGTGACGATGTGACGATGTGAGTGTGTATGTTTGTTCCTTCTTCACGCTGAAACGATTAAACGGATTTGCATAAAACTTGGAATGGACATAGCTGGTACCCTAGATTGAAACATAGGCTACTTTTTATCCGGGAAAATAGCATAGTTCCCGCGGGATAGCGATAAACATGTCAATTGCTAATATTATGCAGACGAAGTCGCGGGCAGAAGCTAGTAATATTGGGTGCGTAACGATGGGTATAACAACATTTGCTATAATATTAGTCGCTATAACGCTCATTTGATATAATTATTAAATCATATAACAACATTTAATATATTTAAATGTAATATAATTATGATTTTCTATAACGATCATTTAATCTTAAAATATTTCATATAACATACATTTAGTATAATACATATTTTCTGTAATAAACTTATGATAAAAAGTTGATTTCATATAAAGTACAGTTAAAATATCAATTTTTGATATAATGTATTAGAGATGTAATCCCAAATTTAATACCCCGCAAAATTTACTTAGGCAGAAGGGTAAATGGGGGACGGGGGCGGAGCCCCCCGCATTGAAAAAACTGCTTACACCAACTCGTACAACCACTTGGGTAGGTTCGTTAGTTACCATGTGACCCTCAGAGCAGAAATAGAAGCCCCACGTACATAAAACTAAGTGCTACCAGATATGTAGGTTAGGTTAGGTTAGAATATTACGTGCTACTTTAAAAAAATATAATACCACATGATAGTTAAGTATACAATATGAGTTTTATATGAAATCACGATTATACCAAAAGATTATTATGTGATCAATGTTATACCAAATGATCGTTATATGAAATAAAAATAGATATTTTGACATTATACTTTGGTATTTGGTTTATTATATGAAATGAGTGATTATATCATTTGAAATTATATCAAATGTTTTTATATTGAATGAAAATATATCATTGTTGTTATACCGATCATTACACACCCAGTAATATTAGTAAGATTCTAACTGGCTGAATCCTAACGTTGGTTGGAGACTGTTTAAAAGCAAACCTCCTCTCTGGTTATCAGAGATCATTGTTAGGATAGTTCGGATTACAATACCAGCACAGAGCACCGAAACTACAGGGGCTACCTTGACGTCTTCGTGCGACTCAATTCTGATTCAGTTTAGGTTCGCTCGCTGTCAGATCCATACCAAAAATGACAGCTGAAACCTGAACTGAGTCTGAATTGAATCACATTAAGAAAGACGCCATGGTGACGTATGGTTTTTGGATATCTAAATCATCATCTTCCTAGAGTTTTTCCGGCATTTGCCACGGCTCAGTGAGCCTGGGGTCCGCTTTGACAACCTAATCCCAAGATTTGGCGTAGGCACTAGTTTTTACAGTAGCGCCTGCCATCTGACTTTCCAAACCTGGGTAACTAAGCCTTATTGATAGAAAAATTCGGAGGCTTACTCACCTGCTATGGGTGGTGTAGGGGTATAGCACGCGTCACGGAATGACGAGGACCCTGGTTCGATTCCCGCCCATAGCTTTACTTTTCGGATTTTTCTATGTGTTCTTATTTTCAGTGTCGTTTAGAAATTAAATTTCTAACGGTAAAACGTAAAAAGTAAACATTAAAAATCAAGAAGTGAATTTCTTGATTAATTTGATATTTCCTATCATTTGAAAAAACAGCGCCATCTCTCGTCCCTGGTGAGCAGTACATGTTCCACGGGAGTTTGTAATTGTGTCGTACAGACACATCATTCAAACAGATGACGCTTAGCGACAAATATTCGCATAGTAACAAGGTCACGTGACAGTTGGAAACAGATAGAAAAATTCGGAGGCTTACTCACCTGCTATGGGTGGTGTAGGGGTATGGCACGCGTCACGGAATGACGAGGACCCGGGTTCGATTCCCGGCCATAGCTTTACTTTTCGGATTTTTCTATGTGTTCTAATTTTCAGTGTCGTTTAGAAATTTCTTATTGATAATTGATAATTTATTCATTGTATAGTCATGTAATACATTATTATAGATGTTATAGGAATTTTGGTTAGTCCATGACGCCCTGTTGGGATTGGTCCGGTTTCCTCACGATGTTTTCCTTCACCGAAAAGCTCATGGTAAATTTCAAATGTAATTTTGTACATATATTCCGAAAAACTTAGAGGTGCGAGCCCGGGATTCGAACCCGCGACCCTCTGCTTGAGAGGCCACAGGTCAAACCACTAGGCTACCACGGCTTGGCTTTTTGGATTTCTAAATCATAAAACATAAATAATTTAAATCTAAATGTAACTTTGAAATTTTTCCTAAATAAAAAAAAATTTGGTTAATCTTACACAGAATCCTGAATACGGGAATCAAGGAATAATAAATAACATTTAGACTTTTTGTCGGTTTCTAGTTAAATGCTCCTCTGAATCTACTCAAAGATATCTTTTGAGAATGAAATACTGGCTTCTTCTACAAAACAAGATTTGTCCTCCATGCAGGTGCATCTCTACTCTATGCCCAACGATTTTATCATTAATCATTTCGAATTAGGAACACCGAGTCACGGTGACTCGAACTTTTGAATTTGGAACCGAACGATTGGACGCTCTTCTAAAAAAATGTGGCATTTTATTTTTTGAACCTTGTAGCCTGCCAGTTACAGTCTAAAACTTTTTACGTTTATGTAAGCCATTTTGAATTTTAGTCATTTGTTGATTTTGCTCGCATGGCGTGTATAGAAATTGTCGGTTGAGTTATTGTAACTAACTAGGTTGGGTGGCAGAGATTTCTTGAGAGGATAAGCTTTTGTTGATTCGCGAGCTCTACTTGAACGTTCTTTCACCTTCTCGATTGCTTCTTGAATCAGCGACATTTCTGTCTGTCCCAATGTATGCTTAAATCTTTAAAACTACGCAACGGATTTTGATGCGTTTTTTTTAATAGATAGAGTGATTCAAGAGGAAGGTTTGTGTATAATTTTACGCAGACGAAGTCGCGGGCAGAAGCTAGTTCTGAAATAATTCTGAAAAACCCCGAAGGCTCCAGCCTATACTATATCTCCAGGTACAGGCCTCTTGAGAGCTTGGGCCTTATCATTCTCGCAGATAACCAAGTCAGCTAACCAGCAGCCAAGAAGGAAGAAATTTTCTTCCCAGATAACTGGTTTTTTAACGGGAAAGAATTTTTTCTTACACGATAACCAAGTTACATAACCAGCAGGCTTATTGTCTAACTCGCTCACAATCGCCATCATGTTCATTTTGACAGTTCATGTATGGGCTGACAATTGACATCGGAATCAGATAGCTGTCACATTCATACAAGAACTGTCAAAATGAACACGATGGCGATTGCGAGCGAGTTAGACAATAAGCCTGCAGCACTGGTAAAACCAATGTAGGATGATTAATTTGGATTAATTTAGGTTTAAATAAATATATTCTTTTTTTCTTTCTTTAGGTAAGCCGCGAACATGTTTGTTTTAATTTAGAAATAGTCATTATTTTACCTTATAGTTATGTATGTACGGGGAACAAATTTTTCCCGTTAAAAAACCAGTTATCTGGGAAGAAAATTTCTTCCTTCTTGGCTGCTGGTTAGCTGACTTGGTTATCTGCGAGGGACAAAGGGCTTGGGCTGTGGTTCCCACGTACGGATTTGGAACTTCACACAGACGCATTGCTTTTCAAATGATGTTTCGCAACGAAACAGTTGTTTCATTCACCCTCCAGAAATCAAATGTTGTGTAAAGTATTATTCGTGGCCATAATTTAATAAGGCCCACGCTGCATTGTCCCGCCCACGGCTGGGCTCTGTCGCATACGTTACGACGGACACTGGCCGTTTGTTGATATTACATATATGTATATTTAAGCAATACTCACAATATATCAGGATTTTTTAAGTGATGCGTTTAGTTTGGTGCTATCAGCCGAATAAACCTCGAAAAAAAAGATTTTTAGGAAATTACTCATTATGCCAAAAAACCGGCCAAGTGTGAGTCGGACTCGCGCACGAAGGGTACCTTACCAGAAATACTATGTTGTATGGGAGCCCCCCTTAATTATTATTATTATTTTGATTTTAGTATTTGTTGGGTCCCGTTTTTACCTTTTGGGTACGGAACCCTAATAAGTAATACGCAAAATTTTAACCCAGCACGTCTAGCACGACAGCGCACAAGAACGCGTCGCGCGAGTTAGATTGCCTGTCTTTTTCTTACTGTTCGCTCTAGAAAGAGACGGGTCTATCTCGCGTGTGACGCGACTCTCGCGCGCTCTCGTGCTAGCCGTGCTTACAACTTCAAGCTACGTTTAGACTACGACAGAAATTGCGACATAAATGTCAGACATAAATGTCTGTACTGTTTACACTTGAACGTATTTTTGGTGTCTGAGTAGTGTCTATTCGCAAGTGTACGGAAGTAGTGTCCGAGCTGTTCACACGCCAACCAGTTAGTGATTACTCGGTCATCATGGATAAACGTCGTGCAGCCGCTATTGCTACTATTGTAATAAAAAATCGAGAAAGACCAAAACGCAAAAGAAGTATTTAGGTACATCAATTCCCAAGTACTAGTATAATTTTCCTCACTTCCTTGTCCACTCTTTTTTTTCTCACTTTTCTTATTTCATTATTGAGTTGTGTCCTTAAGTTATGAAATTTTCTGCTTATTTCTGTGGAGGTAGTTTGAAATTCTTCTGCTAAACTTTCCAACGCCGCCTGCTTTTTTACTTTATTTTTATAATCACTAGATAAAACATCCCAAAGCTCTGGTAGCCCTTCTACAAAAATTATAAGGTTTTTTGTGACCTCCTTGCTCCACGTAAAACTCATTTCGTGTACTCCAACACGGTGCGGTGTATTGAAAATATCAAACCTGTTCGAAAACTTTTCGAGTACATACCATTAAACAGTAGGCTTCGTCTAACTCGCTCGCAATCGCCATCGTGTTCATTTTGACAGTTCATGTATGGGCTGACAATTGGCATCGGAATCAGCTAGCTGTCACATCCACACAAGAACTGTCAAATTGAACACGATGGCGACCGCGAGCGAGTTAGACAATAAGCCAGCAGTTTAATTTTGAACAGTGTTTCCTCATACCAATCAATCAATCAATCAATCAATTCTTTATTGCAACCATGGTATTTACAAGATGTTCTTATTTACTAGCCAGTACATACATGGACCCTACTAGGGCGCAGCAATACTTAAAACTAAATCTAATAATAAGTAACATTATAATAATATAATCTATAGAAGTACCCTAATATATTTTAAAAACCAACAGAACACATCATAACTATACCAGCAAAGGGTATCGAGTTGAATCGGTACCGTTACCGATTGCGATCGGTACCGATTGCCGTATCCATAATCGCATCTGTCCATGACCATAAACGGCCACACCGTGTAACTAGTTGTAACCCGAGACTTTGTCTGCTAAGAATTCTGTTAATAAACTAAAAAGCGACGGGTACTCCGGGAGTGGCAGCAGAAGTGAAAACATCAGCTTAGAGTCGATTTTAATGTTGTAACTTCCATGACGCTCAAGACGCGTACCGTACTGGCCGCTTACAAAAAAACCTACGTAATTACGTATCTAATATAGACAGACCTCTAACAATATGCGGAATTGGAATAGCTAGGTATGTACAACATTTTACAACAACAAATGTTGGGGTAGACAGAGACTTTTTTTTTTAGGTGGAAAGAGGTATCAAAATAGTGATGGGTTGCTAGACATGATTCCTAAGATGTTCACCCATTCCCTCGATGGGCTTTTCAGCGTGGGAAGAGATGCAGTTGGTACATTCAATGTTTTTTCTTTGCTCGCAGACCAAAATGCAAGTACCTAATACTTAAACTTTGTCATTTTGCGATGTAGTCATTTTTAAACCTTGTCTTTTGCGATGTAGACATTTGGAAATCTAGTCATTTTGAAACATTGTCATTTCGCGATTTCTTGTTGTCATCATAAACCGGACTTAAAAACCGCATCATGGCGAATACCAAACAGAATGTTGAAGTTTTATTTTTTGTCAAAAATGTAAAAAGTCTAGCAATTTCCGCCAACTGTATTGACAGTAACGCATTCACACCACGACAAATAAAAGAGAGAAAAAAAAAACACATTAAACTCACCCATTTTTTGTGGCAACCTTGTTAACATTCTAAATCATTCACAGTTAACGAATCGGTTCCATTTTTAACCGACTTCATCTAGTTTTAGAGATCCCTATCCGACATGTTTCGGACCAATAGATGGTCATCATCATCATACCAGTCGGGAGTGTCCACCGCTGGACATAGGCCTCCCCAAGGACCTCAACCAGAATAGACTTTACGTAACTCGCTCGCGATCACCATTGTGTTCATTTTGACAGTTCATGTATGGGCTGACAATTGGCATCGGAATCAGCTAGCTGTCACATTCATACAGAACTGTCAAAATGAACACGATGGCGATTGCGAGCGAGTTAGACAATAAGCCTGCAGTTTTGTGCCACCCACAGCAGGCTCCTCTGATCTTTACCAGTAGGCTTATTACGTAACTAGCTCGCAATCGCCATCGTGTTCATTTTGACAGTTCTTGTATGAATGTGACAGCTAGCTGATTCCGATGCCAATTGTCAGCCCATACGTCAACTGTCAAAATGAACACGATGGCGATTGCGAGCGAGTTAGACAATAAGCCTCCTGATCGTCCGTCCTTATTAAAATTATTCAAACGATAGCCATTCTCGAGTTTCAGCGAGAGTGAGACAAACGAACGGCAATTCATTTTGACAAGCTTTTTAACTTCCAATGTATATAGGTAATGTAAAGTCGCTGTCAATTGAAATTACGAACAATGTATGAAGTATGGAAGGTGTATCACTGAAAGATAGAATAAGGAATAGTGTGATATGGGAACGTGCTGGTGTGAAGGAAGATATAGTGACTAGGATAGAAAAAAGTATGCTTAGTTGGTTTGGTCACGTAGAGAGGATGGATGAAAGAAGATTAACTAAACAGATTTATACGGGGAGTGTGAATGGGTGCGTTGGGAGGGGAAGGCCTAGACGGACGTTCCGGTATCAAATTGGGGACGTTTTGGAAAAAGGCCAGGTCAAGAGTACCCGAAACCGACGAGCATGTATGAAGAGATTGATGAATGTGGATGAAGCGAAAGAGGTATGTCAGGATCGTAGCAAGTGGAACAAAGTAGTCTCCTCCCTGTGGGTAAGAGGCGTGACGATATGTATGTATGTATATAAACCAATTAATGAAATATCCATATTCTAGCGCTTGTTTATTGTTTTAATGGTTTAGGATAGTGCTGTGGTAAGTATTGATTAAATAACACACGGATTTAGCAGTATTTGATGAGAGGAAATGGTAATTAAAGACTTTTTAAATACAAGATTTGTTTACATTGTTTGCAGTTTCAATTGACAGCTATTTTATGTAGAAGTATGTGTGTCCGGCCGGGTGGAATCTTGCGACTCCATTTTGAAGCAGATATCTTCATCCGATTGAGCTGAAATTTTCCATACTTGTGTAAGTCGGATGTCAATACAATAATCTGGTAGTAGAGTTCTGGTGGCCCAGCCAGGACCGTCTCCGCAGGAGGGAACTCTTCAACGGTTGGTCCGATTGACTTGAAATTTGGTTCACATATGTAATACGGATGACAATGCAAGTACAGTCAACAAAATGAACAGTTAGCAAATAAGCTTGTATTTAAAATGAAATTCTTAGGTTAGGTTATTGATTTCCCTTTCCAGCTATACCCTATACACCCACAATCATGCTAAACGTAGCTTTTAGGTCTCGTTACCTTAGACTCTTATCTCCCCGAAAGGGATAAAAACTTGTATTATGTATGATCGTAGAAGAACGACATTAATTATTTAATACCTATTAAGTACTTCGATTTTTTTTAATGAGAAACCACAACATTATAAAGCATAAATAAAAATAAAAAAATAAAGCATTTACTTACTTACTTACTTATATTGCGGCTCGTGAACTGTAATCTCTTTACAATTTGTACTAGAGTAACAATAGACGGCACGCAAATAAAGTGGCATTAAGGCGCTGTCAACAGCAAATGACCTTGAGCAGCGCCACTCTTCACACATACGGTTCGCGTGCCTGTGAGTGAAAAAGAAGAAGCTATTCCGGCAGCTTGGCGCGCGTCTAAAATCTTGCAAATAAGACACAAATAAGAAGAAATAAAAAAAAGTATGGATTATTTGTGAAATCTGACTCGTTAGCCGTGTAGGTATGAATATGTTGACTTCATGTTTTTAATTGCAGACCCATACGTCGAAAAAATAAAGACATAGAACCGTTTAATGATGATTTTAAGACCAACCTTTGAAATTATTTTCTATCGAGCCGATTTTGTTCAATTATGTATCGAGTCCGTCTAGCGTGTTTGAAATATGATGAAAATTAACATTATACTTATTTTGTATTTTTTTTGTGTGTAGTTTTTCTTAAAAAATTGCTTAAATAACATCAATTTCAACAAAATTAGGTGTTGTCAGCCTCTTAAAACAATTTTATTTTGCAGCTGCCAAACTATTGCACTGTACAATTTGCTATGTAGGAAATAATTGACCAGACGCAATAAATAAATATTTCTGAGCCCTCTATCCTCAACTCCGACTCGCGCCGCTCCAGTTTCCACAATACGTTTCGTTTCGCGCGAACGATTAGATCCCGTCGTAACTTTATTACGCTGCGCCCGCGCCGCCCGCCGCGCATCCGATAGCCTGTGGCGGGGATAACCACAGATACATCCTTCATTCATTCTTAGTGTATCTTTGTAGCACATAACAAGGCGTACAAAATCACGATGATTTCGCTAAAAAAAAATACAACGGAATGAGAACCTCCTCCTTTTTTTAAGTCGGTTAAATAGATGGTTTTACGTAATTTTGTGTTGAGTCAGTTTTGGATATTTTTAAAAATGGCGATGCCAAAGAAACCCATACATCAGCCATTTTGAAAAATTTAATTTCACTGTTAATACATAGACCGCGATAATATGTCTTATGTTATCCCTTACTAATCCCTTACTAATATTATAAACTAGCGACCCGCCCCGGCTTCGCACGGTATATTATGTATATATTATACATATAAACCTTCCTCTTGATTCACTCTAGGTATCTATTAAAAAAAACCGCATCTAAATCCGTTGCGTAGTTTTAAAGATTAAAGCATACATAGGGACATAGGGACAGAGAAAGCGACTTTGTTTTATACTATGTAGTGATAGTGATAGTGATGCGAAAGTAGCTTTCTCTGTCTGTCTGTCTGTCTGTTACCTTTTCACGCTTAAACCGCTGGACCTATTTAGTTGAAATTTCGTATACAGTTAGTTGAAGTCCTAGGGAGGGACATAGGATTGTTTTTATCCCGGAAAAATGCGTAGTTCCCACGGGACAGCGATAAGCGAACTCTGCGCAGACGGAGCCGCGGGCAATAGCTAGTTAAACATAAATCTTTTGAGTGTGTTAAGTAGGTATTTTGAAAAACGTTCAAATATGTTATAAAACGTTTATTTTCTGTAAGCTTATTGTATAACTCGCTCGCAATCGCCATCGTGTTCATTTTGACAGTTCTTGTATGAATATGACAGCTAGCTGATTCCGATGCCAATTGTCAGCCCATACATGAAATGTCAAAATGAACACGATGGTGATCGCGAGCGAGTTACGTAATAAGCTTGCTGTATGGTCTGCAGGCTGCATGGTGTGTCACCCCACTTATAAAAGCAAGCTCGAACGCGACACCAATTGAGAAATAACCTGTGTTTGAGGAACACCAAAGCTCATTAAAAAAAAACACCAACGATCCAAGAAATGGAATGTGTTTTACAAAATTCTTACAAGCGCACATTTTCAAATCAGAAAGGCTTAAACGTTACTCGTGAATATTTTAATTTGAGTCTTAAAAGAACGGGCTAAGGTTTGGAATGGGGATCCGCTTTTTTGTACTTATTTCTTTAGCCTCGAGCGTGGTGTAAAAAAGGACGAAAAAACGGCTTGTATGGTTCTGCCTCGACGCACTCGTTAACATTAGAGATACATGATGAGGGGTTATTACCGCTTTTGTCAATAAAATCGCCCTAAAATTGCAAAAAACCGGCCAAGTGCGAGTCGGACTCGCGCACCGGGGGTTCCGTATCATTATCTATAAATATCTATAAACCAGTGTAAGCAGAGCCCTGCTCCAAAGCAAAATGTACGCAGTGTGGGGTCACTTTATATTGGTGACTGATATGTACAGACATACATACATATTTACGATTTTCGTAATTATTCCTTAATCTGTGCTATAAGACCTACTTTCATACCAAATTTCAAGATTCTGCGTTCACGGGAAGTACCCTGTAGGTTTTGATTCCCTTGAGAGTTGTGGAAATTTGCGGCATAAACGTCTGTATCTTTTGATTGCATTGGCTTAGAAGTTCGATTTTTTTCACAGCTCCAGGGGGCAGTAGACCTGAGTATTTGATATAAATTTCAGCTTGATACTTACCTCCACGCGTTCCTGAGAAAAAGGGTCTTGACAGACGGACGGACGGACAACAAAGTGATCCAATAAGGGTTACGTTTTTTCCTTTTGAGGTACGAAACCCTAAAAGTAGCCAAAATAACGGAAAATAAGGTCTTTTTGAAAGAAAAGAAAGAAAAAGGTTTATTTGGTGCAATATAAAAACAAAAACCGTACAAAAATAACCATAAAATGAAAACACACACCAAAAAGGTTTTCATGCTTAACTGTCCTATTTGGTAAACAGAAATCCTCCAAACGTCCTCAAAACGTCTCATTTTTGCTATTTTTTAACAATTTCATCGTAAATAAAGGGACGGGAGATAGGTATAATATCAGCGAAATTATACCTACAAAGCATACATAGAGACAGACAGACGGCGGAAAGCGACTTTGTTTTATACTATGTAGTGATGATGCAATTCTTATTTTTAAGTTACAATAATCTGTATATTTTCATAGAGGATATATTAAGGTCAGTGACGTCATTATTAATCTCTTCACTAATTATCTCTTATAGTTGTCATCTACTACACAACATACTACAGACGAAAAAAATTCAAAGCCAACTCAGAACTGTAAACAGCAAAAACAAAACAGACCTACGAACAAAAAAAACAAAAGGCGGTAATAACAGCACACGTTCGTGGGCGTGACACAATTAAAACTAATTGAATTACAACCAACTAACTGAATAATGGGGGGTTGTAGCCGCTCTATATAATTACCGACCTTTTTGTAGACCACTATTCGTCTTTTTTCGTCATTTTGACTTTTATTTGAGTAGTTTTTTTTGGTGAATGATTCTGTGTGTTCAAGGTGGTTGGGGTACAAAAAAGTCGTGTGTTTTTAATGTTTTGGACATTATGAGGCTTGTATGGGAACGTTATTAATGATTTATTAACACAACATTTAACCGTGTATCGTTTACTAAATATAAAAACAAAGCTTTCCGCCATGTCTGCCGGCTGAGGCCTTACCATGACGTCCTAATTCCAACTCAGTTCAAGTTTTAGCTGTCACTTTTAGTATGGATCTGACAGCGACCGAACCTAAACTGAATCGCATTAAGACGTCATGGTAAGGCCTGTTCGCGATAAACTCATTAAGTGCTAGAGAAATCTTCATACTGGTCTGGGAGTAGAGAAAAAACATAGAATTTACCAGCACGTCTAGCACGACACGATTTGTTCTAGAAAGGGACGGGTAATCTATCTCGCGCGCGACGCGACTCTTGTGCGCTGTCGTGCTAGCCGAGCAGTTGTGTTGTGTCTCTTCCCGCGCAGATGATAAAAGCCGATCGAGGGAATGAATCATCAATATTGACTGTGATTCCCCCTTTTCACCTATACGCCCACAATCATGTTAAACGTGGCCTTTAGGTCTTGTTACCTTAGGCTCTGTCAACCCCGTAAGAGATTGACGTGATTTATGTATGTATGTATGTACTTATGACATGAGTAGGCATCGAACTTTTCATCGCACGGTTAACCTCCTTATTCATAAACGCTCTATAGTCTTCTGTTAACTTAGTAATCGTTTGTCCTTATCTGCGAAAGGTAAATGTCAAAGTGACAGATAAGGACAAACGATTGCTAAGTTAGCAGAAGCAGAGCGTTTATGAATAAGGTGGTGAGACGTTAGCGAGCTATGGAGTCGACATTAGTAATCAAATTTAACTCTTATTCATACTCATACTCATCAATTTATTTATCTATTTTCGTTAAGGGAAATTACCAGTAATTCACGTGACAGTTTCTGGAAATTTCCGAGAATATTCTTGCTATTTTGAGAATGTTCTGCAACTGCACATTGCTAGGTACAATGGCTGCGTTAATTTAGCAAAATAAACCTTTTTTTGAGCATTACACGATCACTTTCATTTTTTCCAAGATATTATTATTACTAGCTGTTGCCAGCGACTTCGTCTGCAAAGAATTCGTTTATCGCTATCCCGCGGGAACTACGCAATTTTATTTATTTATTTATTTATTTAGAAACCAAGAATCTCTTATAGCTATATGTATAAATTTTCCGGGATAAAAAGTAGCTTATGTGCTATTCCAGACTTTTCTCCATCTCTGTGCCAAATTTCATCCAGATCCGTTGGGCCGTTCTGGCGTGATTGAGTAACAAACAAACATCCATCCATCCATACTTTCGCATTTATAATATTAGTTAGATTCAATTTAATTTGGAACTCCCACGAAATAATTATATTAATAAATATGTACGCAACCAAATTAATTAACATATTTTTCAATTGTTACAGATATAAAATGGAACCGGCGGCTTAGTACAACAAAATGGATACTTACTCCGTGGATGACGAAAAAGCAGCTATTTATAAAAACAAAATGGCGGAAAGATTGCCTACTTTAAAAGAAATAAATATAAGCAATGAAAAGACCATAGACTTCAAACACCTCTACCCAATAACCAACATAGCATACAACGATTTCGGTCTAAAAGAAGACTTAAGAAGAAGAATGAAGAAAGACCAAAAATGGTACAACCTGTGCTTTGTGAGTGTGTGTGTAAGCTTTATATTCGGCTTAGCTATAGGAGTAATACTTATGAAATCGCAGACAGTCAATATTAATAGAATAACTGTCAATACCAGTAGAGAATTAAGAACATTAAATTCTTTAAAAGATGAAAAGACTGATATTGAAAAACTTGATACGTTCGCATCACTAGCATTAGCAGGAAACCATAAGTATAACAAAGATATTTATCCTAAAACCTTGACAGAAGATATGAAGGAGATACTAAAAGACAACAAATCACACCATAGACATGTTATATCCAATATTATAAACAAAACCTTCACTCCTAGTGATGAAACTGTTTTGTACGATAACATTTATTGGGGGCCTGAAGTCGAAAACAATATGCCACAAGGATACGGAGAGAATACAGGAGAATTGTGGGAAGAGTACGTAGATCACAGCGAGGTTGTTAAAATGAAGCCAGGGTGTGGGAGAATGCAGAACCGGCTAGTTGTATTCAAGGATGGAGTACAGGCTTGTGTGAGATACAGGCAGAATACTGACCAGATACAAGGAGAAATATTTAGTTTTTACGTAGGGAAGTTGATGAATTTGACGAATTTAGCGCCTTCTGTGTTGAAGATAGTAGATTTGAAGGACAAACTTTGGAGCAATGTCGCTTCTGACGTAATATCAGCTCAATGGAATACTAACAGAGCTGTGGTGCTCACTCAATATATACCTAGCTTGGAATCTGCAACCATACCTGAAATCTTTAAGCCTGCAAACCGTCATTTAAACAAACATGACGTTCTAAGCATGACTTTAAAAGAAAACGATACTGCAACAAAAGAAATTCTGATAGAAAAGATAAAAGCTAAAACAGTGAAAGCGAAGAAAGTGGCAAATTTTGATCATATAGACGTTAAATTGAATAAGAAGAGTGTTGATGACTTCGTAGAGCTAGCACAGTGGTCTGATCTCATTATATTTGATTATTTAACAGCCAATTTGGATAGGATAGTCAATAACCTTTTCAATTATCAATGGAATGTTAATATTATGGACGGTCCTGCTCACAATTTGGCCCGTAAAATGGACAGCGGTCTACTGTTGTTTCTAGACAACGAATCAGGACTATTGCATGGTTATAGGCTATTGAAAAAATACAACGTGTACCATAGTCTTATGCTAGACAATTTATGTGTGTTCAGAAAAACGACAATAGACGCGTTGAAGAGGTTGTATGAGGTGCAAGGGGTGGGTGTGAAGTTGAGTGATTTATTTCATAAGAAAAATAGTGCTATAATCAGGGATATTCTTCCACCGTTACCAGAGAAGAATGCTAAGGTATTACATGAGAGAATAGGCAAAGTGTTGAGCCAAGTTGAGAAATGTGAAAACACGTTTTCTAATAGATAGAGAGTTTCTTTATTGACCATGGAATGGGGTGTTTTGCTTTAAGGAGCGTCCTCACTGAGAGCACTCGCGTGTAATTAGCATTCGGCGTCGAATATTCGTGCGAACTTTGCGCCGATCGTTACAAAGCTTACATTGTTTGTTCAATTACAAATGCTCGGGTAAGAATGCTCTCAGTGAAGATACTTCTTTATATGTACTTAAGTTACATACAATAAAGATTCTGTGCAGCTACTCTTACTAAGTTTGTTACAGGCGAGTCGAACCGAAATTCATATTTATGCCGTTATTTGTCATATTTTTGAAGTAAAGACTTGTTAAACTCGCGTCAGACGTAAGACGGAGGGAGAGTTTAAGTACCAGGATGTCAGGATCCTCTAAGAGCTTACTTTATTATTTACATATCAAAACGGTTTCACATTTGAACATTGTAGCAGTGTCAAGTCAATGTTTGGTCTAATAATGGTTTCGTCTAATTTCATTACTTATTTTACTAAAAGTATACAAATAAATTAGAACTTGCCTTATCTATTCTAAGTAGAGCTTGTAAAAGATTCTATGAAACTGTTTCATTTTTAGCTGATAAAAAATTATACCAAACGATAATTGGGCCAAATGTAACTTTTTAAATTTGATTAAGTAAACTAATGAAAACAGATATTAAATTTTCAGGTGACAGGTACAAAAAGAAACTGGGATTTCTGTTAAACTTGTACTTAAACTCATATTTTTTACCAATTTCATGTTTTTCTGAGAATCGCAAGCTTTTTCGGTCCCGATGTTAAAAAGGAATTCCCAAGTTTTTCTTATATGTTATAATTGTTCGTACACTTTGTATCATCACGCAGGACATCAAACATGTATGGAAACTGCGGATCATTATTTTCTGAATGGAAATAGCATGGATTTGGTAGATAATAAAAATTGGAGGGATGTGACATTTGTTCTACTGTTTCATGTTATTAAAGTCAATGATAATACTTTTTTTGATAGTGTATAAGCATTGTTCGATGCCAAATATAATAATTTATTGTATAAAAATGTAAATATTATGTAAATTGTCTGTGCCAGTGTGTTATCACGTGATATTTATGATTATAAATTAGTTTATGACAATGTAAATAAATAAGAATAATATTATGCCATTAAATATTTTAAATTAACTCGTCTTTTCATTTTTATTTTTCCATTCACAAATTTGGAAAAAAACATGAAAAAAGCTTCAGTAGCTTCTAACACGCAATACGGAAGGGGCAGAAGCAATTTCGATAGATAAGTTGTTAGGTATTTTATCTATACATATAAATATACATAATTAGGCATTAAAAAACTCGTGCGACCTTATTATGAAACACCTTATTTCGCCCATTCCCTCGATGGGCTTTTACCATCTGCTTGGAAGAGAAGCAACTGGTACATTCTATGCTTTTTCTTTACTCCCAGATCAGCATGAAATAAACTTACTTAAATATTAGTCGCACCAATTGACATTACTTAAAAAAAAGTATGGATATAAATATTACACAAGATAAATCTAAACTAAGACTAAAATAAATCTAAAAGAGCTCTCCGGC
Source organism: Pandemis heparana (assembly GCA_963854515.1). Lineage (NCBI taxonomy): Eukaryota > Metazoa > Arthropoda > Insecta > Lepidoptera > Tortricidae > Pandemis > Pandemis heparana. Next base: position 7,400,395 of record OY978035.1, read on the forward strand.
GGCATAGAACCAAAGATGCTGACAGCATTTCCCCGCTATATCATAATACCTACTGTTATTAGTAAAATAAGTTTAGGCGCTGCGGTGGAACATACATACATAGACAGCCAACATTATTATCCTCCCTTCTGGCTACGCCTTAGACGGGTAAAAAGGTCTAATGAAGGACCTCGAACCAAGAAAGTGAAATTTCAAATTAACAGTAAACAAAAATGCCTTAGGTACATCATTTTGGAAAAGACCTGATTACACCACCACAAGGAAACTTTCGAATGAAAAAAACCGCATCCAAATCGGTCCATCCGTTTGAGAGCTACGGTGCCACAGACAGAAACACACACAGACAAGGACAAATTTATAACACCCCTCTTTTTGCGTAGGGGTTTAAAACCAGGTCCGCGTGGCAGGTGGCACGCGCGTCATCGGAATTGGTTCAGGCAGAATAAAGACGCGGCTTTGTTTGTCCTGTCATGTCTTGCTCAGGGTTGCCAAATTACGTATAGACAAAACATAGAATGTGCCAGTTGCTTCCGTTCCCGCGCAGATGCTAAAAGCCCATCAAGGGAATGGGCGAAAATCTTAGGAAATTGGGTTTTTGTATTTGTATTTGAATCATGTTATAGGCGATGTTGAATCCATCACTATTTTGAGTCCCCTTTCCATCCTAGCTACAATAATGCTAAACGTGGTCGTGGTAGTCTTGTGATCTTAGGATCTGTCTACCCCGTAAGGGATAAAGACGTGATCTATGTATATGTATGTACTAGCTTCTGCTCGCGACTTCGTCCGCGTAGAATTAAGATGAAGAACAGAATGCTTAGTGTAAGTTTTCGATAGAAAAATACGTCTCGATCACGTTTGCGTTAAACTGTCAAATACCTACTAGCGGCGCTGTCAATTATCCATTATCCCATAGTAATTGCGTTCGGTACGTTTTTCGTGTCAAAAATTTACACTAGAGGCTCAGTAGGCTTATTGTCTAACTCGGTCGCAATCGCCATCGTGTTCATTTTGACAGTTCTTGTATGAATGTGACAGCTAGATGATTCCGATGCCAATTGTCAGCCCATACATGAACTGTCAAAATGAACACGATGCCGATTGCGAGCGAGTTAGACAATAAGCCTACTGGTGTTTGTAGTTATATTCAGCAAAAATTATTAACGTTGCAACTCTAGGCAGCTACGACCTTCGACATGTTTATCGCTATCCCGCGGGAACTATGCAATTTTCCGGGATAAAAAGTAGCCTACGTGCTATTCCAGACGTTTCTCTATCTATGTGCCGAATTTAATCCAGATTCGTTGGGCCGTTCTGGCGTGATTGAGTAACAAACATCCATCCATCCATCCATCCAAACTTTCGCATTTATAATATTAGTTAGATTAGATTAGATAGATGAATGTATATGTATAAGTCGTTCAGAAACGTAACCCTCCTGACGTGGTCAAGTAAGATTTGGAAGTGACAACCCTGAACATAGAAGCGCAGCTCCGTTCGGGAGTGGTTCGGGACCAACGGGACGCCTCCAAACGTCTTTGTTATTATTCATATGAGACAGAACACAGGTAGTCATGCATTATTAATTGTTAAGGGCATCTACCCAACACATCATCGTCATCGTCAGACGTCCACTGTTGAACAAAGGCCTCTTTAGCACACCATAATGAACGACAACTCGCCACCTGCATCCACCGGTTTCCCGCAGCTTTCACGATGTCGGTCCACCTAGTGGGAGGCTGCGAGGCCTGCCTGCGTCTTCCGGATCGCGGTCGCCACTCGAGAACTTTCCTCCACAACGGTTGTCTGTTCTACGAGCGATGTGGCCTGCCCATTGCCACTTCAACGTATGTACACTCTTCGAGCTATGTCGGTGACTCTAGTTCTTCGGCGAATCTGTATTCCGGATTCTGTCGCACAAAGAAACTGCGAGCATAGCTCTCTCCATAGCTTGTTGAGCGACTCTGAGCCTCTCAAAAAGACCATGTCTCATAGCCACGAAGAGGTAGGTACGGTCGCCCAAATAAGTGGTCTACCACTTTTCATCCAACTTCCTATCAAATGAAAATGTCGCTAAAGTCGAACTTTCAAGTTGACAGCCTGTCTTATCGACGTTATATATTGTGACATATGTACAGTCAAGGGCAAAAATATATATACATTCCCAAGGCGTCAAATACAACTGTACAGTTGATTAGCCAGAAATATCTGTACAGTAATCCGGTCAATTATTATGTGATCATTTAATTAGTCAAAAAAATCTAGACATTTACATGGCCATAAATAAATGTACAATGTCAGTCAAATATATGTAGGCAAATTAGGAGGCCATAAATATCTATACACGCAACTCTCATTTATATGAGAACAAAACCCAACAATATCTATACAATCAAGGTCAATAATATCTACACATATCTAACAGTCAAATATATCTATACAACAAACAAACAAGTTTTCTAATTTTGAATTATGACAATCACCGAAAAGAGTACCGTTCTGTCATGATCGCTTTGTCCTTTTCGTTTTGATCGTGACGTCATTGACGTGTCATTTGTTTTACCTTTCAGCCTATTATTTTAGATTCTGTTCCACAGCTATATATGTAGATATATACAATACAATATACAAGATTTTCATGTGGCTTTTCTCGTAAATATTACGTTACCGTTTGTCCGATGCTGAATTTTGTTTGTAACATATTAAGTGCTACTAGAGGTAGTTTATAATAATAACGTTCTTTCGATTTCGCTAATTTATCTAATTTCGTAAAATCACACACGTGGTTAAAAACAACACTTAGATTTTTATTGAACAACTAGCTTCTGCCCGCGACATCGTCTGCGTAGAATAGGCAATTAGTCAACAATTTATTTATTCTGTCACGTGAACCTATGCGACAATAGGGAATATTCATAAAAAACAAAATTGTGTTCAAAATTTTTTTCTTGAATCTTTATTATCGATTATCGTAAGATTATAATTAAAAGATATTTTTTTATTCAGTTATGAATTAAACCCATAAAAAATTGTATAAAAAGTGAAAAATATGGTTGGGAAATTCAAACTTACGAAACGCGTCACCATTGGTCAAAACGAAGTGTGACGTCAGATGTCACAAATTGGATTTATCGGCGTTGATATTCGTACTGTTTGTGAGAAAATTGGTTTAAAAACTGTATTCCTGAGGTGATGTCTAGTGAATCTATATTTGATGTATCTTCCTTTACCTGAAATTTATTTCAGATGATTAATCATCATCATCATCAATCATCAAAATTTCGTAAAATCTCAATATGAATATGAAAGGTTTTAAAGAAAGTTTTACCGAACTTTTATAAACTAGCTTAGGTTAGTTTTAAACTAAATTTTCTACTGTTTAAAATCTGTGATCTGATTCTGTTTAGCAATTAAAACTGGACATGTGTACGTAGGAATGAAGAAGTAAACTAGCCGCCCGGCCTGGCATCGCACGAGTAGATATCGGTATTTAACAAAGTATATATATCAAAAACTATATTTTTGTGTGGGGGCATTTTAATAAAAAAAAAAATACTAAAAAAAGTGGCCAAGTACGAGTTTGACTCGCGCACCGAGGATTCCTTACAAATTCGGCTAGCTAATATGATATCCATTTTTAGCAGAGACCTGGTTCTAAGCAAAATGTACGCAGCGTGAGGTCATTTTATACTGGTTAATTATATAGTGACATTATAAATTTAGATTTTATAAATTTAGACAATGATGTCTCCTATAAAACTGTAGTATATCAGTTTGCTATATTGTCAACTGTTTCTGCAGCCGTACGCAATATAAGGATTATTTTGGATTTTATTTCACACCTTGGGTGACATTATCGAAGTTTTCATACTGATCCCTAACTTTTTGAAAATATTCTATAGCCTATGTTACTCGGGGATATTGTAGCATTCTAATGGTGAAAGAATTATTAAAATAGGTCCAGTAGTTTTTGAGTGAATCTATAACAAACATACAAAAATACAAAAAAATACTAATTTTTCTTTAATAATATTAGCGTAGACAAATACGGGATATGACAAATTTAATGACGTCATCAAAAGCGCGCGCTAAAAAAATAATTTGAATATTTTAAAGCCTGTTTATATTTTTTTCTGTGTTATAGAGATGCAATTGATCATTATAAGTAATAAAAAAATACATGAATATTCCCTATTAAACCAATATACAACTATAAAGTAAAATTTTCAACGTAAGTTAGTAATGTATCGTGTTATACATACTTAATGAAGATTATTGTGAGCTGGTTGTGTTTAGGCTGAGAAAGTATTTTTGTCAAAAAAGCGTCAAGCGTGAGTCGGATTTAAGTGTTGAAATGTCTAATTCCTGTAGGTATGTACTATTGACTCGATTGTGATGAAATTTTTATAAGCTGTTGTGTGTATGCAAAATATGATTGTAATAAAACGGTCAAGTGTAATTAGGCGTTCGCTTTTCTACATCCAAAGAAAAATTCCAATTTAGAAATTAATCGTTGAAGTAGGTATATAGTATCTAAAAATTCTCTACTTTACGCCTATTTTTCCAAATTCTGACAACAAATTCAACTTTGGAGACCACTTCCGATCCGACCCTCAGATATCCATTTTGAAAGCACTCGGTCGAAAAAGTAAACATAAAAATTGTGGCCCCATTTCCATTTTTGATAACGGATTCGTGTTTGGGGCCCATGCGGACCCTCAGATATCGATTTTAAAGACAATTGGTCCAAAAACTGAAGATTCCAAAATGGCGGCCAGCTTCAAAACGCCAATTAACATAATAAAGGACTCTGAGTGCGGCAGGGATGATTACTTCAAACTTGAACTTGTCCGGAAACATGGTAAAACAGTTCTAAATTTCCAGTCAGTCAAAACAAACCGACAGGGTAATCAAAGTTAACTTTCACACTGAGAGAGGTCGATTAAGTTCTATTAAATATGTTTATCCGTTGTCTAGTAACAAGTTTTGTTTAGTTTCATCATCATCATGTCAGCCGAAAAACGTCCACTGCTGGGCCTTCCCCAAGGCTCTTCACTCAGACCGGTCCTGTGCTTTTGGCATCTACCGCGATCCCGCGATCTTAATCAGGTCGTCGCTTCATCTTGTTGGAGTCCTACCGATAGCTCGTCTCCTAGTCCGCGTACGCCATTCGAGATCTTTTTGACCCCATCGGCCATCGGTCCTGCGAGCAATATGCCCCACCCACTGCCACTTCAGTTTCGCAGTTCTTCGGGCTATGTCGGTAACCTTAGTTCTACTGCGGATATCATCATTTTTGATTCTATCCCGCAGAGAAAACCCAAGCATAGCCCCCTCCATAACCCTCTGAGTGACTTTGAGCTTCCTCATGAGGCCCATCGTTAGCGCCCATGTCTCAGATCCGTATGTCATCACTGGCAACACACACTGGTCAAAGATTTTTGACTTCAAACACTTCAGCCATTTGGACGAAAATACACTGCAAAGCTTCCCGAACGCTGCCCAGCCGAGTCGGATTCGGCAAGTAATCTCTTTCTCGAAGTTGGACCTACCTAACTGGATCTAATGAATGCCCTTGACTGTATAGATATTTTTGGCTCGGGTTTTGTTCTCATGTAAGTGAGAGTTGCGTGTATAGATATGTTTGACTTGGGTTTTGTTCTTATATAAATGAGAGTTGCGTGTATAGATATGTTTGACTTGGGTTTTGTTCTTATATAAATGAGATTTGCGTGTATAGATATGTTTGGCTTGGGTTTTGTTCTTATATAAATGAGAGTTGTGTGTATAGATATATTTGGTCTCCTAATTTGCCTACATATATTTGACTGACACTGTACATTTATTTATGGCCATGTAAATGTCTAGATCTTTTTGACTAATTAAATGATCACATAATAATTGACCTGATTACTGTACAGATATTTCTGGCTAATCAACTGTACATTTGTTTTTGACGCCTTGGGAATGTATATATATTTATGCCCTTGAACAGTCAAGTTTGTCTTTGTACAGACAAAGGAATTTTAACCTTAGGGGGGTTGACCACATATTTGGCTGATGGTAAGTCTACTATCCTGTGACACTGTGTGGTGGAATAAGGGTACACGGCAGGATCGGGGTATACTCACGGCTGATGAGGCTCGGTCCAGCAACACAGGTGTCCAAACTGTTCGTGGCAATGTCATGGGCCCGGACTGATGATATCGGCAGTCACCCACGATTCACACTTGTCACCACTTGATAGTTCGCAAATCCCAGAATTAGGAAGACCTTTTTGACCAGGTCTCGCGACGCGTACGTTCAGCTCAATATCCGGAGGCGCACTGGTGCGGGGCGCTTGTCGTAGAGTACAGGAGATAGAGGGTAGTTTGATAATACTAGGATGAGGGTAGAGGATACTCACACATTGTCACATCCCCCAGTATATATGTCTCACTGCTGGGCAAAGGCCTCTCAGAATGAGATACTTATGTGAAAACTTTTCTAGGAAAATTAAGCTTTTCTCGGGATTTTTTAATTTTTCAATTTACGAGAGTGTGTACGTATACCTGGATCCCGTAATCAGGATCCTATAAGAGCTTATTTTGAAATACGAAGGAATCGCGTTCGATTTTTGAAGTTTTTTTGTTGAGCCGTGAAGCAAAAGTACTAGGGCATCAGCACATTGTTAGAGGTCTGTCAATATAGATAATACGGACGGTTTTTTTTGTAAGCGGCCAGTACGGTATTTCACAGCTCCAAAGAGACCGCTGTCCTAAGTTCTACTTTATACCTCTACGCGTTCCTGACACACGGGGTTCTTTACACACGGACGGACGAACAATAAAGTGATCTTATAAGGGTTTCTTTGTTCCTTTCGAGGTACGGAACCCTAAAAACTAGGAGTGAAACTGTCCCTTAAAGTGTGTCCCGCCCCATTCGCAGTTAATGTATTCCTAACCTAACATGCACTCGGTGCATACATGTCTGTTACGGACATACTAATCTACTAATATTATAAATGCGTGTCTGTTACCTTTTACCGATTTAGTTGAAACTAGCTTCTGCCCGCGACTTCGTCCGCGTAGAATTAGCAATGATTTAACATGTTTATCGTTATCCCGCGGGAACTATGCAATTTTCCGGGATAAAAAGTAGCCTAAGTTTTAATCTAGGGTACCAGCTATCTTCGTCCCAAATTTTATCCAAATCCGTCCAGTCGTTTTAGCGTGAAGAAGGTACAAACATACACACTCACTCACTCACATTCACATCCTCACATCGTCACAAACTTTCGCATTTATAATTATTAGTAGGATTGGGTATGCATATAGTTAGAATTCCGGGGAACATAGGATAGTTTTTATCCTGGAAAATTGTATAGTTCCCGCGGGAAAGCGATAAGGGAAGACGGAGTCGCGGACAACAGCTATAGTTAGGTTATAACATGTAAAACTTCTACCTGGGGCCTTACCATGACGTCTTAATGGGATTCAGTTTAGGTTCGCTCGCTGTCAGTATGCTTAGTGTAAGTTTCGGTCACAAAATACGTCTCGTCCGCGTTTGCGTTAAAATTAGAGGTCCACGCCGCGCCGACGCGCCGCCGCCGAGCAACCTCAGCGCGCCGCCGCCGCCGCCGGGTCGTTCAAAATTTCGCACCGACGGGGAATAAATATTTTACCTATGACCAAACCGAACAAAACAAACAATGCGCTGTTGCCATACTGGCCTTTTGGTGATCCAATCTTGGATGTAGGCCTCTTCCCTCTTCTTCCACTCTTGGCGATCTTGTGCCCGTCTCATCTAGTCTCGACTTCCGTGCCGTCGAATGTCGTCCATCCAGCGCTGGGGTGGTCTGCCGCGCCCTCGATTATCCGCTCTGGGTCTCCATTCAAGGACTCGCCTTGTCCAGCGACTCTCTTTCATTCTCGCAATGTGTCCTGCCCATGTCCACTTTTTCCTTGCTATGACAGCCATGACGTCTTTCATCTTGGTCTTATTTTGGATCCATTCGTTACGTTTCCGGTCACGAAGGGTGATCCCGAGCATCACTCTCTCTATACCCCTCTGCGTGACTCGGAACTTCTCGGCGGACCTTTATGCTTTTGTGGTCTCTGTACCGTAGGTGAGCCCGTACTCACCCATGCCCATGACCCACTGCTTGAAGACTTTAACTTTGAGATCCGGGGATATTTTGCCATGTAGAATCTGCTTATTGGCACCGAACGCCGCCCAAGCCTGCGCGATCCACCTTTCCACTTTCGCTACCTGGTTCTCAAAGCCCAGTGTAACCTTATGCCCTGAATATTATGTATTCGGTTTTCGGTTACTCTATCCACTGGAAGCGGGTCATAATCTTAGTTTTTACCATGTTCATTTTAAGACCAGTTTTCTCGGATTCCACTCTTAAATTCTCCAGCATCGTCATCATCTCCTCAATGCTCTCTGAGACCAGAACCGGGTCATCAGCAAACCTCAGATTGGTCATTCTCTCTCCATCAAGCATCAGCCCCTTCCCTGCCCATTGCATTTGTTCGAATATACATTCTAGTGCTAGGGTAAACAGCTTCGGTGATATTGTGTCCCCTTGCCTGACACCTTTCTAGATGGAATTTGTTAGTTTTCTTGTGCAGGGAGACACAAGTAGTTGCGTTCAGTAGGCTTATTGTCTAACTCGTTCGCAATCGCCATCGTATTCATTTTGACAGTTCTTGTATGAATGTGACAGTTAGCTGATTCCGATGCCAATTGTCAGCCCATACATGAACTGTCAAAATGAACACGATGGTGATTGCGAGTGAGTTAGACAATAAGCCTACTGGTGGAGGTGGTTGAGGATCTGTATGTACCTTTCATCGATACGGCATGAAACTAGAGCTTGCTCTATATGCCAACACTCTATGGAGTTGAACGCTTTCTCGTAGTCGATGAAGGCTAGTATAAGCGGTTTTCTGTACTCATTACATTTCTTCACAACTGTTTTGAGAGTTTGGAGGTGGTCGTTGGTGCTGAAGCCTGAGCGAAAGCCTGCCTGTTCTCTGGGTTAGTAGACTGATAGGTCTGTAGTCTTCCAGCCTTTAGATGTCCCCTTTTTTGTGGATTAGGGTGATTTCTGCGTTATGCCATGATGTAGGTACTTTACCTTCCAGGATGAAATTGCCAGGACTTGACTGACTTCAGAAGTATTGGGAACGAAATAAAAAAATGTTTCCTTGGCCTGCAGGATTGGCGCGGATTTTTATTCACGATTAAATGTGTTTTCTTTAGTTACTTATTCCTCCTAAAAATGTCCTCACGCCGGCGACGTCGCGCCGCGCCGGGTTCAAAACCCAGCGCGCCGCCGCCGGGTTTTTTGGCTGCGGCGTGGACCTCTAGTTAAAATGTCAAATACTATGAGAAATTTTAGTTGTCGTTGCGTTCCGCTTGTGGCGCTGTCCATTTTCCCATAGTACCTAATTGAAATGAAACGTTAACGCGAACGTGTTCGAGACGTTTGTCGTGCCTAAAACTTACACTAGAGGCTCAGTATGCTTAGTGTAAGTTTTCGGTAACAAAATACGTCGCAATCGCGTTTGCGTTAAAATGTCAAATACTATGAGAACAAATTGTTGCCGTTTCGATCCGCAAGTGGCGCTGCCAATTTTTCCATAGTAATTGCGACGTTTACGTGAACGCGTTCGAGACGTTTTTATATGCGAAAACTTACACTAGAGGCTCAGATTTATACTAAAAGTGACAGCTAAAACTTTTGTGGATGAAGCGAAAGAGGTATGTCAGGATCGTAGCAAGTGGAACAAAGTAGTCTGCCTACCCCTGTGGGAAAGAGGCGTGACGATATGTATGTATGTATGTATGTATGTAAAACTTGAACTGAGTCGGAATTAGGACGTCATGGTATGGCACATGAACGCTTAACAGTGGTTTGGGCTGCTAGCTACGCCTATAATAAGTAGATGGGCTTTTACCATCGGCGCGGGACGAGAAGCCACTAAAAAAATTAAAATAATAGAATAGAATAGAATAGAATAGAATATAATAATAGTATTTTATGCAACAGTTGTATTAGAGGGGTCAAAAAAGGCGAGTGGTGTGGGTTACGATGTGAGCGTAGCAAACATCGTAAGAAATAAATCACGAGCTTTTTTTGACTTGCTAATACAACGTTGCATACAATATTTTTTCTACGACTAAGTAGGTAGGTACTTACTAAATTAGAGTAATACGTTCTCCAAAAATGAAGAAGTCCAGGGTTCCAGTCTCCACGCAGAAATTCTCGTACCTAGGTTTTATCATTGCCGAGATTTTCTAGACAACAATTTTTCCATCACTTCCTGGGCCGCTGCGGATATTTCTTCCGGTGTTGAGTTAATTTCGTTTTCATCGATGCTTTTTTACGATATCTTAATGTTACAAAACTTTGTTAAAACTATTGCAATCAAATAACAAACAAGACAAGAGCGGGAAACATGAAAACGACTAACGAAAATTGGAAGTTTGTTTATAGTAAACTTTGTTTTTAATTAACGTTAACTTTTTTTTTATAGCCTTGCATTCTTGGCGCATTTAGCCAAAACGTTTACCAACTTGCCAGTGACGTTATTAAAAAATCTTGTTTGTTATGTTGGCAGCTACGCATTTCGTTCAGAAAGTTCTAGTTCAATAAAAAACCATACGAATGAAATAATTTTTTAAGTTGGTAGCCATGCATTTTCATCGTAAATTTAATGTTGATCCTGTAAAAGTTTTACCTAGATCTGGCAGTCTATGGCTGGCAGAGTTAACGATGGAGCACTTTTAGAGCCATAAGTCAACAAGTGCTTTTAGAGGGAATAGACAATATAGACTTAGCCAAAGTCTTATTATGAGTGTTCTTATAGTGGTGCTCGTGGTAACATAAATCACAGATAATAGTACAGGAGTAGGAAAATAAATAATAAGGAACATACTCATGTTGAACAATAAAATATCTTTATCTTTATCTTTAACAATTTTAAGCTTTATACAGGGTGTATCAGATACCCCCTAACAATAATCCACTGGGGTATATAACCATAGCTATAGAAGCTAAAAAAAATATTTTAAAAAAATGGAGTAATTTTTTTTTCTATAGGAATGGTAGTATTAACTGTAATCATTGCTATAGAAAATATATAAAAAAATACCTACTCCATTTTTTTAAATATATTTTTAGCTTCTATAGCTATGGTTATATACCCCAGTGGATTATTGTTAGGGGGTGTCTGATACACCCTATATTAACTTGCAATATAATAATATGTATGTATTGTCCGGGCCCACCCGGAAGAATCTTGTGATTCAATTTTAAAGCAGATATCTTCATCTGATTGAGCTGAAATTTTGCTTACTTGAGTAAGTCAGATGACAATACAATAATCTGGTAGTAGAATTCTGGTGACCCAGCCAGGACCGTCTCCGCAGAGAACTCTTCAACGGTTGCTCCGATTGACTTGAAATTTGGTACACATATGTAAGACGGATGACAATGCAAGTACAGTAAGAAAAAAAGCTTGTGTCTAAAATGATTTTTTTAGGTTAGGATATTTCTTTGCTTCCATCCCAGTTAAAGGAATTAAATATTGTCGTTAAAAGTAAAGTGACGTGTCGCTAAACAGCGGAGCACTCGCGACTATCAGTCGTCAGTGCTCACCTGACGGACCTCCCGCGGCTGACCAGCGAGCGCGTGCGCAGACCCGACACTGCTCTGCTCATGCACCGGCACAAACTAAACGGGATATACTACAATACAATACTAATATTCTTTATTGAACACCAAGAGCTCGTCCAGAAATCATGTGATTTTGGGGGGGGGGGGGGGGGGGGGGGTCACCAAAATATCACGAATGATCACGATGGGGGAGGGGGGTAACCAAGAACACATCACGTGTAATTTTTTTACACAGCAGGAAAGTCAAAAATTAACGAAAAAATCAAGTTATTGCTGTTTATTTCATTAATTAATTTAATTCATACTAAGTCCGAAAAATACACGTGATCTTGGAAGGGGGGGGGGGGTTAACGTTATAATCACCAAATATCACCTAGGCGCAGAGGGGGGGTTGTCAAAAGTAGGACAAATATGATCACATGATTTCTGGACGAGCCCAAATCAGTACAAAACAATACAGAAACAAAGAATAAGGTATCGTGTGATCCATGCATATCGCGGTCATGGTGATGGCGACATCGGTGAGTGCTACCTACTTATTTACATGTGTGAAGTCGGTGCCACCTTAAATAGTTCCAAGCCGAATAGGTAGGCAGAAAGACTAGGTCCACTTTTGCCACGCTGCCACACATAAACATAACGATGTTATGATGGGAGCGTGGGTGGTGGCGCGGGCTGAGACACCGACTTCGACATACATCCCCTTGCAAAAAAAGTCGGGCGTCTATTGTTTTTCAGATTTTTAGGCATTAAAGCTTAGAGAGTAAGCTTTTACGCACACAAAATTCAAAAACCATGGGAGCCCGTTTTTTTTGCAAGGGGGTATATAAATAAGAAGGTAGCACTCACCGAAAAATAATTTTAATTTAACATTTCTAAAGTAGGGTAGTGAATTGAAGGCGATTCTATTATTTATTTTGTTTAGCTTTTATTCATCCTAACCTGGGGCCTAACCACGACGTCTATATGCGATTCAGTTCTGACTCAGTTCAGGTGCTAGCTGTCATTTTTAACATGGATCTGACAGCAAGCGAACCTAAACTGAATCGAGATTGAATCGCATTACCTACCTACTAATACCACTTGTTATTATTTTTGTATGTACTTACTTAACTAACCTCTATGGATTCTGTCCGAATACAAATAACTTTATTTCGCTTGAAATATGGTACAAAAGGTGTTAAAATACGATAATGGTTAACATATTTCACCGCATCTGGCATGCAAAATGTCACAACTTCCAAGTAAACTCAAAATTTTACATTATAATTATCAAATATCACCTAATTTATTATTGATAATGTCACCTAAATAATTATTGATCACAGGAAGAAAAGTATTCGGCAACTGAGTAGAAACTCTTTAACACTAGCCAAGCCTTAAGTTTTCGCTTAAACATTCCCAAAGGCAATTGTTTGACATCATCACTTAGCCTATTATATATTTTAATTGGCATGCAAAAGGTGTTTCCGAAATAAAAGTTTTTTTTTTATGAAGACGTCATGTAACCTCAGCTGAAATATTCCGGGAAAATTCGTAGAGATCTTGCACAAAGAAAGAAGTGTGGTTTAGGGCCTGTTCCACACTCCGTCCCAGTCCCAGTCATCTTAAGTGTCATTTATCTATGACGTCTGTTCCGTAGTAATAAATAGAGACCTCGTCATAGTTAACTGACACTTTTTAACCGAACGATTTAACCCAAAGTTGCCAGTCTGTCTTCTCGTTGGTCTGCGCATGCGTCGCGAGTTATCAGCGGCTTAAGTCCCCGATAGCGGTATGACTCACTCTTTTTTTAAGAGTCGCCATTAGGGTCCTAGTGGGCCCTCCCTGGGTCCCACGGAGAAACGAGAAAACCACAAGCCCAAAGAGAAGGGTCATCTATAACAGAAAGAAAGAAAAAAATCATTTATTACCTACCTTTTAAATGACACACATACAGGGTGTGACCTTATAACATGTCCATGTACAATATGGAAGAACCAGTATGGTTTACTGAGATGACTGTTTATTAGGGTTGACAATATTTTTGGCTTTGATATTTTAGTTTCGCTTTGACCAGTAGAGACTTTATACATCTCTAGTATAGACCAATGTAATTTAAGGTACGGACTTAACTTAGGGACCTTTTACATCCCTTTTATAAAATGTATTAATTGTATTATAGGTAAGTTAAGTAGAATTTAAGTACTATTGTAAATCTATTTTATTTTGAAAAAATGACTTTCTGCCAAGTTTCTTGCGGCGCATTCTTCTTGGCAATGATGGTCTTTCCGAATGCGCTGGTAGATTCAAAAAAAGACATGTAAAAGAGCCCTCGGCGGCCTATTTGCAAAATAAACTTTTGACTTTTGACTTTTGACTTTTACTTTTACACGGTATTTTGTAACACGATGTATAGAGCGAAAATTGTAATAATTATATAAAATTAATTGTATAAAACGAAACATAAAACACAGACATGAAAATAGATCATCAGTGTATTAATGAGCATAATAATAAGATTAATAAACTAATAAACTTTTATTTAACGTGCAATGTAGGTATGTGTGTATGTGTGTCCGGGTGGAATATTGTATCTCAGTTTTGAAACAGATATCTTCAACCGATGAGCTGAAATTTTGTAAAAACGGATCCCTATTACTAAGACTCCACTGGCCGTCTGTCTGTCTGTATATCGGTCTGGCAACAGGCTAACATGCTTATTGGCAGGCAGATTAAATATATTTTTCACATGTGAAACGAAGCCATGATGACATGATAATGATGATGTCATGTCGAACGAAGTATGGCATCGTCGCGCCACATCACCCGACGTCGCTGGCGACACGTGTCACCACATTTTGTCCCCTGGTGTATCCGTCCGTGGCTTACAGCCTTATTAATAAAAAGTTAGAGGCTCGCTATAAGCTCGCTATAGGACCGATGCAAAAAAACATTATTCATAAACGTCAATTAGCGCTAATCAGTCCTTCAAGGGTCTGTTAAGTCTTCCGAAAGTTAGCGGGCCGTAGACCCTACTTTATCTCTTTGCTAACTCACAAAATGGCCGCCACAAATGTGAACAGCTGATTTTGGCAAGAGCAAAACCATACGCAAGACAGTTTTTTTTGTTTTAAATTTTTATTCCCTCCGGGAAAGGCAAAGGAAACTAGATCCACACTGCCTAGTCTGTCGTGTTAATTCGCTGGTTTCCCGCTAATTCGCTGCCACTGCTGTCATTTTTTTTTAATTCACTAAAAGGCCATTTTTGGTCTATGATTTGTCAAGGTGACAACATAACGCGTCTAATCCATCCATCAGCAGCTCATTAGCTAACAGACTGCTAGCAAACGTTTATGAATCATACTTTTTAACAACTGTCAAATAAGCTTAATCAGTCTGTTAACCAATAGACTGATCAAACCTCAATTAAGGTTTTTTATGAATAAGGCTGTTAATCATCGGCACTAAGTACGGAACCTCCGATGCATACGAAAGCTCTCGCCGCTGATCAGCCGCCGTCTTCGCGTTAAGTGGCGAGCTTAAAGCTTATCGCGTGCTTTACTCCGTTTAGCGAATGACGACGCCTGTCAAACCTTCAAAAGCATAACATACAATATACATACATATACGTGCCGGCACGTAAGTCTAGCAATGACGAGTCACGTGGAGGGGATCTGACCCTCTAGTGTAAGTTTTCGCGTATAAAAACGTCTCGAACGCGTTCACGTAAACGTCTCAATTACTATGGAATAATTGGCAGCGCCACTTGCGGATCGAAACGGCAACAAACTGTCTCATAGTATTTGACATTTTAACGCGAACACGTTCGAGACGTATTTTGTGACCGAAGACTTACACTAAGCATACTGCGCACCCATATTTTATACTTCTGTGCATACAAGGTCATCGCTAGACTTACGTGCCGGCACTTATACATAAATCACGTCTTTATTCTTTACAGGGTAGACAGAGCCTAAGGTAGCAAGACCTAAAACCCGTTAGCATGATTGTGGGATTATAGGTGGACAGGGGAATCAAAATATGGGTTGCTAGCATCGCCTATAACATGATTCCTAAAATTTTAGCTCATCCCCTCGATGGGCTTTTACCATCTGCGCGGGAAGAGATGCAATTGTACATTCTTTTCATTAACTTGCAACGTATGTATGTAGGTTAGTATGTGTGTCCGGGTGGAATCTTGCGACTCAATTTTAAGGCAGACATCTTCAACCGATTGAGCTGAAATTTTGCATACTTGTGTAAGTCGAATGACAATGCAATAATCTGGCAGTGGAGTTCTGGTGGTCCAGCTAGGACCATCTCCGCAGGAGGGAACTCTTCAACGGTTGGTCTGATTGACTTGAAAATTGCCAAGGATAGTCTCCGCTGAACTCTTCAACGGCTGCTCCGATTGACTTGAAAATTGTTACACATTATGTAGGACGGATGACAATGCAAAGCAAAAGTACAGTCTGCAATAAGAACTTGAAAATGATTTTTGAAGTGAAAACTTCCTTACCGGCGCTGAGCGCTTCTTCGGATTGATAAAAATGTTAAACTCGCGTCAGGCGTAAGACGGAGGGAGAATTAAAAATCAAACGAACTTACCAAGTGAAGTTCGATGTTAATTGTGTGAAGATGTGTTGGTCCAAGACGTCCGATAATTCTTGATTTGTAGTAGACTCATCGTGTCGCCATTTACCACGTCTATTGAAAGCTTAACTTGAAAACGAAACGTTTCTTACGGTATCTGGAACGCTCCCGCGCAGAAATGTCATTTATTTAAAGCTTTTATTTCACGACCTGTAACTCAAGGGTACTTAAACAACGGTTTAATGGGCCGGGAGGGAGTGTGGACGTCTTGGACCAACACATCTTCACACAATTAAAATCGAACTTCACTTGGTAAGTTCGTTTGATTTTTAATTGTGTTCGAGTGTTGGTCCAAGACGTCCGATAATTCTTGATTTGTAGGATGTTCAAAGAGTCGTGAAATAGAACAAAATGCAAGTTTTATGTAAAAATGTTTGTATGTAGGTATTTTCAATCACAATTGTCATACATGTTATGAATTATTGATAATTTTAAATAATCAGCTATAACATAATCTCAGTCTTCTTTTTCATTATTATTGATAACATTTTTTAACAAAACTAGGTTCCTTGGTACCCTAATCACATATTAAAATTAAGAATTGTTTCAGCAAACAAAGAAAGTTTTACAACTGGCCTATTGTAAAACCTTGCAAACACTGAAGAGGTTTCACCCCAACCTGCCGCTTTTCGAATAGTATCTATATTGAGGCCCTTCGCTTTAGCCTTAGATGACGCAGCGTGCCTTGTGCTGTGCGATGTAAACACTTCAGTATCTAAGCCGCTCTTGGTCATCATTTCTTTGATCCAACGGCTAATAGTTTGGGAGCCTATACTCGCGTAAGGTTTTTTGAAACTAATAAATAATTTACCCGAATTATGAGATCGCAGATTTTTTGTAACTTGAATATAGTCTGTTAATGCTTGTGCGGGGCAGACTTCAGGTTTTTCCGAAAAATATGGAATTATTAAGGCAGGTTGAGCTGAACCAGCTTTTGATGTTTTTATGAGATCAGTTATTTTAATTATAATTTTTTCTTTAGAACATACAATATTTTCTAATCTTATTAAACTAAGTGTTTGAACCCTGTGCGCCGTTACTAAGGCTAAGAGTGTTACTAATTTTTTAGTTAACATTTCTAAAGAAATATTTTCATTAGGGTACAGACTACTTAAAAAAACTAACACAGTGCTAGGATCCCATGTAATATCATATTTGGGAGCACTTGGTCTTAATCTAAATACTCCTTTGAAGAATCTTTTTATGAGTTCGTTGGACCCAACCTCTGGTCCGATAATTAATGATATGGCTGAACGGCATGAATTTAAACTGCCATATTTAAAACCATTATTGTACATGATTGTTAAAAATTTTAATATATCTGGAATACTTGCGCTGTAACAGTCTATGCTATTATTTATACAGTATGTCCACCATGACTTCAAACATGAGTTATATTGTGACATGGTTTTATCGGCTAATGAAGCTATCATTACTTCGATGGACACATCAGGAACGCCCTTGGCACTCAGTGCTTTCCTGATAAGACCCCTGCAACCAGGGTAAGCCGCATGTGAAGCGGGTGAGGCGAGCTGTTGGCAAACGTTAATAAATGCTTATTTGGATAGAAATAAATAGCTTCAGAACATAACATCTTTTTAAACAAAGGGTACCAAGGTTGGGTTGGCCAGTAGGGTGCAACGACTATACCTGAAGCTTTATCATTCACTATTTTTCTAAGAGTTTTAAGTAACATTGAGAAAGGAGGAAATGCGTAAAAAAAATAATCTGTCCATGGAATGGTAAAGGCGTCTATTGTAAAGGCATCCGGATCGTTTTTCCAAGATATAAACATGTCACATTTCTTATTGGCTCTAGACGCAAAGAGATCTATTTCGGGTTCCCCGAAGGATGATATTATTTGTTGATATGCATACTCAGCCAACTCGAATTCTATGTTTTCCTGGGCCTTTCTAGATTCCGCGTCAGCTATGTAGTTGTCTTTGGACTGGATGTAAGAGGCAAAAATGAAAATGTTTCTCTCCTCACACCATTGCCAAATATCCCTTGCTAGACTGTTAAGATGGACAATTTGTACTCCGCCCATACGATTTATATAAGATATTGCCGTGGTGTTATCGATTCGGAGAAGTATTTGACAATTGTTGTAGTTGTATGCATAAGTTCTAAGTCCTATGAAAGCAGCTAAAAGCTCTAAGTAATTAATATGGTGTTTTGACTCTTCTAATGACCATGGACCGCCTAGGGAGTTGTCGTTGCACGCTACTCCCCAACCTGTTCGAGAAGAATCAGAGTATATTACTAATTCATAGTGGTCCGATTGAATGTTGTTACATGGTGTTTTATTTTTTTTTAACCACCATTCGAAATCTGTTCTCAGATAGTCTGGCAATCGCATAATTTGATTGTAGTTGTCATTTTTAAGCAAATTTAGGTATTTTAATCTTTCAAAAAGCTTGGTATGAACCCATCCGTATTTAACAGCAGGGCAAACAGATGTGAGAAGGCCTAACAGGTGAGCAAATTCCCTTATTTTACATTGTTTTTTATTGTAAAATGATAATAGTTCCTGTTCAATTTTTGTACATTTTTCAGGTGGTAATTCTATTGTCATATCTATGGAATTTAAAATAAAACCTAAAAATTGGCATCTCTGTGATGGTGTGATAAGACATTTTTTATAATTTATAGTGAAACCTAGTTGTTCTAAAAGGTTAATCACCTTTTTTGTTCCGTCTTTTGCCTCCTTAATGTTGTCAAAGATTAAAAGTATATCGTCAAGATATACAGAACATGTAATGCCCTGAAATCGAATGTGTTCGATGACAGGCTTCATGACCTTAGTGTAGAGGTAAGGTGCTGTGCATAACCCAAAAGGTAAGACATTGAATTCATACAATTTGTTTTTCCATTTAAAGCGGAGGTATTTTCTGTAACTTTTATAAATACACAGAGAAAAATATGCATCCTTGAGATCTAATTTTACCATAAAACAGTTAGCTGTAAGTAGTTTTGTGGCAGTTCGGATATTCTCTAGTTTAAAATGAGATGTTTGCATGAATTTATTTAATTTTTTTAAATTTAAGATAAACCTCTTATCTCCATTTGGTTTTGGTGCCAAAAAAATGTGTGATAGGAATTGATTCTTGGTTGGTTGACATTCAGAAATAGCATTTATTTCCAGAAGGTGTGCAACTGCTTTTTGCATTTCCATAGCTGCATCTCCCTTTAAATCATTATTTGGAAAGGAATCTTGGTATGGCGTGGCTGAGAAAGGCAGTTTATAGCTTTTTACCCAAGACAAAACTGTTTTATCACCAGTTATTTTTGACCAGTTATGGTAGTGGGATGCTAAAAGTTTTACCTTTAAGTTTTCCTGTGTGGTGGTCCGCCCCTCCTTAGGGGGGCTGAGCCTCGCTGGGGGGCAGGCTTGCTGTGGTTTTTCCTGTTGTAGGGGGGCTGCCTGCCCGCGCTCGGTGTGTATTGCTGCGGCTGGGACTTCCGAGGCGGGCCCCGGTAGTTTAAAGTAGCTGGCTTGGGTTGCGTTTGATTATACTTTATTTCCCCTCCAGTTTTGTTGATTGCCTTTCCTGCTTTTAGATCTTCAGCAAGGTTCTCACCGAATATATATTTTCCAACCTTTGTGTTACTCACAATATCCTTTGTGCTTTTATTTAAGGCAAATTTTAATAGATGTCTGCGTGACATTGATTCTGTATGGAACAAATCGCATAAGATGCGTCCCGCATCACTGATGACTTGAGTTGCCTCGGTGCACTCTTTGTTTCTGATACCACTCTTTATTAAAATGTCCACTGCCTTTCCAATACAGGCCGTTGCTTGGCCCAAACAGTTTTGTTGTTGCTCCAGAATTTTGTCTCTTTTTAGGACTTGGTCAGAAATAGCCGCTTTGATTTCTGGATTGAGTTTTGGAGGTTCCAAAAATTGGCAATTCTCTGGCACGGAATACTTTTTTATCAATTCAGACTTCGACTCTTTTTCTAAGCCATTTGTAACGATGTGGCTCCATCGTGTTGTAATATCTTTGTGTATTTCCTCAGCATACACTTTTTTGTTTGGGTCTTCTCCTAATATTTTTAATATGTCATCATCCAGGGCTGGAATCTGTAGAGACTCTCCTTCTGAAGTCTGAATTGTGGTGGCTAACTCAGATTGAGTTGTTGTCTCCTCAGTAGACTCTTTCTCACTATACTCAGTAGTTGATGCGTGTATTTCATCATTCTCTTCATTATCCTCGTCTAAAATATACATACAATAATATAGTTTAGCAAGCTTAGTTGCAAGTGCAATGCGAGGAAAAAAAAGAAAGAGAAAAAGGAGATAAAAAAAGGTTAGAGATAAACCACAAGAACAGCACTCTAAGATGCTATCACAGGAGTGAATCCGCAAACCTTATACACGAAATGGTTCGGGGTATGCCACACGAATGGAACTTTCAGTAGATACCACCACACGAGCGTACCCGCCACCCTTTACTTTGTCGGTTGGGATTTACCTCAAGAATAACACTCACGGTGTTATCACACGAGTAAAAACCACAAACCTTATTAGTTTTTCATCAAAATTTAAGTCATTTCATTCGTGACTTGGCTTTTTAAGTTTCCGTGCGGTGAAAAGATGATTTCATAACCTTATTTCCGCCATAACAGCAAAGCAACAAACGTGATGCAATAATATGGCCGCATGGTATTATTCGTAAAGAAAAACACAGAAAAAAGAAACAACAAGACCCCAATATCAAACAGTTTAAGCATTAGTTGCTGGAAATTGTATTTCAATAAGTATTTATTTACCTTCAGAGTCACTTGAACTGTACCGCATTCTCTTGGTGAATTTTTTAAATAATGCATACAGTTTTTCGTCGTCCTCGTCGTATCTTCTTTTTTTCTTGTGTTTCCCCATATTTTATTCTTACAAGACACAATCGCACTCAAACTTATTATTATTTATTAATAAAATTCCGACCGCGGAAGAAAAAACGTGGTAATTTTTCGGCACGAAAAAATCGAATGACATTTCTGCGCGGGAGCGTTCCAGATACCGTAAGAAACGTTTCGTTTTCAAGTTAAGCTTTCAATAGACGTGGTAAATGGCGACACGATGAGTCTACTACAAATCAAGAATTATCGGACGTCTTGGACCAACACTCGAACACAATTTAAGTACGGTCGCCCAAATAAGTGGTCTACCACTTTTCTTCCAACTTCCTATCAAATGAAAATGTCGCTAAAGACGAACTTTCAAGTTGACAGCCTGTCTTATCGACGTTATATATTGTGACGTGCAAAGGAATTTTAACCTGTGTGGTAGACCACATATTTGGCTGATGGTACCAGGATTGTTGTGGACTCAAACACAAGGGTTCAGATATGAGATTATAATTCACCAATTTTACAGCGTAGCAAATTTTAGACATACAAGTACAAAGTTATTTTCGTTACTAAGGCAACTGAGTACGTCACACTCCCGGGCGAGGAAAGCCGGGAGGCTACCTTATAATTAATTTAAAATATAGTCGAATAAGTGCTGTGGCAGTCTTACGGCTCGTTTCGGTCTTGCCTTAAGGCCGTCGTCAGTCAAAACATTAGTGTCAGTCGCCGTCCGAGTCGTGTCGTTGTCAGTCGAGTGTTGTCGGTCACGTATTTCTAATGGAAAAAGTCGTTGTACAGGCCTGATTCGAGTCCCAGCAGCAGTACGTACTTGTGCCACTCGCGAAACGCCGTCGGCACCTGGGAACAAGTCTTCAACGACAGCCAGTGGCCACGTCACCCGCTTATTCTCAGTTTCCATCAAAACTATGTCACCTATTTGAAGAGGCACCTGATTTATTCGATCGCCCTTTTGTATGAGCGCGCTGATGTATTCATCCTTGAACCGTCTTCGCAGATCTTCGCGTAGATTTTGACAATATCGATGTCTCATGTTTAAAATCCTTCCATCGACTTCATCTAAATCTGCTATAGGTTGGGACGGCAGCGGCTGGCTGAACATAGCAGGTGTTAACGGCTGTAGCTCCTTTTGATTGCCTACATACGTAAGGGGCCTGCTGTTCATAACTGCCTCGCAATCACAGAGTACCGTCTGCAACTCAACTAGTGTAAGTGACGCTTTCCCTAAAACCCTGCGTAGGATTTGTTTCAGAAACCCAATAATTCTCTCATAAAACCCTCCCCACCACGGAGCAGCTGGAGGCAAGAAGTTCCATTTTATCCTAGTGATAGAGCAGAATCTTTGAATTTCATCCCAATTCAGGGTTCCAAACGCATTGTCGAGTCCTCGGAAATTGGTAGCATTATCGCTAAATAATTGCTCTATCTTGCCTCGCCTTGCGACAAAACGTCTTAAAGCCATCAAAAATTCGCCCGTAGACAGAGACTCAACCACTTCTAAGTGTACTGCACGATATGTAGCACATGTAAACAATACTATCCATGCCTTGGATCCAGATCGAAGTATTAAAGGGCCTGCAAGATCTACGCCCGAGAATTGAAACGCCGAGCTACCCTCCATACGTTCGATAGGTAATACACCAGTGGGCGCTTGGCATCGTTTCGTTTTAAATCTCTTACACCTTATGCATAGATGTATGACATTACGAACCAATTTTCTTATCCCAACAATCCAAAAAGTTTGGCGTAAGCTATTCAGCAAAGTTTGGGCTCCGGCGTGCTTCAACTCGACGTGACGCCATTCTACAAGGCGCCTGACCATCGCGTCTGATCCTGGTAGCACTATAGGAAACTTAAAATTGTAATTTTCATTTCCCAGGGATAGCTTTGTATTTATGCGTATAATATTTTTGTCATCGACAAAAGTTTGTAAGTTTTTATTACTGAGTAAACAATCTTTGTGTTTTTGTTGAATCAACCTAATGAGTACATTTTCAGCGTATTCAAACTCATCATATGTCAGTTCTCTAGTTGCTGATTTTTTCGTTAATCGAAGCATCCAGCATAACATTCTGACAATTTTAACATAACTTGAAAAGTATGTAAGCCTATCTATAATAGGTTCTTCTTGTATAAGCATCGCAACTGTACCAGAATTCTTCCGTTCGTCTTCGACCTCCGTGGAGTTGGTTATGAAGTCCGTAGTTGGCCAACTATGTTCGTCTAGCAGTAACCATGATGGTCCGTCCCACCAACGGCTTTCGATGAAACCTTTAGGGTTCACACCTCTGGAAGGTAAGTCTGCGGGATTTAAATGACCAGGTACGTGCCTCCAGGCAGAAGAAGAGCTTATGCTTTTGATCTCCTTTACCCGATTATTTACAAACACGCTCCACGGACCCTCGCTCTTAATCCACGTTAAGACGACGCTAGAATCTGACCAGTAATACACAGCGCAGTTCGGAATCGCTAAAGATTCGATCGCAGTAATTGACAGTCTACTAGCAAGTGTAGCAGCGATCAATTCTAGTCTCGGAATGGTAATTTGCTTCACCGGCGTTACTCTCGCCTTAGCTAAGACAAGACTTATGTTAACTTGCTCGCCGAATTTGGTTCGCAAGTAAATGCAGGCTGAATAAGCTTCCTTGCTTGCGTCACAAAATACGTGTAAAGAGGAATCGCACTCTTTTATGGGAGCACATGTAAGGCGCCTCGAAACGGTACAGTCACTTATAAGGTAAGCTTGTTCTAACCATTTTCTAAATTCTTTAGCCAAGTCTTCAGGTAATTCTTCGTCCCAGGTAAGTTTTCTACACCACGACTTTTGTAGTATCATCTTTGGAACAATTGTAGTCGGGCAGATAACACCAATAGGATCGAAAACCCTTTGAGCTGTCGACAATAACGTCCGTTTTGTTAGCTTTTCAGCCAAATTTTTCAAATCGACGTTACATTGTAGAGTGTCTTTTTTGACATTCCACATTACTCCTAATATTGAGGTATTTTCTACATTCTTATCTACCATTATAGGACTTGAAATCCAGCCTCTAAGGTCGAACATACCATTGTGCATTACTTCTTTCGATTCGCTAACAAATTTTTCCAATTCTTCCTCCGATTCCAGGCTTGTGACGCAGTTATCAACATAAAACGATTTCTTCAACTTCATCGCCGACTCTTTCAGATTATCTGCACAGTTGTCCAAATGATGATTGATTGTTGCTACCAGATGGAACGGGCTCGACGTCACTCCAAATACAACTCGTCTGTGACGATAAGTGACCAACGCTCTGTTTCTTTCGTCATTTGTGGACCACCATAGGAATCGCAGGTAATCACGATCTTCCGGTACAATCGAGATCTGAAGAAATGCCTTCGCTATGTCAGCTGTCACTCCAATTTTGTTTTTCCTGAAATTTATTAAAAGATTAGGAATTTGCTCGAGAAGATTTATACCTTTTTCTAAGCACGAATTTAAAGAAATTCCGTTCCTATCTTTAGCCGACGCATCAAATACCGGACGCAACTTAGTAGTCAAACTAGACTCTTTTATAACCGGGTGATGTGCCATGTAATGGCCTTGAATGGACTGATCTGGTGCCACTTCAATTATGTTCAGCTGCAACCATTCACGGAAAACTTTATCATAATCAGCGGTCTTACCTAATTGTTTGAGGCGTTTCATGGCAGAATCCAATCTCTTTTTAGCCAGATCGTAGTTCACTTCGGGACGTGGGACGTCTCGCCACGGCAAACTGACCTCATACCGACCTTCTTCATTGATCTTGACATTTTCTTTAAAAGCTGCAAGGACCTCAATATCGCGGATGGATTTTGTTGCTTGTTCCGCAGGATCTCTGATGCCTAGAGCTTCCAAAGTCCATAACTCTGAAATATCAACTTTAGTGAGACAATGAAGGGTCGTCGTAGTCGCGTTAGTCATGAAACTGTGAACCCCCGAAATGGTACCCTGAATAGTCCAACCCATTGTTGTCTTTATTGCGGTCAAGTTATTCTCTAGTTGTACAAATTCACCGGTAAGAAGTGAACCAGAGAAGTCAGCACCAATCAGTAAACTTACGTCGTCAGGAGCGTCAGTAGAGTCATGCAATACGATGCCGCGTTGACACAGTTGCCCTAATAAAACACTAGACTTTAGCTTAGGTAAAAAACTACAAATAACATTTTGCTCTAAAACATGTAAATTCATAGAAAAATCGTCGTCGAGATTTTTGACGGATATGTCATAAACATGACATTTTTCCTTTTTTGTCTCGATCCCGCCGAACAAACTATGAGTTACAGTCTCGTTGCATGTAGGTTTCAAGCCAAGTTTTTGTGCTAAATCCTTCTTTATGTAAGAACGTTGGGCACCACTGTCGATAAGTGCGCGTACAGCCGTCTCTTTCTTGTCATGTGCAATCTTCACTATTACAGTTTGCAACAAGGTTGTTGATGCAGATTTTGTGTGGCACGACAAGTTACTCTCTTGCTGTTTATTCTGACTATTCTGTGTATCGGTGTTTTTTTCCGCTAATTCTGTGCACAATATTGTAAAATGCCGTTTTTGACAGAATAGACATCTCGGGAAACTTTTGCATTTTTTAGCAACATGATTGCTTTTCAGGCAAATTAAGCACGCTTTCTTGCTTTTGAGAAAATCCAGACGATCTTGAAGCGTCATCTTAGCCGCCTTGTGGCATTCTACGGCAGAATGATTATCTTTATCGCACCACACGCATGATGAACTGTTTTTCTTTCCTACTCTGTCTTGCTTGAACTCTGTTACAAAGCAGGCGGTGGGTGGCTTCGGTTCGGCTGGGGACATCTCGTTAAAATCTCGCCTAGCTAGCCGTATTCTTTCTTCCGACTCTACTTCTTGTTTTAAGAACAGCATAAGTTTAAACAGATTTCTGGTTTCCAGTTGACTGCGATGCCAGGCACGAAGTATTTCTTCTGGCAAAGCCGATTCGATCATGGGAAAAAGCATTGTGGCATACTTATCATTCGCCACGCCGAGTGTTTCGAGTGCTTGCAGATGCGTCTGAAGGTTATCATAAAGCGCGGTTAAATCACTTCCCGCTTCTTTGCGTTGCATCAGAGAAAGCAATCCCCGGACGTACGTCTCTATGAGCACGTCGTCGCGTGCGAATCGTGTCTTCAAAGCTTCGACTGCCTTGCCGTAATTTTCGGCACAAGGTGGATAACTCTCCACGAGCTGTCGTGCGGTGCTGTTCGGGGTCATGGACTGGAGAAGATACTGAAACTTATCGCAGGGGTCAATATTGGCGTCTTCATGTACCTTCTTAAACTGTCCCCAAAACTGCAGCCAGGACTTCACGTTGCCGTCGAACTTGCTTAGCTCCAACCTTGGCAATGTTGGCAGACGTTGCTTGCCGATTTTAGGCTTCTGACATGATTCGGCTGATCGTAACGAATTTGTACTGTTTGAGCGCGACAAATTTTTTGGGAACATCGATTTGACCTTGTGCCAACGTAATTTGTATAACATGGACTTATCTTGGTCTGCTTGAAATTGAGCTTCGTCGAAGTCCTCGGCCGCGCACCACTGATCCCTCACTGCCGCTTCTATCTCGAAGAGTTCGGAAGCGGTTTCCGACAAGAAATCGAAGAATTGACCGGCAGAGTCGTCCTCGCCTTCTATGGCCCTTTCCGTCTTGTCAGCAAGGGTGGTGAATTCTCTCCGCAACTGGGTACGCTTGCGTTTTAAATCCATGCTTTATTGAATTTTTAATGTCACGGTCGCCAGATGTTGTGGACTCAAACACAAGGGTTCAGATATGAGATTATAATTCACCAATTTTACAGCGTAGCAAATTTTAGACATACAAGTACAAAGTTATTTTCGTTACTAAGGCAACTGAGTACGTCACAAGGATATCAGAATCCTCTAAGAGCTTATTTTGAAATGCGAATGATGCTAGAGTCGGGTTTGATTTTTTGAAGTTTACGCTGATTTCACCGCTAGGGTGCGACCACACCGCCGCGTATACGCAGTGACGCGTCGTAGGCGTCACGTTTTCTCACCGTTTCTTCATACATTTTGTTGCGATTCCGTAACGTCACCGTTTTTTAAACGGCGGTGTGGTCGCACCATTAACGTATGTGCGTATGGCCTAGTGGTATAAGGTGAGGAATAAGGGTGCAACCACACTGCCGCTTAAAAAACGGTGACGTTACGGAATCGCAACAAAATGTATGAAGAAACGGTGAGAAAACGTGACGCATACGAAACGTCACTGCGTATACGCGGCGGTTTGGTCGCACCCTAAATGTGTGTTCTCTCAGGAGTCTCAGGTGACCAGTATGCTTAGTCTAAGTTTTCGGTCACAAAATACGTCTCGAACGCGTTCGCGTTAAAATGTCAAATACTATGAAAACAGTTTGTTGCCGTTTCGCTCCGCAAGTGGCGCTGCCAATTATTCCATAGTAAAGTAATTGAGACGTTTACGTGAACGCGTTCGAGACGTTTTTATATGCGAAAACTTACACTAGAGGCTCTGTTCAAAACCCGTGTGGATAAAGTTGTTTTTTTTCTTTTCCTTTTTTTGCGCGAGTGTGCGTGTGTGTAGTTTTCACTTCTGCCGGCACTCCCGGAGTGCTACCCGGTGTTTTTTTTTTTGACAGAAATTTATTCTTTTCAGGGACGGAACTCAAAACTATGGAGGGATACGGTACGGTAGCAAAATGTTAAAACATTTCAATGCCAAACTTTTGACCAAACACAATCTCCATGTTCCCGTTTTCTATTCAAGAATTTGTCTTTTCACACCTCGCCGCACCTCTGCCAAACACATCATACATCCAAACACTCCTTATCCCAACCACATAAAGCTCAGTATGCTTCCACTCAACTGCAAACGCTAACTCAACAATTAGCATACGCCATTATAACATTTGCGTACAAATTAGGATTTATTACCATCGTGTTAAGGTCTGTTGTTTGTGTGAGGGCGTTCTTGGTAACGTGGTAATTAATTTCGTATGGTCAAGTGCCACTTTCTGTCGTAAATTAAACAAAATGGCGGATCTAATAAGACAAATTATGTTGACTAATATCATTAAGTGGACGCATTTGTCTGAATTAGCGGGGAGTTATTGGATATTGACACGATCGAAGTTGTACACATACATAGGTACATACATAAACCACGTCTTTATTCCTTAAGCCTAGATCGGACTAGGCTACTATTTTAGTCAAGTAGCGAATACGACCGGATGGCCTAGTCACTAAGTATGTTTATCCGTTGTCTAGTGCCCATATTACAAGCCTTGCTTAGTTTGGAACTAGGTCAATTGGTGTTAATTGTCCCAAGATATTTATTATTTACTAGCGACCCGCCCCGGCTTCGCACGGTATACTATGCATGTATACACATTTATAAACCTTCCTCTTGATTCACTCTATCTATTTAAAAAAACCGCATCAAAATCCGTTGCGTAGTTTTAAAGATTTATAGTGCTTGGAATAACGAAAAACATAGTTCACTTCCGGATACCAGCACCAAATTTTTATATGTTACTAGGCATATCATCTGAACCCCAAAACCCTCATGTATGCGTGCGTTGTATAAGTAGGGTGTAATTTGAATTTTTCAAAACGCGGCGGCGGTCAATTTGATGACGTCATATCTGGTGACCCTGACACCTCAGAAACTGTCTCCCGGCAATTTTGTGGTCTAGATGATATGCCTAGTAACATATAAAAATTTGGTGCTGGTATCTAGAAGTGAAATGTTCCTACCCTTTTCGGACGTAAGGCCAGGCGCTATTAAGCATACATAGGGACATAGGGACAGAGAAAGCGACTTTGTTTTATACTATGTAGTGATTTATTTACAATATAGTAGGCCTGCAAACGTGTCATGGGCAGCAAAAACGATATTTGGGCATATAAATTACTCGCTACTAGACTTAAAAAAACACTTCAAAAATCGAACGCGATTCATTCGTATTTCAAAATAGTCGCTTAGAGGATCTGATATCCTGGTACTTAAACTCTCCCTCCGTCTTCCGCCTGACGCGAGTTTAACATTTTTTATCCATCCCAAAAAGTGCTCAACGCCGGTAAAGAAGTCTTCACTTCAATAAAAATCTAGCCTAGCGCGTTCGAGCCTTCACGGAGTCGACAAAGCCTAAGGTAACAAGACATAGAAGCCACGTTTAGGGCGTATAGTGGAAAGGGGAATCAAAATAGTAATAATAAATAAATAAATAAATAAAAAAATATCTTGGGACAATTGACACCGACCTAAAAAAAAAAAAAAAAAAAAACAAGAAATTATGACGAAGCTTGTGGCAGATAATACTTGTTTATTTTGATGAAGCTTAGTGCGGATGTGTTTTTTTTTTGTTTTTTTATTTGTAATAGATTTGAATCTGAAAAAATATAAAATATTGACCTAGTCCCAAACTAAGCAAAGCTTGTGATATGGGCACTAGAGAACGGATAAAAATACTTATATACTTATATATACTTACTTATATAGATAAATACATACTTAAATACATATTAAACATCCAAGACTCGAGAACAAACATTCGTATTTTTCATACAAATATCTGCCCCGACCGGGGATCGAACCCGGGACCTCAAGCTTCATAGTCAGGTTCTCTAACCACTAGGCCATCCGGTCGTCAAATCGCTTGCTAGCATCGCCTATGCACGACTCCTAAGATTTTCGTGTCCCTCGATGGGCTTATTCAGCGGGACGAGAAGCAACTGGTATTTGTATTCTATGCTATATCTTTGCTACCAGCCAGCATGTATAGGAAGTCATTGAAGGCTTTTGTTGTTGTTCAGCATTTATGTTACGGTACTAATGGTTTGTTTAGGTGTCCACCGCGCTAGTCCGGCCACCAAGCAGCGCTGGCTGTGTTCCGACGTGAAGAGTAGAACAACCAACGAAATTACTACGTATTCCCTCTAGGCTGACAACGCATTGTGATCCTCTGGTGTTGCGGTGCGAGTGTCTTTGGGAGGTGACGCTCACTTACCAACACCCATTGCTCGGTGACAATCCAGATCCCGACATAAGTGTCTTCTGTTGGTGACTAAAATCGGGTACTCACCGTTGCAAATTGCAGTACCTAACCAAAAACCCTGGCAGGCTCGCTAGCCATTGTCTAACTCGCTCGCAATCGCCATCGTGTTCATTTTGACAGTTCTTGTATGAATGTGACAGCTAGCTGATTCCGATGCCAATTGACAGCCCATACATGAACTGTCAAAATGAACCGATGGTGATCGCGAGCGAGTTACGTAATGAGCCAACAGGTCAAATCTAGCAAGTCAATTTTGACCCACTTCTAACTGTCAGATTGACTTGAAATTTGGTACGCATGCGCAGGATTGATGACAATGCAGGTACAGTCAACAAAAAAGCTTGTATTAAAAAAAAATTGACAGAAATAAAATTCAGTCCATTTCTTTATGTTTCTAAACTCTCCATTAAAATGCCAGACGGCCAAATATTTAGACACGCCATATATCAGTCCGTGTGTATGTGGCGGGTAACTGCGAAATTATTCAAATGTTGAATTTAAAGGATAATTTATTGTAGAAATCAATGAGGCGAGAGTTTGTGTGTTTTTAGAACGGCGCTATGCTGCAGATAGCCAAACTATCTTACTAATACATATTATAAATGCGAAAGTTTGTGACGATGTGAGTGAGTGTGTATGTTTGTTACTTCTTCACGCTAAAACAACTGGACGGATTTGGATAAAATTTGGAACGAAGATAGCCTGGAAAATAGCATTTTTCCCGGGGGATAGCCATAGACATGTCAATTGCTAATTCTACGTCGACGAAGTCGCGGGCAGAAGCTAGTCATAACATAAATATCATGGAACAAATTACACCAATTGACCTAGTCCCAAACTAAGCAAGCTTGTAATATGGGGCCTAAGCCCATACGACAATTGTTGGTGACAAGTGTCAATTCTGTTTACACTACAAACTTGACGAGAACTCCAGTCCGTGGACGACAACGCGACAACTTGTCGAATGGTGAAATAGGGACCAGGCAACGGACAAACATACTTACATACTTCAGGTTAGCTGGAAGAGATCCCTTCTTAGGGATAAGTTCGCCTTTGTACTATTTTCTGTGTACTTATTTCTGTATTTTTAATTTTTTTGTGCAATAAAGAGTTTACATACATACATATACATACATACATACATACATCACGCCTTTATTCCTTATGGGGTAGACAGAGCCTAAGGTAACAAAACCTTAAGGCCATGTTTACCATGATTGTGGGCGTATAAGTGGAAAGGGGAATCAAAATAGTAATAGGTTGCTAGCTCTCCCTCCGTCTTACGCCTGACGCGAATTTAATATTTTTTACCCATCCAAAAAGTGCTCAGCGCCCCTAAAGAAGTTTTCACTTCAAAAAATAAAAACATCATTAATTATGCACAAAGGCGAACTTATCCCTATAAGGGATACCTTTGTTTGATGATGAAAAAATCTGAGAGACTATCGGCCTTATTCATAAACAATCCTTAATTGAGGTTTGATCAGTCTATTAGTTAACAGACTGATTAAGCTTATTTGACAGTTGTTAAGAAGTATGATTCATAAACGCTTGCTAGCAGTTTGTTAGCTAATGAGCTGCTGATGGATGGATTAGACGCGTTATGTTGTCACCTTGACAAATCATAGACCAAAAATGGCCAATTAGTGAATTAAAAAAAAAACGACAGCAGTGGCAGCGAATTAGCGATAAACCGAAAACATGGCTTCAGCCCAACTAGACAGACGAGGCAGTGTGGATCTAGTTTCCTTTACCTCTCCCGGAGGGGATAAACTTTAAACAAAAAAAAACTGTCTTGCGTATGGTTTTGCTCTTTCCAAAATCAGCTGTTCACATTTGTGGCGGCCATTTTGTGAGTTAGCAGAGAGATAAAGTAGGGTCTACGGTCCACTAACTTTCGGAAGAGTTAACAGACCCTTGGTGGACTGATTAGCGCTAATTGACGTTTATGAATCATGTTTTTTTGCATCGGTCCTATAGCGAGCCTCTAACTTTTTATGAATAAGGCTGTGTATCTTCACTACAGCGCACCGCCATCATTTTCTTATAGGTATTTTTTTTACGCGACCGCCAGCGTCGCACAAGTCAATTACTAAAATGCAAATGGCCGCCAATAACCATCACAACCTCGTATCTTGCCGCTTTTAACTACCCAAATACAACCGTATGCTAAAGTGATACAGTCGTTATTGTAACAACACAAACCGGGTCATACGAGGTTGGGAGAAACGGCCGAGGTGTTGCCATCTCCAAATTAGTAGATAACTGTATTTGGTAGGTTTAGGCGACATTTCGCTAAAAAGGTTATTTGTCAGTTCACAGTTAGGAAAAGATTTATACAGAGACATCCTTAGCAGTTTTTGTCTTTGGTTTTTATTACATGCTTTTATTTAATTTGCAATGTACCTATTAGAGGTGGGCCGACTACTTGGCGACTAGTCGGGAAAACCGATTATTCGGCATTATTTATAGTCGGCGAATAGTAGGCGACTATTCGGCAAAATATGACGACTAGTCGGTTGGTATTTACTTTTTAAAAAGGGCGCATAAATAAAACCACGGTGACTAAATTAAATGTCTTCTAAAGCAACGACTGAAAGCAAAATAAAAAAATACTTAGAAAATCTGCAAAAACATGGTAAGTTGAAATCAAATGTAGCAAAATGAGTTAGATTTGACCCGCAAACATGCTCAAGTGCTGTCAATTAGCCGAAGGCGGACAATTTTATCGAAACGGCTGCAGAAATAAAGCGATTTGACGAACGCACACAATGATCGGCAATGCCGAATAGTCGGCCGACTACCTATTCGGCATTTTTGCAACCGACTAGTCGGCAAAAGCTGTAGTCGGCCCATCACTACAATGTATGTATGTATGTGTGTCCGGGTGGGATCTTGCGACTCAATTTTGAAGCAGATGTCTTCAACCGATTGAGCTGAAATTTTGTATACTTGTGTAAGTCGGATGACAATACAATAATCTGGTAGTGGAGTTCTGGTGACCCAGCCAGTCACCAGAGCCCCAGAGTAATCGTGCAGGTTTTATTTTATTTATTTACTAGCTTCTTCCCGCGACTTCGTCCGCGTAGAAATAGACTTACATTAGACAGCTCTGATTTTTCGCATGTTTATCGCTAACCCGCGGGAACTATGCAATTTTCCGGGATAAAAAGTAGCCTATGTGTTAATCTAAGATACCAGCTATCTCCTTTCCAAATTTCATCCAAATCCATCCAGTAGTTTCAGCGTGAAGAAGGAACAAACATACACACTCACATCGCCACATCCATCCATCCATCCATCCTCACAAACTTTCGCATTTATAATATTACATAGTAGGATTGCGATCATGTCCATTTGTACAATTTTGTAAGATCTTATAATAATTAACATGTCAGTCATGACACCCCGTCTGGGCACTGCAATTTTTCTTACATTCGAATTTATAAGATATTCAAAAAGATCTAAATCAATAATAATCAAAAATTAAATCAAAAATAATAAATAATAAATCATCGCATTGAATTCGCAAAACAGTAAGTAATAATAAATGAGTAATGTACTTAGAACTTTACATGGAATTAAATATTGTATATTGGACATATTATAGACATTGGGACACATAATTTAAATTTTAGAATAATAATTATAATAATAATAATATTTGCATGCTAAAACTAGCTCAGTATGTGTACTAATTGAGATTTAAACTAAGACTATTGTAATCCACACTTATTGCGAATAAATGAATCTGAATCTGAATCTGAATTTGATAAATACAAAATACAACCACAGCAATAACGTTCACCACCAGTTCGCCTATGTAATGTGTATGCTACAATGACGAGTCATGCCTGTTCTTTTTGATATCTGTATGTTGTGCAAAGTGTTAATTATGTAACAGCTATGATAATAAACATTTCTGATTCTGTGCTCTTCCTCTTGGAGCGCTCGCCCCGCCGGCAGCGAAACGAACACTGCGCACATGAAACAAGAAATATTTCGAGCATTACTCTGCTTTTATACGTGAGTTATCCGTTTTTGTAATTATAATATTATTATACCTACCTCAGTTTTCCATACTTTTTGTAACGGTCCATATTTTTAACTCGTATGAAATTCCGGCCAAGTGCGAGTCGGACTCTCGGGCCGAGGGTTACGTACAAATTCGACAAGTTAATGCATAATCCGGTGTTAGCAGAACCGTACTCCTAAGCAAAATGTAGACAGTGTGAGGGCACTTTTATATTGGTTACTTACATAGAGAGACATAAGTAAGTACATACATAGGTACATACATACATACATACCCACTGAGATCATCCCTCTATTCTAATAATGACCCCATTGGTCTGCCGCGAACCGGAACATCTTTTACACACGTTCAAAGCAGTCTTGATATTTGATGCATTCATATTTTTAGGGTTCCGTACGAATATACCTCGTCAAAATAATGCTATTCCGATTTCAACGCATTGTAGTTTCTGAAACAAACATTTTATAATTTATTAGCGACCCGCCCCGGCAATCAGTGTTTGGTTATCACTAAATAGTATAAAACAAAGTCGCTTTCTCTGTCCCTATGTCCCTATATCCCTATGTCCCTATGTATGCTTAAATCTTTAAAACTACGCAACGGATTTTGATGCGGTTTCTTTTAATAGATAGAGTAAATCAAGAGGAAGGTTTATATGTATGGATTGTTATATGTGGTGTTCAATAAAGAGTTATTGTATGGTAATACCATAATATCAGTATATAATGTAATAAAACTTACCTATACACCCCGTATCATACAAGCATTCACAAACACACACACGCACACACACACACACACACACACACACACTTTGCATGTAAGTAAAAGTAACTAATAAAACTTAATTTTAAGTTAATATAATTTCATTTGTAATCTCTTATATTCTAAACTGTGGACTGATTGTTAAAATGTGCTATATTTGGAAGAGCGAGACTTCTCAATACAGGTACATATATACCTACTGAGAGGCCTCAACCTTGGCTTGTTGTAACCACTCTGTTGAAATGAATAAAGAATTTTGATTTTTGATTTTTTGATTTTTTTGATATGTATAATACATGCATAATATACCGTGCGAAGCCGGGGCGGGTCGCTAGTCTACTATATTATGCATGTATTATACATACTTGAGTATGAACCTTCCTCTAGAATCACTCTATCTACTTATTAAAAAATAGCGACGAGTAGCACTCCGGGAGTGCCGGCAGAAGTGAAAACAGCAGCTTAGATAAGATTTTGATGTTGTAACCTCCATGACGCTCAAGACGCGTACCGTACTGGCCGCTTACAAAAAAAACAATCAAAAAACATTCATTCGTATTTCAAAATAAGCTCTAGAGGATCCTGATATTCTAGTACAGACACTCCCTCCGTCCTACGTCTGTTGCGAAATTATCATTTTTTATCCATCCCAAAAGGCGCTCAGCCGCTGAAAAAGTTTTCACTCCAAAAACATAGAATGTACCAGTTGCTTATGCACTGATAAAGCGCCTTGAGAGAATGGGCGAAAATCTTAGGAATCTTTATATAGGCGACGCAGCTAGCAACCTTTCACTATTTTCATTTCCTTTTCCATACGCCCACAATCATGCTTAACGTAGCATTTGACCAGTAGAGACTTTATACATCTCTACTATAGACCAATGTAATTTAAGGTACGGACTTAACTAAGGGACCTTTTACATCCCTTTTATAAAATGTATTAATTGTATTATAGGTAAGTTAAGTAGAATTTAAGTACTATTGTAAATCTATTTTATTTTGAAAAAATGACTTTCTGCCAAGTTTCTTGCGGCGCATTCTTCTTGGCAATGATGGTCTTTCCGAATGCGCTGGTAGATTCAAAAAAAGACATGTAAAAGAGCCCTCGGCGGCCTATTTGCAAAATAAACTTTTGACTTTTTGACTTTTTTTTTTGATTTATGTCTTGTTACTTTAGATTCTGTATGCCCCGTAAGGGAACAAGACCTAATAGGCCACGCTTAACATGATTATGGGCGTATAGGTCAAAAGTTTTTTATATTTGAGGCAGTATGGAGTATACCCTTTTTACCCACTAATGTATCCAAACCTATTTATACTGGGTATGGTGGGATACAACGAGTTACAGGTACGCAGGGAGCTTTGTCTGGTCAAATACATATTTCAGTTAATTAGGGGCAAAATATACAACAGTATAGTGTTAAGGTATGTTAGTATGTGTGCCCCCTTGGGGTGTGTGTGGCGCCGCCGCCGGCCGCGGTTGCTGGCGACGCCGCGCGGGCGCACCAACCTACTCCGCATGGCTCCGATGTCGCGCGCACTGCGCACTCTAAACCTCGTAGCGGAAAACATTGACTTGTTTTCGTGTTCTATGAATGAATTCACAAAGTCCGCACTGTTCATAATTAGTTATAGGCGAAATGATTTGGATAGGTAGGCTCCGTTACATGGAGTGCAAATAGTTACGCTATTGTCTTAGGCTTAGTTCCTGTAAAAATAGCTGTAAGGGTGGACATATAAATAAAAAAAAAAAAAAAAAAGTATAGGTACCTATGTATATATAGACTGCCAAAAATGCCCTTCGTTCTGGCTTCGCCGTCAGAGCCTCTAGTGTAAGTTTTCGCATACAAAACCGTCTCGAACGCGTTCACGTAAACGTCTCAATTACTATGGTAAAATAGGCAGCGCCACCTGCGGATCGAAACGGCAACAAACTGTTTTCATAGTATTTGACAGTTTAACGTAAACTTTATCGAGACGTGTTTCTACCTACTTACTACTTAGTGTATATGCTTACTGTAGTAGGCGGCAAATAAGTAAAACGTGGAGGGGATATGCGCAGTATGAAAAACAACATCATTTTCATACTGCGCTTATCCCCTCCATGTTTTACTTATTTGCCGCCTACTATACTGATAAAATCACAGCATATATACGGAACCTCGCAGCCGCCACACGGTTCGAGTTGCCCCGCCTAATGCGTACACCTCCGGATTATTTACATCGTGACACTGACAGATGCCTTCGCTTAGTCTATGATGAATACGTTGCCTATGCGCCGCTCAAAAGGTACATTTAAAAAAAACGGATTCGAGACGGTTGAGACCGGTTAAACATCCATTTGAATAAGACGTAAGTGATTAATTAATTGGTTATAAACAAATACGCATCTTAAGTATTAGTTAGTTTATTGATGGCGAGCTTTGGCTTATTTGTAACTAGCGACCCGCCCCGGCTTCGCACGGTATATTATGCATGTATTATACATATAAACCTTCCTCTTGATTCACTCTATCTATTTAAAAAACCGCATCAAAATCCGTTGCGTAGTTTTAAAGATTTAAGCATACATAGGGACATAGGGGCAGAGAAAGCGACTTTGTTTTATACTATGTAGTGAGTAGTGATTGATAGGTATTGTTTATGCCATTAAGCGCGGGCGGGAAGAGAACGCCAAAATAAGTTGAAATAACTAACTAAAATCTGTTGATTTAAGAAAAAAAAAGTAAAATATAATTGCCCTGCAAAATAAATTTGAAAACCACATATCATTTCGGTGTGCGCATGTCGGTGTCCCTTTGAAGTTAATTGCAATTTTTAAATGTATTTAACTAATAATAATAACTTACCCCCTTATTCATAAACGCTCTATATGCCTCTGCTAACTTAGTAATCGTTTGTCCTTATCTGTCACTTTGACATTTACCTTTTACAGAAAAGGACAAACGATTACTAAGTTAGCAGAAGCCTATAGTGCGTTTATGAATAAGGGGGTTAGACACAGAATACATAATAGTACTAGAGCTGCATCAAATTTTGACGATGACTATTAGACTATTACAGTTACATATTATAGATGATTTTGACATAGTTAAGTCCATTTAACAGAAAATCTTAAAATTAACTATGTCGAAATCTCTAGTTATGTTTATAGTTATCGTTAAAGGAATTTGGTGTAAATCACGCTAATGCTGTGTTCCGGTGTGGAGAGTAAGACAGCCGGGGAAATTACAGACACAAGAGGCATTTCATCTTAGCCCTCTAGGTTGGCAACGCATCTGCGATCCCTCCGGGGTTGCGGGTGTCTATGGGCAGTGGTGATCACTTACCATCAGGTGGCCCACTTGCTCGTTTTCCTTCCTATTCATATATAAAAAATGGACCTAATAGTGCTCTATGGCTATACATGGGATTGATTCTATTTGCGCAACAGAAATAATGGCGTATGGCCTTCTAAAACTTTCTAAATAACCGTCGATTCCACACTCAAACAGTTTTTCTTTAGAAACGTGTCAAAATCCAATCCATATTGTGGAGGCTTTGGCGCGAACTGGCACAAAAGAATATGCGCCAAAATTAAAAAAAAAACTCGCTGGATTAGCACTGACAATAGATTTCAATGCGTTCGAAATTCTATACGGAACCAATTTAAAAATACACCTGTTCAATTACAAAGTGAAACAATTTGTGTCTTATTTGTAGTATGTTAGAAGCTTCGTAATTGTTCGACGGCGATATTAATAAGTTGGTGGAAAGATTCAAATTTCGAGCTTAATAAAAGGTGCGTTATCGGACAATAGCGAGCGGATTCGGAATTAAGTCTTTTCTTGTGAAAAACCTGTGTTTAATTTTTGAAATTCGAAACTGTTGTCGGGCTTATTCTATTTTTGAATGTTTTGGGATTTGACAGATGCACCGATTGCATTAAGTAGGTTGGTATAGATGAATTAGCGAGAGCTTCGAATTGCATTCGTAGTGGTTGTAAGATTCGCATGAAATGAAAAAGGAGAATAAAGCGTGAATTTACATTTTGAAGTGAAAGCTTCTTTAACGGTGCTGAGTACTTTTTGGGATGAGTAAAAAATGTTAAACTCGCGTCAGGCGTAAGACTGAGGGAGAGTTTAATTGTAATTGGATAAATAATATGAAAGACAACGAAGCTGGAGTAACCAATCTGGTCTAATAATGGTATTTTCAATTTGACAAAATCAAATTATCTAACTAATACATATTATAAATGCGAAAGTATGGATGGATGGATGGATAGATGGATAGATGGATAGATGGGTGGCGGGATGTTTGTTTGTTACTCAATCACGCCAGAATGGCCCAACGGATCTGGATGAAATTCGGCACATAAATAGAGAAAAGTCTAGAATAGCACATAGGCTACTTTTTATCCCGGAAAATTGCGTAGTTCCCGCGGGATAGCGATAAACGAATTCTTTGCAGACGAAGTCGCTGGCAACAGAAACAAACCTACTTTTATTGAACTACAACAAGTTTAAGTACCAAAATATCAGATCCTCTAAGAGCTTATTTTGAAATACGAATAAAGCTAGAGTGGCGTTCGATTATTGAAGTGTAAGTACGTTGATTTCGTAGCTTTATCGGATGTGCATTTGGCTTAGTGGCATAAGGTGTAAAATAACAGTGCGTTCTTCTCATGAACCGCAGTTCAAACCTCATGTACTTACTCACGAAAAAGATTTTTTTTCTTTTTCTTTTATTTTTCTTTTTGCGCGAGTGTGCGTGTGTGTAGTTTTCACTTCTGCTGGCACTCCCGGAGTGCTACCCGGTGTTTTTTTTTTATTAAAGCGTGGGGGGGGGGGGGCTTTTTAATTTTTAATTTAACGTTTAAGAAATTTCTCATCAGATGCGGCGACATCTAATATGTGTGTATGATAATAAATTCCTTCGTGTTAGCATTAGCCAGAACTAAGAGCTTAATGAGGCCGAGACAGACAAACATACCTATTCAAACAATGTCGTTATCGACTTTTTATAATTGCTCCTTACGCTAATGGTGGAGTTACACTGCTTAGGCCCACTACAGTCCAAAGTTGAAAAATTAAATCGCTAACTCGGGGTTAGGTTTGACAGTTCCATACATTGTGACACTACTTAGCCCCGGGTTAGCATCTAACACGGGGTTAACCCCCTTATTCATAAACGCACTATAGGCCTCTGCTAAGTTAGTAATCGTTTGTCCTTATCTGTGAAAGGTAAATGTCAAAGTGACAGATAAGGACAAACGATTACTAAGTTAACAGAGGCCTATAGTGCGTTTATGAATAAGGGGGTAA
The DNA here is from genome assembly GCA_963854515.1 of Pandemis heparana. Taxonomy (NCBI): domain Eukaryota; kingdom Metazoa; phylum Arthropoda; class Insecta; order Lepidoptera; family Tortricidae; genus Pandemis; species Pandemis heparana. The sequence continues at coordinate 7,440,742 of OY978035.1, forward strand.
GTCGTTAACCCTGGTCCGTGCAAATGGCCCTAAGTTTATGTTGCCTTTTCGTATTTCTTTCTCGCTCATTCTTCTCAGCCTTTCTCTATTAAGTTTTTGGCGTAGGCCTTCAACTGCTACCATTCATTTTTAGGGTTCCGTACCTCAAAAGGAAAAAACGGAACCCTTATAGGATCACTTTGTTGTCCGTCCATCCGTCAGTCTGTCAAGACCCTTTTTCTCAAGAACGCGTGAAGATATCAAGCTGAAATTTATATCAAATACTCAGGTCCACTGCCGCTTGGAGCTACGAAAAAATCAAATTTCTAAGCCAATGCAATCAAAAGATACAGCCGTTTATGCCGCCAAATTTCCGCAACTCTCAAGGGAATCAAAACCTACAGGGTACTTCCCGTGAACGCAAAATCTTAAAATTTGGTATGAAGGTAGGTCTTATAGCACAGATTAGGGAATAATTGCGAAAACCGTAAATATGTATGTATGCCTGTATATGTCAGTGACCAATATAAAGTGACCCCACACTGCGTACATGTACATGCTTTGGCGCAGGGCTCTGCTTACACTGGTTTATAGATACTTATAGATAATGATAGGGAACCCTCGGTGCGCGAGTCCGAATCGCACTTGGCCGGTCTTTTTTTAACCCCCGACGCAAAAAGAGGGGTGTCAGGGTGCGACCAAACCGCCGCGTATACGCAGTGACGTGTCGTATGCGTCACGTTTTCTCACCGTTTCTTCATACATTTTGTTGCGATTCCGTAACGTCACCGTTTTTTAAGCGGCGGTGTGGTCGCACCTTTACCTATACCTATAAGTTTGACGTCGATCTCTGCTTGTGTGTGTGTCTGTGGTATCATAGCTCTCAAGCGGATGGACCGATTTCAATGCGGTTTTTTTCATTCGAAAGCCAGTTTCCTTGCTGTGGTTCTTAGTCATGTTTGGTAAAAATCGGTCCAGCAGTTTGAAAAGTATTAAGTAGCCGTTTTCCAAAATGATGTCAGGCCTTTTTGGCATTATTTTTTTTTTTAATTTACGTATGATGCTCGATCAATACGTGTGGGGTTTTTAATTTTTTTTATGTTAATCTTATAGAAAATCACAAGTAGCTTAAGTTGGAAGGCCAAGTATTCCGAACCAGAGTTGGATCGCTCGCTGTCAGATCCATACTAGAACTGTCAAAGATGACAGCTGAAACGTAAAATTGAATCTGAATTGAACCGCGTTGAGACGTAATTATAACACACCGGACAACTCACGTATAAAAGCCGAAGGATTGCTCCGACAGCTATCCGGTGTGTTATAATTACCTATGTGTGAGTCTCACGTTAGTTTCACGTTGAAAGTCGCATTAAGACGTCTTGGTAAGTATATTCTCCTATTTTATGTTTTTTATTAGTGGAACGGCCATCCCACCGCCGCCTGAAACTTTTTCGCATTTATGAATCCTAGTTTTATTCACCCCTGTAGTCGCCATCTTGCATGGAAATAGTGTTGGACCATCAATGTTAACAAGTAACTATAACGAATGGACCTCACGAGACAGGCTCTGCCTAGTGTGAAGGTCATAGGTAACATGTAAAATTTTGTGAAACTTTTTATTAAATAAACTTATATTTTATTTATTTTATTTTATTTTTTATTTTAAGGCTGGGGGCAGTGTAACTCTGGCCTAAGAATAGGCGGTGGATCATAAACTAGATTTTTAAAAGTTACAGAATAGATTATGGTTGCAATAAAACAAAAAAGGGACCACCCGACACATAAGTGACGAAAACTACAGGCTGCTCCAAAGACGAGCTAAGGCTGGTATTTTTTTTAAATATGGACAAAGGCTGATATAAATTAACTGGGTGGTTCACGCCAGTTTAAACCTTTTTGCGTTAGGAGGACGGTCGGACGGATTCTAGGACCAACTTGGGGACATTTCGAAAAAAGTCAGGTTAGGAGTAGGTACTATACTCTCAATCGACGGACGAGCATGAATGAAAAGATTGATGGATGTGGATGAAGCGAAAGTATGTCATCATCATAGCAAATGGAACAAAGTAGTACCCCTATGAGAAAAAGGCGCGACGGTATGTATCGTTAAACTGAATAAAAGCACTGATCACCGGTATTTAAGAATATATTATTTCCAAGATATTAATACAACGCCATTTCTAATACGACCATCGCGGGAAGAGGCCACGCAGGCACCTCCATTCGGCTACAAGGCAACGTTCAGAAATCCGGCTAACAGTACGCTTAGTGTAAGTTTTCGGTCACAAAATACGTCTCGAACGCGTTCGCGTTAAAATGTCAAATACTATTAGAACAATTTGTCGTTTTGATCCGCAAGTGGCGCTGCAAATTATTCCATAGTGAACGCGTTCGTGACGTTTTTATATGCGAAAACTTACACTAGAGGCTCAGTATGTATGTACGGTGTTATCACACCCTGTGCCGTGTGTTGACACGGCGCGACGTGCGACGTTCGTCGGCAAACACGGCTCGTCAACACGCCGGAATCACAAGCTCTAACTCGATGCGACAACAGCCGTGTTTGTGGTGGCTGGTGTACCCACGACACAGGGAAAAAACACCCTGTATGCTAACAATCTTGTGTGACACTAGTTTTACCCGCGGCTTCGCGTGGACCAGTAACAGTAAGTATAATGGCGGGCAAAAATAATGGTCACTACAATGTAAAGTGATTACTTTACTTGCAATTTTGTATTCGGAAGTGGTAAAAAAATGTGTATATTGTGACAAATGAAAGCTCAAATTTTAATTAGATTATGATCTGCTTAGACAAGATCTAATTATCTGTAATTTCCTTCTAAATAGTACACTATTTCGTATCCATCCAGCAGTTACAGCGGAAAAGAGTAAGAAACACAAGACGCATGTCTCGCAACACACTGTCGTAGTTATAATATTTACATTAGTAGAATTTAACATCAAACATCATTATCATCATTAGTAGAATTTAACAATACAAAACACATCATTTCAATTCAAGCGAACAAATTTACTTTAATTTGACACAATCACCGAAATAACGACATATTTCCCTCAAACGAACGCACCGATACCAAGAACGCAATTACGGAGGGAAAGCGGAGCCATTTTTCCAAAATGGCGGCCGAAAAAACGCCATTTTGCAACTTTCATGCAACAAACGTCAAAAGTGCACAGACTAAATAAAGCTCTATGGTTCCCGGTTAAGGTTGGCCCTGTTTTGTTTTTAAACGTCGAAATTGTCGCTGGCCAGTGGGTGCAATTAAAAAAATCCACACAGCAAAAAAGTCGAATTATAAGAAACGCGGGCGTATGTACGAAATGTTTGGGCGATGTATTTAGGCGCGGTTAACATATGTCGAATTGTATTGTTTGGACGTGCGGGTGTGTATTGTTAATTGGGGATGTCTGTGTGTGAGTGGGAGGCAAAGAGGTGCGGTTTGCAGAGGCAGAGATGGGTCGTTAGTCACAGAATATGTTAACTATTTAGATTAGTTAGTACGGGTAAGTGTAGCTAGGTTTCAAGTGTATTTGCCTCGTATAAAGAACCTCAAATGTCAGAACGTTTATTTGAAAGAACTGTCATTTTTAGGGTTCCGTACCTCAAAAGGAAAAAATGGAACCCTTTTAGGGTCACTTTGTTGTCCGTCCGTCCGTCCGTCCGTCCGTCTGTCAAGACCCTTTTTCTCAAGAACGCGTGGAGGTATCAAGCTAAAATTTATATCAAATTCTCAGGTCTACTGCCCCTTGGAGCTGTGAAAAAATCAAACTTCTAAGCCAACGCAATCAAAAGAAAAAGTAATTTACCTATGCCGCAAATTTTCGAAACTCGCAAGGGAATCAAAACCTACAAGGTACTTCCCGTGAACTCAGAATCTTGAAATTTGGTACGAAGGTAGGCCTTATAGCACAAATTAAGGAATAATTGAGAAAACCTTAAATATGTATGTATGTCTGTATATATCAGTGACCCCACACTGTGTACATTTTGCTTTGGCGCAGGGCTCTGCTTGCACTGGTTTATAGATATTTATAGATAATGATACGGAATCCTCGGTGCTCGAGTCCGACGTCCAACTCGCACTTGGCCGGTTTTTTTGTATGGATCTGACAGCGAGCGAACCTAAATCTGAATTGATTTGCATTAAGACGTCATGGTAACCCCCTGTCTTATGTTGTCCACGCAGTGATCGCTAGTGGTGGCAATAACGGCTGTTTTGCAATAATGAATAACAGTTTTGTGTTATTCTTAAATAGCTGTTATTGTAAACTGTTATCTGTTATCCTGTTATATTGCTGTTTTACAAAACGATAATGAACCTATTATTAAATAATTGTTATACTTATTTCGTCGCGATCGCAGCGTAATAAAAACGTACGGGAACAAAAGCAAAACAACGCTCTGTTACCTTGTTTGTTATTATACTGACTGAAAACTAACAGCAACAGCTAATAATGATACCAAAAGTCAGTTATTTAAATTGCGATTGCGATGCGAGCTCGCGCGTATAGCGCTATCTCTCGCACACACCTACTTGATTTGTTGCGCACTCGCTTGCGCTTCTATGCCAAGTGCGGCAACAGTGCGCGTATGAACAACGTTGACAACAAACAACGAATCATGATAACAGGATAGTTGACGATTTGATAATGTGTTGTTCGTTGCGTGCAAATAATGCATTACGTTATCTGCTGTTGTAATAACGACCACCACTAGTGATCGCATCGGATCATGTTATATTCTGTGGCGCATAGCAGGCTGCGTCGGCGCAGCGGCCAGCGACCGCCCGCCCGCCCGCATACCACCACAGCTATGCGGGGACATTCCTTGAATTACTGTCTAGATACATAGTTCCTTAAAGCCACCTCCCCTGCCGATCTGGGAGCAAAGAAAAAAAGTTTCTGTCAAAAATTTCGTTTTTAATACAAGCATTTTTTGCTGACTGTACTCGCGTTGTCATCCGTCCTACATGTGTACCGAATTTGAAGTCAATCGGAGCAACCGTTGAAGAGTTCCCTCCTGCGGAGACGGTCCTGGCTGGGTCACACTCCACTACCAGATTATTGTATTGTCATCTGACTTACTCAAGTCTGCAAAATTTCAGCTCAATCGGTTGAAGATATCTGCTTCAAAATTGAGTCGCAAGATTCCACCCGGACAAAATTATACTAATATTATAAATGCGAAAGTTTGTGAGGATGGATGGATGTGACGATGTGAGTGTGTATGATTGTTCCTTCTTCACGCTGAAACGACTGGATGGATTTGGATACAATTTGGAACGGAGACAGCTGGTACCCTAGATTAACATATAGGCTACTTTTTATCCCGGAAAATTGCATAGTTCCCGTGGGATAGCGATAAACATGTCAAAGGTAAGCTGCCTAATGGAAGTCTAACTTTACGCGGACGAAGACGCGGGCGGAAGCTAGTACTTACATAATACGAGAGGGATCACAGCCTCCAGTGTAACTTTTTATCACAAAAACCGGCCAAGTGCGAGTCGTACTTGCGCACCGAGGGTTCCGTACAAATTTGCAAAGTTAATATAAAATCCAAAAAGTGTTATTAGAGCCCTGCTCCTAAGCAAAATGTATGCGGTGTAAGGTCATTTTATATTGGATAATTACATAGACAGATAGACATCAAGATTTATTTAATTAGTCGTGCTATTAGAGCTACTTTCATACCAAATTTCAAATTTCTAGGACAACTTTTTCTTTAATAACGGAAGGCAAACGAGCAAGTGGGTCACCCACGGGTCACCTGATGGTAAGCGATCACCACTGCCCATAGACACCCGCAACCCCGGAGGGATTGCAGATGCGTTGCCAACCGTTGGGAGGAGTTGGTTAAGCTCTTGGTGCTATCGGACGTGTAACTAATCTCACGCAAAATATAAACAAAAAATAAATTAAATACGAGCCGTTTAATATCGACACATTAAACAGTGGATCTAAGTGAAACGTAAATAGTGACGAAATTTGTGTAACTAGTGAACTACCAGTGCACTTTTAGATTCGGACTCGCACTTTGTTATTTTTATCGAATCGACATTCTATCGGACCTCTCGCTCCAATGCTACGCTAGCGAGTGAGACGGGTAACCTTCGGACCAGGATCGATCACAATAGTGAATTGCAATTTGCATACAAATCTACCGGCCAGTTAAAAAAACTTATGATATGAGATTTTAAAACTTAACTGAAACAAATAACATTGCAAGAATGAACTGTTTAGCGTGTAACCAGACCATTGCAAGCGACTTAGAACTGATAAGATGCATTCAATGCAAAGATCCGTACCACTACCAGTGTCTCGGCATTACAACCGCCGTTTATATGAACGGAAACGATGAAATTAAGCAAGGGTGGCGTTGTCAATCATGCACGAACATAACAACAAGACGTAACAATGATAACACTCCAATTCGTAAACAACTAGACGTCTCTGTATTTGTCGTAGACGACACTAATGCCACAAATATGTCAATTGACAACACATTTTGTGACGAGTCAAGCCAAAGTGACTCTTTTCTTGGGGATACTTTAGAATCACAACGGCCCCAAATTACGAATAGTATACCGCAAACTATTACGATTGAACAAATTAGTGCCCTGCTCGACTCGAAACTTGCCACAAACTATGACAAAATTGTTCGTAACCTGGGTGTAATAATACAAACAGAAATAAATTCAGCTGTCTCAAAACTTAACGAGGAATTTACTCAAATCAACAACACGATTATAACTAAGCAACAATGTCTGGAAAAACAATTAGAAAACACACAACAAAGAATCGAATTATTAGAAACTGAAAACTATAAATTAAAAAATGAGCTGAAAGATATAAAGACACGTTTAGACAGCAAAAGGATTTCTCCGGCGACATTTGATGGCGACGGCAACGAAAAGAAATTCGTATTGTACGGCCTAGACGAGTATTACAGAGAATCAGAAGAAGACATAATTGCCCAAATTAGTTACATATTTAAGGATTTATTTAATATTGACATAAATGGCTATATTAATGCAGTTAGACGAACTGGAAAAAAAGGGAACCGACGTCCCCTTATAATTGAATTGATAAGCAACCGGATGAAAAAATACATCCTTAACAATGCACACTACTTCAGAAATTCAGGATATTCTGTATCAGAGATATTGGACAAAGAAACACTCGAAAAACGTTATCAGTTGAGAGAGTGTCTAAAAATTGCTAGATACGAGGGAAAACATGCCGTAATGCGAAATAATAAATTATACATAAATGGAAAAGAACATTTTCCCGTCCCTTTCAAGCCTCCTACACACGACACTGATAACAATACTACGGAAAATGGGCAGATTGCAGCCGGCGGACGGAGATTGACGAGCGCGCATAATTCGGGGAATGTGCAATTTTCAATGAATGTCCAAAATTCAAACCATCAGCAATCAAGTTATCGCGTCTGCAGTGAATCTTCTACTGATAATGATAATATTTACGCAAATAATGTTAAGAGCAAACCTGTGAATGATTTGTTTCGTATTCAGTAATATATTTGTATTGCATCAGAATATAAATGGTCTCATAAATAAGGCTGATATTTTAAATGTACACTTACAGGAACTTATGATGTCTGATCCAATAGATGTAATCTGTGTCACGGAACATAATATGAAATTAGGTGATGAAGACCAATTAGTACTTCCTAATTTTAAACTTGCCTCGTTCTTCTCGAGAGAGAATAGAAACGGTGGTTCTTGTATACTTGTAAAAAATACGCACAAATTTAAAATATTGAATAACATCTCCAGTAAATCTATTTCAAATGTTTTGGAATGTTCAGCAATAGAGCTCACTGAACATAATATTGTAATTTTAAGTATTTATAGAGTACCTACGCAAAATGCCTCACACCTTAAATTGTTTTTCGACACAATGAATACTATTCTAAGAAGCATTTGTTACAGTCAGAAAAAAGTTATCTTGTGCGGTGATTTCAATATTGACACTTTAAAACGAAACAAACATTCAATGGATTTCAAAAATTTATTACATGGGTTTAACCTCAAACTTGGAATAACAGAACCAACTCGATTACAAAGTAATACATGTATTGATAACATTATTCATAACGTACGAAATGGCAAAGCTAAGATAGTTGAATTGGCTCTCTCTGACCATACAGGACAAATATTTAAATGCCCGATAAAAAAAACTTCACTTCTTTCACACTGGTTTATCACCAGAAGAGACCTAAGTCCAGAAAACATAAATAAGTTTGTGGAATGTTTAAACAGCATTAATTATAATAATGTGTACATGGCTAATAATGCTAATGAAGCTTTTAACTGTTTCTTTGAAAGTTTTGAATTGTTCTATAACCTGTGTTTCCCCTATAAACGAATAAAGCTAACATCTGTAAGTAAGCCTAAGTGGATGTCGAGGGGTATTAGGAAATGCTGCAAAAGAAAGCGGACGTTACTATGGAAATGTAGACTTAATAATTCAAACACTTCAGATCGTAATTATTTTAAAGAGTATTCCAAAAGGCTAAAAAAAAAAAAAATTATACTGTTAACCAAAAAGTCCCAAAACGACTATTATATTAAAAATTCGTTAAATAAATCAAAAGCTACTTGGGACATAGTTAATAATAATAGAAATATGCATCCAAAAAATAATATAGTACAAATACAGATTAAAAATAAAATTATAAACGATCCAAAAAATATCGCGCAAGCATTTAATAATAATTTCATTGACCAAATTAATTCAAAATCAGTCCAATTAAATAATAATAATATATCAAATAATAGACATGACACTTTTTATACAGATCATATTAAAAATAGCTCTGCTACGAGTATGACATACAATTCAATCAATTCTATATTTATGGCACCAACAACTCCTTATGACATCCATGCAATTATAAAATCTCTTAAAAACACCAAAAGTACAGGCTACGATGGAATAGCCACAAAGGTTGTTAAAGAAGCTGCACTTGCAATTGCTGAACCTTTAAGTTACATCATAAATTTATGTATTGAACAGGGGATATTCCCCGAAAAATTAAAGTTTGCAGTAGTTCGACCACTTTTCAAAAAAGGCGCGAAAGACAATATGTCCAACTATAGGCCAGTAGCGTTACTACCAGTATTTGCAAAAATCGTAGAAAAAGTTATGTATTATAGTGTATATCAATACTTCGAAAAAAATGATTTATTCACACCAGAACAAAAGGGGTTCAGAAAAAATAAAACAATAAATATGGCCCTATACGACTTACTGGAAAAAGTTATGACTCAAGTTGATAAAAAAATACCGGTTTCTGCTCTGTACATGGACATGTCAAAGGCTTTTGACTTTGTTGACCATCATATACTTTTGTCAAAACTATATAGATATGGCATTCGGAGTAATGTTTACAATCTAATCAAATCCTATTTAATCGGTCGCAAGCAATGCACTCAAATTGATCGTGTGTGTTTAAAAACTAAAAGAGAAATCACATATTCGTCTGATTTTAAAGAAATTACCTACGGCGTACCACAAGGGAGTGTTCTGGGCCCCCTACTCTTTCTTATATATATTAATGAATGACCTACCTCAAGCTATTGAACACCCAATGGTGCTGTTTGCCGACGACAGCACTGTTATATTTACCGAAAGAAATTTGAACACACATCAGGAAAACATTAATCGGACTTTACAATTAATTATTGAATGGCTCAACAAAAATAATCTTCACGTAAATCTCGAAAAGACATGTATAATGAATTTTAAATTGCGAAGTAATAAAACACCCGATTTGGCTATAACGTATCAAGACCAAAAAATTAACGAAACTGACTGTACAAAATTTTTAGGATTAACCTTAGATAGTAGTTTGACATGGAAAAATGAATGTGACATTATATGTAAAAAACTCAATCAATTTAGTTATGCATTATATAATTTCAGAAAAATAGTAAACCAATCAGCGGTCCTCATTGCCTACCACGCATATGTTACAGCTACTTTAAGATATGGTGTAATGTTTTGGGGTAATGCTACAGACCGTGAATTGATTTTCAGAAGCCAAAAGAAATGTTTGAGATCTGTATGTGGCATTAAACCCATTGAGTCGTGCAAACCACATTTTTTAAAATTGAAAATATTAACTCTGCCGTGCCTTTATGTTTATGAGATATCGTGTTATGTCAAATGTAACTTGCACCAATTCGGGAAATTTAATAGTATACGTCAGCAAGGTAAAATCAGTTTTAAGCCATCAAGAACTGCATTTTTATCAAAAAGTATTTTTGGGATGGCACCCAAAATATTCAATAAATTACCGACAGCGATTATTAAGCTGGAGAATATAAACGAATTTAAATGTTCACTGCGTAATTTTTTAGTGTCGAAGGCTTACTACTCAGTTCAGGAGTTTTTAAACGACAATGTTATTTAAAATATAGGTAGTCTAAGAGTTTTAGTTGGAATGTAGTTTGTGCATGCGGTACATATTAACTATTTTAAGAAATATTTGTATATCTTAGTGATAAACATGTAGCACTTCAAAATTGTCTGTTAACCATCTTATTTTTAGACCATGTTTGAACAAATAAATGACTGATTACTGATTACTGATTACCTAAAGGGCTAAGATGAAATAATGATATTTTATAGAATAGGGGCCTGGAAGTAGTTACTCCAGCGTTATTCAAGCTCGATGGTCTTTTACCATCTGCGCCGGAAAAGCAACTGTTACGTGTTTTTTCTTCGCTCCCAGTTCCCAAACCAGCATCAAAGCTACTAAAAATATAGCTACATATGAATACATATAATTAAAAGTGGAAGGCCCGTCTGTATGTTTGTCAGCGGCACAAAGGCGGCGGCTCCCGCACAATGTCATAATTACGGGGCTGCGCGCGCGCACGAGCCAAGCGGACATCTGCGTGAGTCGCGCCACGGGAGAAACGAAACGGTGGGGCCCGTGTAGAAAAAATAGTTTGTAAGGCATTAGTTCACCTATATCACAACAGATGGCGCTGTCTCGTGCAAGAGACAATCCTACATCGCGCTGTTAAGATTTTTTAGCGAAAGTATAAAGTCTCACAACAAATACAAAGACGTGGGTAGTTCTGTATGCACATGTGCTGTGGCGTCATGTCATAGCTATCAACAAAGAGAATATTATAAATATGTAATTATTACCGCTACACCACGTTGTACTTTGTACTCTGGCTCCCAAGCCGATGGACCGATTTCGATATTTTCATTCGAAAGTCAGTTTTATTTGTGATGGTTCTCTACTTAGCCATGTTTGGTAAAAATTGGTCTAGCAGTTTGAAGAATATCAGCACTTTTGTAAGGCATTTTTGGTAGTTTTTTTTTTATTTATTTACGCTTTGTTTACACGTTTAATGGTGGAGTTTTAAAAAAAAAATAATGTCATTGAGAGCACATTTGAAAATGATACTCGAATATGGTGAAAAATTGTGCTATATTTGAATTACGAGTAGATTAGAGATGTAGTTTATCTCTAATTGACACATCAATTAATCGAAAATTTTATTTGAGCTGTAGTTTTGTAGATAAACACAGACACACCTACAACAGCACAGACATACAATTTGGGTTTATTTAAAACACGCCCCAGTCTTATATTGTCCACGGCTCGGCTTTCTTGTCCACTCTACGCGCGTGTCAGTGCCGCGCGCGCACAATAAGGCGCAAATGAGCGGCCATGTTGGATCCGAATAAAACAACTGTCACTTGCCACTGTCACAATATTGTACAGTCATTGTCAGCGGTCTGTGATTTTAGGAGTTAGGCAAACAAGCTAAGCATTTTGTCGACGACTTTTTTAATTTGTAAAAGAGATTTTTCAATTTTGTCTCTACTGTCATGATGTAGAGCAGCGCCATCTGTTATCGAGTAGCCGTTACTAATGTATTTTTTCTTCACATTAAACGAAAAAAAATCCCCACGCAAAAATCTAGTAATCATAGAGACATAAAAAAATAATTTAATCTTACTTCTGTGGCATTGTAGGCCTAAAACTGATGGACCGATTTCGATGCGATTATTTTCATTCGATAGCCAGTTTCCTTGAGGTGGTTCTTAGATAAAAGTATCTGTTCTTTTCCAAAACGATGAATGGCATAAAATGGAATTATTTTTATTTAATTTTATTTAAGGGTTTTTAAATTTACAATTTAATGTTATTATTGGCTTTTTGGTTTCTTAATTTTAAATTTACATTACATAGGTGGAAAGAGGTAAGCCGTGGTAGCCTAGTGGTTTGACCTGTGGCCTCTCAAGCAGAGCGTCGTGGGTTCAAATCCCGGGCTCGCACCTCTGAGTTTTTCGGAATTTATGTGCGAAAATTACATTTGTAATTTGCCATGAGCTTTTCGGTGAAGGAAAACATCGTGAGGAAACCTGCACACATTTGCGAAGAAATTCAATGGTGTGTGTTAAGTTCCCAATCCGCACTGGGCGCGCGTGGGAACTATAGCCCAAACCCTCCAATACACGGAGGAGGCCTATGCCACGAGGCACACCGAATTTCGCGACAATTTAATAAAAAAAAATGACAATAACAACAACAACAACAACATGTTGTACTTACCGAAATTGTAGCGAATTCGGAATAAAAAGGCTTATAAATAAATAAAAAAGGTGGAAAGGGGAATCAAAATAGTGATGGGTTGCTAGCATCACCTATAACATGATGCCTAAGATAATATTCCCATGGGAACATGACAAAAGCCGGTATCGGGGATATATCCGAGTGAATGATGAAGACATCCATCACCGCGCGACAAAGACTAGAGCGGGACAAAAAATCCGCCATTTCCGCTAGCACAATGCCTCCCATTCTACCTGTTAGGCTGGAGCACACAGCGAACAGGTTTTAGAAATTATAGGAGATGGTAAAATTTGTGTATAATTGAAGGATTTTGGAGAACTATGCGATTTTCAGGAATAAAAAGTAGCCATAACCTGTAGGCTTATTGTCTAACTCGCTCGCGATCGCCATCGTGTTAATTTTGACAGTTCATGTATGGGCTGACAATTGGCATCGGAATCAGCTAGCTGTCACATTCATACAAGAACTGTCTAATGAATATGATGGCGATTGCGAGCGAGTTAGACAATAAGCCTACTGGCCGGTGCTTTTCTCAAGAGATAAGTAAAGGTTGCATCATAATCCGTTCAGACGTTTTCACGAGATGCGCTAGCAAATATACAGACGAACAGACAATAATTCTAAAAACTATTGGAACGTGTTCTTATCGATTCTAACTTAGAATTTCTAAGTAACGCCAGCCAATTTTTTTTTATATCTTCCCTGTTGTACAGACTTTCGATCCTCTGAAGCTTTAATATATGTATAGACTAGCTTCTACCCATGACTTGGTCCGCGTAGAATCAGACTTACATTAGGCTACCTTTGACATGTTTATCGCTATCCCGCGGGAACAATGCAGTTTTCCGGGATAAAAAGTAGCCTATGTTTTAATTTAGGGTACCAGCTATCTTCGTTCCAAGTTTAATCCAAATCCGTCCAGTCGTTTCAGCGTGAAGAAGGATCAAACATACACACTCACACACATCCATCCATCCATCCTCACAAACTTTCGCATTTATAATATTAGTAGGATTAATAGGATAGATTGATAGATGTAGTGATAATCTTACTCTATCTTACTCGCTCTACTTGCTAGTCCTAGCGCCAAGCAGCAGTGCTCGCGCTACTGTGTTCCACCGTGGAGTAAGACAGCTGGTAAAATTATACTACCACATGAGGTATTCTAACCTCAGCCCTCTAGGTTGACAACGTATCTGCGTCCGGTGTTGCAGGTGTCCATGGGTTATCTCTTACTGTCTGACCACTTGCTCGTTTACCGCACTATCACATAAAAAACGCTTAAAAGATTCTCTACCAGTAAACTATACTTCGTTTTTTTTAGCATTACAAAGAAGGTAAACAACTTTGGCATGTCTTTTTATTGAAAGACAGTTTTAACAAATAAATAACAGCAAGTTAAAATTAAAAATCCCTGGAATATTGTCATTGTTTTGAAATATGGTTTTACATACACATAGCCCAAAGAATTGCGAAACTGAAGTGGCAGTGGGCGGGGCACATTGCTCGCAGGACCGATGGCCGATGGGGTCAGAAGGTTCTCGAATGGCGTCCGCGGACCGGGAGACGAGCTGTTGGTAGGCCTCCAACAAGATGGAGCGACGACCTGATCAGGATCGCGGGATCGCGGTGGATGCGGAAGGCACAGGACCGGTCCGAGTGGAGAGCCTTGGGAGAGGCCTATGTCCAGCAGTGGACGTCTTTCGGCTGATATGATGATGAAGATGATGGTTTTATATTACTTTATCTGAGTCCTACTGAAAAACAGCGTTGCGGTCTGCCGCAACATTATGCTGAGTGGGGCTTTACACCATATCGGTACTATTCTTAAGTATATAGTATTTCTTCATATTTTTAAATCTACGTGTATCGAATGTGTGTAAATAAATGTTTCTCTCTCTCTCTCTCTCTCTCTCTCTCTCTCTCTCTCTATTATCCAGTTACCGATTTTTAAAAAGTGGTTTTCAATAAAAAGACGTGCCAAAATTGTTTACTTACTTATTTGCTTTCTATAGTCTGGCAGCTAAACCACTGCAGCCAGATGACACTTCCAAATGTCATTTTACGAAATAATGATACCACATTTATTTCACTAGTGCTCGACTAAGGTCACGTAATGAATGATTTGATTATTGAACGAACGAAATATTTTACGAATTTCACATTCGTAATTTAATATATTTCAAAATAAGCGTGATACTTTTATTTCTTTTATACTTTTTATTCATATTAACATAGTAGATAAAATGTGCGATGACTTTGTAATACACGTAAATAGTGACAGCAGCAGTGAAACTGATTCGGAATAATTTAAGTTTTTAAGTAAAAGTACAAAGGTAGAATAAAATATAAATGTGATAATTGTTGTTTTATTTATGGCAAAATCGGGAATGACTTGAAAACTGGTAACTGATTTGACATGCTTCCGCACATTTCCAAATCGCGCTCTTACACTACTGACTAGAAAACATCCAAAAAAACCTTATTGAACAAACCATTTTATTAAATACGCTTTGAAAATTCTCATTTATCACGCAAATTAATTTCATTACATCGTTCATTCTTTCATTCACTCACTAAGTCACGTCACTATTTAATATTTGCCAAAAACTGACAACACTGAAAGTGTCATCTGGCTGCAGTGGTTTATCTGCCAGACTATAGTAATGCTAAAAAAAACGAAGTATATACAGGCTTAAACTCTCAGTGTGCCCCCGACCCGTGACTAATACTACAATTTATGACTATTCCAACAACCCGGATGCAGCTATAGCACACAAACAGACATAATGCACTCTAAACAACCTTTATGTCGCTGACACAAAATTCAAATTCGCCCAATTTGTCTAACTAAATATTACAATTTAGTGTGCTGACGGCAGAAAAAGGAACTAACGAATTTGTGTGTATTATTGTGTTTGTTGCATGTTTGTTGAGACCAGTGGCGCCACTGTTGTGTGTAAAGGTAAGTTTGTTGGTAGGTTAGTCATTTGTCACAAAATATATAATATGAATGTTTTGCATTACAACAAAACATGTATTATGTCTTGAATAAAACACACAGCGTGATGTGAAGAAGCAGTTCATGGATATCCTTATATCTAGTTTTACATACCTGGCAATTCCTTAAATATTACCACTCTTGTCACACAGAGGGCGCCTCCTTCCACGCGAAGGGGCGCTGCTGTCCTCTGCACTGTCATAGCACCTTCACCATCACCAGCAAGAGTCTTGCTGCACGCTGTGTGTTTTATTCAAGACATAATACATGTTTTGTTGTAATGCAAAACATTCATATTATGTCAATTCTAAAACACACAGCGTGATGTGAAGATGTGTTTGGTATCTGCTGGTGACAAGAGCCACAAACGCTATGTGAATTATGAAAATAAAAAATAATTAGTAATTAAAACACCCAGTATATGTTAATTTGTTTTTTACTGGTGTAATTGTAATTAACACTACTTTTTAAATTGTAGAGATCAATTATGTTGCAATATCACATGCTTTGTTTAATCACTAATCAACATCTTAAATGATTTACCAATCTAATAAAAAACAATAACAATTATTACTTGTTAAGTTAGAGAAAAAATCAAAATAAACTCAAACTTCTGCAAAGTTATTATATAGCAAATCAGAACTTAAAAAAGATTTATTCTGGTCGCTCTTTTCGACTGTGCGATAGTAATGATTCCTAAAAGTTTTAAAACATTTCCAATTTCCTCTCTCTAAGATTTCATCAACAGGCCTATTTTCTTGCCATCCTTTAGAAGCAACTGCCGACCTTATACTTCCTGGTGGTGATTCAATATTCACTTCTTTAAAGATTGTTCTCACCCAACCTGCTATTACTGTGCGAGAAGCCGCCTTAACTACTCCTGTGACAGTAATAAATAGGTGGTCTAGATTTGGGTGTTCTTGTCTTCTAGTTTCAGACAGTGAGATGAGCTTCCGGATGTGATAAATTGGACAAATTCTCCTATCTTTATGTGACAATAAGCACCAACCAGATTGTCTATTTTTATAGTTGTCAGTCTTTGAGCCAAAAGCTGGCCATAAAATAATTTTTTCACCATTATCTTCCAAGCTATTTTCAGCTATCTTAAGCAATGTTAAGTCATGTATTCTACGTCCAGACGCTAGTAGTAAAATAATCGAGGTTCTTCTAGCAATATCAAATAATGTATTTTTTAAAGGTATGGATAACAGCCAGTCATATATTAACTTTGTGTTCCATATTGGTGGTTTTTGTGACACTGGTTTTGCTATTGAAATTGCTTTTATGATCTGTTTCACTAAAAAATTATCTGAAATTTCTGTTGGATTACCACAGTATGTTGATACTGCTGACTTGTGAACCAAGATTGTGCTAAATGCAAAGTTATTATCTATGAATAAACTGGCTAAAAATTTCGCTATATCTTGTCCTTTTGGAGCTTTAAAGTTTACATTATTTTTGCTACTCCATTCAATCCATCTTCTTATAGCTGGGGCATAGCTGGCTAGTGTTGAAGTTCTCCAACTGCTTTGTAAAAGTTGTTTTTCTTCATTGCGCCAGTTGACTATAGAGTCGCTCCACCCCCAATTAGCCACGCCTGCAATTCCAATTGGTCCACCTGAGGTGGATGGGTACCTGTGGTCTGGTCTACTAAAACTCTCCGTAGGTTGTAGATCGGAATTGGTTTCTCTAGCGCTCTGGCCTGTAGATCTGGCCTCCAAAAGCACTGGTTCCAGGCTGGTGCAATCAGAATGTATTTCCCTGTTGAACTGTTGAGATGGCGTAACACCTGCGGTAATAGGTTGGGTGGTGGAAAGACCCATGCTAGATGGTAATGCCAAGGCCGACTGAAGGCGTTGCAATATCTTGCTAAACCATCTCTCGAGTCTACGCTTACGTAGCTTGAGACCACAGCTGTCTTTGATGATGCGAAGAGATCTATTTCTGGTCTGCCCCATGTATCGAAAATTGCCTCCGTGGCCTCGGGTAGTAGATGCCATTCGGGAATCTGACGACCTCTGGATAGCCGATCTGCTATGTTGTTGAATCTGCCTGGAAGGTAAAATGCAGAAAGCTGAATTTTCAACTGATCTGTTAGAAGTAGCAGTTTCAATGTCAACTCTAGTAGTTGCAGGGATCTCGTTCCCCCTTCTTTTCTTATATAAGCTACCAGAGTCCGATTGTCTGTCTGCACTAGGATGTGAGCCTAGTAGTGTATAATTGGGGGACCTGGATCAAACGAGATCCAGGATCCCCCAATCATACGTTATATTGATTACTGATCATGAATCAATACATTAATATATGTCAATCGAATTATCTGTTGAGCATATAATTACAGTACAATCCGATAATCAAGTGCTAGTTCAATCAAAAACTACTTCAATTAAATTCTAGTTCTAATACACTCTGAGCCAGAACCGCCACAAACACCCTCGATCACAAATACTAGTCTTGCTTTATTTACGAACTTTGAATAGTGAAATAAAATGCACTGATATTTATAATTAAAATCATTTATTTAATTATGAATAAGGTTGTTACATTCTATGTACCACCGTCTAATACACTTTACATTTGTTAAAGCACATCTTTTTTTTTATGTTTAATACATCTAAAATACAGATCGCCAACATCACTAAACATTTTATGCAATTCTTCAAAGTCTGGACACCCCATTTCTTCTACATCAATAATATCACAATTAGAACTTATTTCTTTTACCCACTTAACTTTTTCAGAACCTCTCACTAAAATGGTCTTATTTTTTAACAAATACTCCGCATATCCTTTGAAATCTGGATAGTCAATATTTCCTTCACTCCATGTTATGCCATAGTTTTTCCTAGTGCACTGCACCTGTTTTCGTTCTTCATCTGTTAACTTAGAATACGGGTACGGCGATTTTATTAAACTATTTTGCGCATAATTTTCTGCAGCGAAGGCAAATTCCTTTATTATAAAATTATTCTCCTTCACCTTGAAGCCTTGCACGTCGACTATGTAAGTATTTGAATTCATGATACTTTCTTCGCAAACAAGAAGCAGTTCTACACGATAACGGTTGGGATACTACTGATTGAAGCCTAGCGTATTGTTTGTATAAATAAATAAAGCACTAACTAGGCGACCGAGCTTTAGCTTACATTGTAAAACAGCGCTCCTCGTTTTCAATCACACAATGTTAATGCTCAGATTCATTAGCTTTTGCTCTGTCGAACAAAATCGCAGAAATGTTCTTGGACACACCAGATACGGATTGATGTTTTCCAGATTCACAACCTTGAAGCCTTGTACGTCAATTATGTAAGTATTTGAATTCATATTAGTTTCTTCGAAAACAAGAAGCAGTTCTAGACTATGACGGTTGTGATACGACTGTTGAAGTGTAGCGTATTGTTCGTATAATAAACGATAATTATTATGCTCGAATTTCGCAGACGGTAATCAAATCAAATTATATCTTTAGGTTTATTCCTAACTTTAGGAAGAAAGTAAACAAGGATTAAGTATACATGATTTATTTATAAAACATACATTTTTAAAGGTACAAACATTAAAATCAAAATGTTTATTATTATACACAGTGAATAAATAGAACACCATCATATCCTTCACAACACTACTATTTCTATTTATAACATGCTCAGGTTTCTATAACCACTCAGCGTAATGATTTAGAAACTTCCAATTAGATTGGTAGCAAGTCTATATAACATTTATCTATTCTAATTACTCGAGCTGCTACTTGTAATCCCGTGTAAAAGATTCGTGAGCGTTTAGTTTTATAATAACTCTGAGTTATTAGCACACCAGAATAGTGCTCAGCGTTTAATATTTTGACATCATGACGACCATGAAGCTGACATTTATCAATGATAACCTCAACGATATCTCCTTTGTTGATATTCATTTTGATTATATACTTATTATAAAATATATACGTTGACAAATATCAGTATTAAACAAATATATAATATGATTGTTGATTTATTTACTTAAAAATATTATTATCTACACACCACTTATTTAAACAAGATACATTTTTAAAAGCACATGTTTTGGTATGGTAAATACAATTATAAATGTCGGAAGAAATCGAATATTTCTCACTAAGTGTTTTTAAATTAGGACAATTAAAGTCTTCTAAATTGTAAACATTGTCACTTTCTATTATCTTCTTTAACCAGACCACTTTTTCAGCACCTTTTGTATAAATACGTCTATTTTTACAAAAGTTTAATATCAAACTCTTATAGTTGAAGTATGGCACATACCCCTCATTCCATAATATTCCTCTGTTTCTCTCTAT
This sequence comes from Pandemis heparana, assembly GCA_963854515.1. Classification (NCBI taxonomy): domain Eukaryota; kingdom Metazoa; phylum Arthropoda; class Insecta; order Lepidoptera; family Tortricidae; genus Pandemis; species Pandemis heparana. The sequence goes on from OY978035.1 coordinate 7,460,683, forward strand.
CCATGAGGCTTGCAACCGTTCTTTCTTAGTTAAATTATAAAAAGGATAAGGTGGTTTAATCAACAACACAATGACACCTTTTTTGCAAATAATTGCTATTTCTTTAGGTATAAATGTATTGTTTTCGTTTTTAAAACCTTGAACATCCATAATCACATTCATGATAATTTTCGCACTATATTACTCAAGGGTTTATACTCGATTAGACGATCATTTATGATTAGACAGTACGCTGTTGTATTGTCAGGTATATCTTCTGAAGACTCGATTTCTAAACGGACATCAACCGGTCCTGTTTTCAACGAATCATTTTGTCGTGAACAATCAATAACGAACAGTGGGGCTTTTTTCCCGAATGTATTTAAATCAAGCAGGGGATCGATTCCGGTGTTGTAATACGACTGACGAAAGTTAACATACATTTCGTATAATATACTATACTTATCTTCATTAAATTTTAAATTAAGTGAATCATAAGGAAAGTACTGTGAATTTAAAAACAACTTGACATTTGTTATGTTACAATGATCAAATTCTGATGAACTCTTCGTTCGATTCAGTTTTCTATCAGTTTGAACACCGAATATAACATATCTCGGTTTTTCTAACTGAGAAGCAGTTTTGACAGACCACGAGTGTTTTGTTGCTTTAGGTAAAAGCGGATATTCATATAAATCCCAATTTCGGAAAGCTAGTTGTATTGCTCGATCTTTTTCCAAGTGCTTAAGCAGCAATAATCTATTGCGATCCGAAACTTTAACATGAGGGATACGCCACTGAACCTTATGTATGTCTATTTCTATAGTATCATTTGTATCAGTTATAACACTATTCAAAACGGAATTGTTTCTATGAAGTATAAGTTCATGTCTACAATTGGCAACAATTTTGTTATAATCTTCTGCAAACCCTAACACTTTATTAAGCGGTATAATAACAGAAAAATTATCCCCTTTTTTCGCACTTCCGTTTAAATTCCACCCCCACAATGCTGAACTTTTACTTTCGCCTACGTTCATTGAGATAAGAGATTTAATCGTAGTTGTGATTCCAGCATTTTTAACATGATCTATTTCTACCCCATTTAATTCGTATCTTATATCTTGAAATAAAAACAATATAGGATTATTTATAAACTTAAACTCTTTCTTCTTCTTTTTTCCTGCTGTATCTAGTTCAAATACACTCGCATGTCCTTCGATGTAAATGGAGCTTGCAGATGGTAATACATAAACATCTTGCTGATGAATAGGTATTCTGATTTCATCGTTTTCTTTAAAGCTGTGATTGTATGGATTGTAGCTGTGAATCTCGTAGCTTTCAATAGAATTATCTTGCTGCGGTAGTTCAGTTATTTGCAGCATATTATATTTATTTTTATTTTATTTTTAAGCCGAGAGAATGAAGAAAGATTTTATTACTTTTAGTAATTTTATTTGTCGTACTTAATCGTGTTCTTCCTTTGAACACTGGAAGATTAATAGTACATTTTTGTTCTTTGATGTTGTTTTTATTGAAAACATACATATTTAATTGTATACTTATAATAAATTGAAGCGGTTATTTGTACTAAACTCGGCAGACTGTTATGTACTCAACGCCCAATTCTGAATACTGTTCGCGAAGGAATGTCCTAATCCGGTTTAGCATTTTATTTTATTATCATTTAACAACCGTAACTATATGTTTAATCCGTTTCGTTATTTATTTATTTAGTCTCGATTTACTTTTCCAAAATGATTTTAGAAATTTCAAACATAAATGTCCACAGTTGTATAAATGATTGCCTTGTAAATTGACATAATTATACCGAATATTTGTTCCGACATATGCTAAGAATTCTTTTGGCGGTTTTAAGTTACCGTAACTGTCAAAATATTCAATATAGTCTTTAATTTTTCCATAGGCTACCCAGTGAGTACCAACATTTTTAGATGAATCTAAATTAATCACACCGCATTCCATCAGCCACGGCTTTTCTGGTAATTCATCTCGCATAAATACGCCTCGAAAATGGGGTATATTTTTCGCATGCTTTATTATATCGATATTAGTTAGCGCTCGATCAGGTAGCCCAGTATCTAGTTTTTTTTGTTTGAAACGTAAATTCCTAACCCGTGTTTGTACGGTTTAAGATGTAATCCTTTACCAATACACATAGCCTCCATTTTCATGTTATGTCTTTTTAACTCTGCAAGATGTTTTTGTGCCGATTTATAATGATTGATAGCTTTGGTGATTCCCGCAACACCTCCAGCCAAGCTCCCCGTAGCAGATAAGCCGGCAAGAATAGGAATTAATGGTAAAAATCCACCAGTTTTAGGTACAGGTATCACTCTCGGGGATTGCACGGTTATGTCAGAAGCAAATTCTCGAGCAGCCGCGTATGCTAACTCCGTTAGCAATTTCTTGCACTTTGGTTTCAAATTTCGAATATGTTTTTTAGTGTGCGATACAATATTACTAAAGGTTTTTTTCAGACCAGCTCCCGTTTTCTGGGAGGGTGCTAATAATGTTTTTTCCTTATGATGCGCTTCTTTTTTAGTATTACTTCGTGTGTGTTTCATTTTAATAATAGTAATATTGGTATGATTAAAATGCTTTATTTAAAGTTGACTTTCTTGCATAAAGATCCAAGTGCAAATGAGCGTATTAAGTATGAATAGCTTATTTAATGTACTAAAATCACTACAAACGATTGTTTTTATCAATCCAACTGTTCTCACTTGATGGAAGACCCAGCCACTTAACATATACTTTGTTTCCTTTGCTTTTTACAACTTTTTCAACAAGATATACATCAGGGTGAGCAGTTTTCTGAATTTCTTGTCTGTAGAATGCTCCTAAAATAGGCCTAGACTTTGCGTCTTCTAATAAATATGTGAGTGGGTTAGTTTGTTGGACTTTTCTTATCTTAAATATTTCGGTTGACCAATTAGGTGTAAATCCTTTTTCAAAACATCCTTTGTATTTACTGATTCTTACAAAATCTCCAACTTGAAAAACATGACGATTCGGTCTTTTTTCGGATAGCGAATTGTTAATGTATCTTTGTAAGACAATTTCTTTATTATTATGATTAATTTCAGCCGGCGTTTTTCCTATGGTTCTATGAAAGGTATGATTGTATTCGTAAACTTTCTTGTCAAGAGTCCCATCGATCCATTTATAATTTCCTTTCAAACTAAATTCTTTGTAAAGCTTAGTTTTGAGAGTTCTTATAAGTCTTTCTACGATTGATGCTTTTTTTGTAGAATAAGAAGAGTAATGATTTATGTGATACTTTTCAATAACTTTTTTGAATTTATTATTATAAAATTCTGTACCCATATCAGTTTGTAAATTTTTTGGGTGACGACCATTTTCCAACAATGTTTGAAACTCTTTAGATACGATTTCTTTAGTCTTTTGTTTAATCGGGAATGCCCAAGCATATTTTGAGAAACCGTCTATAATTACTAGTATGTATTTATAACCAGCATTTAATTTGGATAAAGCTTGCATATCTATCAAATCCGCTTGCCAAAGGTCATCTATATCTCTTAATATTACGCTTCTCCGAGGGAAGTTTACTCGTACGTTTTTATGAATTTCATTAACAACGTCGGCTTTGCTCATAATGCTTGTTTAATTTTCCCTCAAGCTCCTTTAATGCAATATCTTTTTCAATATTTTTTACACGGTCTGTTAAAATCATAACCAGCTTTTCAATATGCGCAAGTTTTTCAGAATTATTCTTATTAAATTTATCAACGATCTCTTTATTAACAACGTCGGATACTTCACGTTTATCTATAGATGATATTTTAATTACTTCCAGTTTATAACTATCAACATTAAAATTTCCTTTTTTCTCTTCATTCATGTCTAATGCTTATTAGATTACTAGACGAAATGACTACACGAAAACAGAATTTATTCTTTTATTATACCCGCTTCCTTTAACTCTTCAATAATTGATATAATTTCATTGTCATGATTGCTGTTACCAGCACTTTTAGATGCAATTAAAAGTTTCAGTCTTTCAATAAGTTCGTTAGGATCATCCCAATAAATATAATCCGTATTACTTTTATATCGTTTTAATTCAGGCAAACCTTGACCGATTTTCAATTGCGGCAACTGTTGAGTGAACTCATTATTTTCGTCAGTTACTTGTGAAAATAGAGGCTTGATTATTGTACAGTATTTTAATCCTTTGTCACCTTTTAATTGTCCGGCCGGGTCAAAGTCCCGTTTGTGCGCGTTTGTGTTACTTAAAATTTCTTTGTATTTTGTTTTATCTTCTTCAGTTACAAGCTTAAGATTAGGTCTGTTTCGCAATAAAAGTTCTTTTAAACCACCGGTCAATTCATAATTCTTATTTTTGACAGTAATCATGTATTTTTTTCCCAAAGTATTATCAGTGTTATTTTTAAAAGATAAACTAACAACAGTGTTTCCCATCATCAGGTTCTTATCTTTAACATAAATACCAAACGGAACATTGACTTGCTCATACATATCCATCATGTCTTCTTTTTTCAAAGATAAAAGTGTATCGTGACTGTTACTTTGATTTGTTGTATTTTTATCATTATCATTAGAACATCCATAATATTCTGAATGGTGATTAGAATCAGCATTAATTATGTCTTTAAAATTATTATAGTCTAAAGAAGAGTTTAAATCGATCTGCGTGTTATTTTTACCATTTCTTGGTGTTATGTTAAAAGCAGAGTGAGGTGTTTGATTTATCTTGACAACTGTTTCTAAAGAATCAGTAATAGGTTTAAATACTTTTTTGTATTTCAGATCAGCTTCATAATCTTCATTTTTAATCTTCTTTATTTTGTTTTTTATATTGTTAACTGATTTAATGAGTTGTGCTTTTAAATCGGTATCCATTTTACTTTCCAACTTATTAATATGACTACCGTTTCTTAAAACCCCTTGTTTTCAAGTGAGATTTTTAAACTAGAAATCGGAATATATAACTAAGTTAGAAGCGGACAAACGTGTCAAATCCTTGTCTATATCGTCCGTTATTTATCGCGCAATCTTTATTTATAACTAAGAAACTGAATCGATCTTGCCATATAACAGAACAAAGTTGCTTAAATTGTATCCAATCTAAATCTGTATTTACATGTTCATTGTATATATGTTTTAAATTGGTATCATCTTGTTTGAAGATAATTAAAACATTAACATTATCTCTGATCAGTTGTTTAGGTATTTTCGAATAAGTTTGCGATAAGTAAAAACAATCTATCTGCCTATGTCTTCCCATAGTAAAATAATTTCTAATATTAATTTGATTTTCACATGCGACATCATCGAAAATCATAATGGAATTTGTCAAAGCATCGTTGGGGTGAAGAACTTCTTTGTGATCATTAAATACAAATAGCTCCGCTCCTGGAACACTTTCCATAACTTGTCTTAAAAAGAGGTACTTTGGTTGAAAAGCGGTCTTCGAGTATAAATAAATATGTTTAAATTTCAAACCATTTTCGTGTAACAATAAATTTAACATAACATTAGTTTTACCGCAATTTGAAGGACCGCATATTATGCAGCGAATGGTATTAGGTAACAACGAACTATGTTTTAATTTTTGTGTGTCATTTTTTACTTTGAAAGTATTTACTTCCAAAGTTTGACTCTGTTTATCAAAGATCATGATGAAATGCGGGGAATCTCGGATTTTATTGCTTATATAATCTTGGGTCTAGTCTAGATCGTTGCTTAAAATGACGATCAAAAGAAAGAGATACATTTAATAATTTATTTGATTTGATTTGGTTGCATATATAAAAACTTTTTCATTCATGCTGAAATATATTTATTCCTTTTTTAAGCTCAATATAAACAAAGCATAATTATACTTCTAAACACACATCACACGAATACAATTTTACGATTTCTTAAAAAGAAAAACCAATACATAGCTCTAAATTACATTTAAAAATATAATAACCTTTTATATAAGACTGTTTTTTTTATTAATATCATATCTTCAATATGATAATATAATTAACTACTTATATACTTAAAGAAATCTTTTCAAATACGTACAAGGTATTTCGTATATCTATTAAAAAATTGTATTACAGTGACCCCAGGGGAGCGTTTCTATGTTACCAGCTAATATTTGCCTCTTGTCATCATTACTGTTTAAAACTACTTTGTTTACTTCCTGTGAATATAAAACATGTTTAATGGATTTAATCAGATTCATTTTTCGTCTAAAATTTTTTTTGGTGTGTAGCGCTGTTTTATAATCGGAAAGTTGTAATCGATTCGTTATAGGTTTCGAAACACCTTTAGCTTTGTTTAATGAAGTTTTAACTGTCTTTAAACAGTAGAGTTTAGCTCTTAAGCCTACAAATTCAGTAATTACGTCACCACCCATTTCATCTTTAAATAATCCCGGTACTTTAGCGTTAATTTGAGGTATGCCGTACGGGTTATCCTCATCATAATTACTTGTATCAAATTTCGTAATATCATTATGTAGGTCTTGGTAAAAGTCTGGTGTTACAATATTATACAGAAGACTATCAGTATCCGTGTAACAAAGTGCAGCCTTTGAATTATATTTTTTTTTTATAACATCATAGTGAAATCGATACAAATGCTGTTTAGCGAATTCTAGTACTGTAAATCCGATATATATTGGTCTGTCTAGTAAAATTTTTTCAGGAGCTAAATGGATAGCTACAAAATTTTCTGAAAATATGCATACGTTTTTTACATTTGGTTTTAGTAAGATTTTTTCTGCTCCTATATATTTATTTGTTTTATTGCTACAATCCTTCCATTTTGTGACTAATTTAACTTCTATTCGCTTTCGTTTATTTTCAATCGTCTTACCGAATACCGCATTATTTAGAAGTTTGAAAAAGTCTTTTTCGAACGCTGTAGTAGCACTTTGTCTTAAACGAGTATTTAAATCAATGTACTTTTGTAAAAAGTTATCTTGTCTGAAGCGTAAGACTCTGTGAACATTCCTTAATATTAAACCATTTTTCAAACATTCTTTCAAGTGAACATAATGTATGACGTAATTGTATTTATCATATAAATTAGCAACTAATTTTTTTGATTTACCGCCTGGCGGAATGAATTTTTCTGGGGCGAAAGGTAACTCACTGTGATAATCATGTAAATGTTCGGGATAAGTCAGGTCTACTTCTAAAATATATCCAAATTCTCCATCATTTGGCACTGTCATTACGTTAAAATATTTAACTTCATCTTCAGTTAAAAATTCAAAATCTGAAATAGGCATTTTTTTCCTCATCGCATAACCGTATAGATTGTTACAATCGAGATATATTAAATATGATGATGGTTTTGAATCATTAAATTCTGGAATATATTTATTATTCGCCTTTACATGTCGAAGAGAACATTGAGCTAATCCCCCTCGTATCCCGTTCTCAAGCATCTGATACATATTTAAATCATCTAATAGTTGTAATTGAACACCTGTACACAAAAGCATAGCATCCCAACTTAAACTAGGTGCAGACACATAATAAGCCGGATCAAGATTATAATGTCGTAAACTTGTACTTCTGAAATGTTCAAATATATCACACAATAATAGAACGTCGCATTTCAAGTATAAGTCGGTATATTCTCCTAATGAACTTATATTAAAGGTAGACCATACGAGTTGCGCATGTGTATACTCAGCATCAGTGATATGCTCATCTTTTAAAGAATTGAAAAAATGTTCTTTATATGGTAGTTTATCCTCTTCGTATTTAGACCAAGAATTAATATAATCATAGGGATAAATACCTTTACGTCTCAGCAAATTAATTTTATTATAGCTTTGAAATTCTTTTGATAAGTTGTGGAAATCCTTTTCATTCAAATTTTTTGTTAATTCATTTAAGCCTGAACTAAGAAATTGAAAAGAATCTATAAACTTAATATTGATTGGTTGCGACTGGTTTGTTGATTCTATAATTTTTGTAATAGACGTATATTTCTCTTTGGATTGAGGAATAATTTTCACAGAACCAGGATATTTTGCCAGTTCTTTAATAAACAAATGACAGTCATAACCAGCTAGGTTATGAAAAACAACTGGTATAAATGGACATATTCTGTATCTTAAATTGCAAAGTGAATGAGCGGCACCTCTATACTCTGAAGTAATATGATCATGATCATGAACTTTATCACCGAACAAAAATTGTTTGCATATGTGACATTTATCAGCATTTGTATGGCTAGCTACTTGTTCGGTAGTTAAAGGTTTCATTACATTATTTTGAGACAATATTGAATTAATGTTCTGTATATCATCGATTAACCACTTTATAAAAATCTCGACGCAATCTTCACCTCTATAGGTAACATATTTGTTTAAACGAGGATCATGCGAACAACAAATATAATACCCAAAACATGATGGAAGATGCTGTTTAACGGTTTGAGTGTTTTGTGTACTCGCATCTTCACAATTTATTAACATACTCTCAAAGTCAGCGTAAATTATATAATTAATTTTTTGTTGTCGTTCAAAGTTTTTAAATTGAATCGCTGCATTTTTTTCAGGTAAAACAGTAAGAATGTGAGAACAATGATGTGAATTATATTTTTTTTCAGTGGTGAAAAATTGAAGGCAAGAATCGCAAAAATACATATTACCCTTGTGGTGAGTTATTTGACGACGAACTAGACGCACTAGATCTTTGATTAAGCAGTAATGACCTGCACCGTTTTGTTCAATATATAACAAATTGATATGATTTATTTTCTTGGATTTCGTGCGGTACAACGGTCCTGTTACAATACCCTTGTCTAGCCCATAGATATTAATGCTTATATCACTATTACTTTTCTCAAACAATCTTACATCATTAGCAGACGGAGGGAATGACATTCCTTTTATATTTAAAACGGTTGAATAGTGCGGATAAGACTTAACTCGACACGCATTATTCTTTGAAGGAAATAGAGCTGCCATAATGCTCCATAAAAAACAATGACTATCGCTGTTCTGAATGTTTATACAGGTTTTAGTATTCTTGATATTAACTGGTAACGGTATGTAAGTACCACCTCTCATTGGGTTATATTTATTTATATTGATTTCTAAGTGACTAATTGTAGAATAAGACCACCCGGACTCACGATGTTCGAATTCGATTAGTTTATTTTTTAAGTTCTCGATCATAGTCATATATAATTCATTAAAATTTGTGTTTTTAAATACAATACTATATTTTGTGTTAAAAGACTTAAGCTGTTGGTTACATGAATTCGGTAATGTAAAATGAACAAACAGCTCGCTGTTCATTTTAACACAATCATGTTTCAATAATGCGGATTTCATAAGGTATAAAATATCACTTCGAATCCCGCATAGGAAAGTCTCAGGTGTAAGGCATTCGACATCCTGTGAGGGGTTTAAGCGATATGTAGCAATTCTGTTTCTAAATGCTGTGCTAATTATTTCAATGTGTTTAAAATCGGTTTTCGATAAACAATTTGATTTATGCAAATTTGTTCTTAAATGAAATCTGTATTTATTTATAGGCATCTCGATCTGACAATGATCACATCGCATAAATACATTGGTGGATGACTCGGGGTAAGTAGACGGAGCTGTAAACAAAAATATGATTTTATTGATAGTATTTATTCATAGATTTATCTAATACATAGGTTAATAATAAAGGCATGAATTGGTAAGCGCTCTCTATAATGCACTAATCATGAATAACATACTAATTTCGTAATCATTAAATACAAAAAGAATAAAAATAAAACATTAATAGTAGTTGCTAACAAATGTCGGAGTACAAGTTCTATATTCCTTACGAGTCGATGTAATAAAGTTTGATAAGTGCTGCCAAGCTGTAGTATTATCATCCGTCTGAGTTTTTATGCTGACTATGGCTTGCCGCCATCTATTAACAGGTAACACGTTTTTAATCTCGTCGCACTTGTAAACTTTTAGTTCAATAAAGTGTGAACCTGTTTTTGAATGATTGTCCTGTCGTGAAAACCCATTGGCTAGTCTTCGCGTGATACAAGACTGTAATTTACCAGGTGCAGGGGTGATACTCGAGGACTGCTTCTCATCCTCGCTACCGCTTCCAAAAAGCTCCGCAGCAGTTGCGTGGTGTGGTTTCGCAGGTACAGGATTAATTTTGATCTTCTTTTTTGAAGCACTTGAAGATGATTGCGGTAACTTTGCGTGCTTTTTCTTTTTTTCACTCGATTCAGCCGGTCTCGCAGCTTCATCTTCAGAGCTTGACGAAGAAACTACAGCTTTAGATGAATGTTTCAATCTGAAAAAATAAAAACGATCGTTAAATTAAATCGAGCTAATAAAATTTTTGCAGAGACTTGACTACATTAGAGGATATTCAATGAAAGTAATTAAAATATTGATTGGGTCTGATTAAACTTAAACAACATCATTCAATAACACAGAATAATCTTTAGTATCGAGTCGAATCAAAAGATAAATTGAATACTTACGTTTTGCTATGCTTCCTCTTTCTTATCTCACTCGATTCGGCCTGCATCGCTGACTCGTCTTCCGACGGAAATAGTGTTTCAGCATTGTTAGAGCTATAAATCTTCGACCTGAAATAAATATTAAAACATTTTAACTACAGTATTTAAGTTATCTATAATATTTGACCCTACTTTTCGTTTTATAGTAAGTATTTAAATAAGATAGAGGTATATTTAAAAAGTATCGTCATTCGTCTTGTTTCATACAATTTACTAGCGCAGCCCTCCCCGAAATTATAAAATTTTGCACTACTATAAGAATGACGCATAATAACATAGCATCATTAAACTATTATTCTTTACCGCTATTCGAATGACTCATAATTTTATTGATGATATTAAGTTAAATTACTCTATTCAATAAACAGCATCATTTATATTGAAGCCAGAATTAGTTAGCATAACTCTATCAAATTCCAATATTTACACTACTATTCGAATGACGAATAATTTTATTGATAATATTAATGACTCCAATGTATAAAAACATCAACATTTAAATTATTAGACAGCATAATTGAAGCTAGAAAAGTAATTAACTTTTCTAGGTATCTATTCGAATAGATAAATAATAAATAAATATCCATCAGTCCAGAAATCCGCAACCTCGCTTTATAGTCGGTGTTATGTTACAAACGACTCGACTATTCAATCGTAATGATGGTTGCATAATTTAATAAATACATTTAGTTAATAAGATAGACACTTACATTTTTTTTGATGATGATCCTTCAGCTTAGGAGATGAGGTGATGGCTGGTTCTTTACTTTGCAGAGGAGATGAATGATGCACTAGATTCGGTATCAACCGCTTAAGTACTCTCTAATCCACGTGAATATCTTCCTTATACGGAAAGTATCCGCGTGACTTTAAAATAGGTCTCATCATGTATCAGCAGTAACCCTTTTAAGCGGTGTAATCTTAAACTTCTGCGTTAACGCTTAGTCTTAAATGGGAAGCGATGATTTTGTATAGTTTAATACTGTGGTTTTGCTTGGCCGATACGGATTTACTAACTGATTCACTAACTTCACAATTGGTTTTAGTTTATATAACCTATTGTGCGAAATAAAATAAAAAAACGTTTGTTAGTTTTCATATACGAGATCAACAAACAGACATACTTACCTCCAAATTCAGTGTATGTGGATGCAAATGTCGACATTGCAAATCATTGAGACTCATTTAGCATAGACATCTTTCATATATGGTTAGGTCTCATATTAACGATAAAACGATTTTACTATGCGATATTAAACCTTATGGTTTCTTTTTTATACTTAAAAAATAATATAAATAACAAGAAATTAGAACATTTTAACGATTAGTATTTTTGCAATACACTGGTGAGCAGTTCAGTAATGTCGGTGAGTGTGTACCTATTTTATTATACTTGTTATTATTTAATAATAATCAATATCCATACCGACGACTGGATAGCTGAGTGGTTAGAGAATCAGGCGACAAAGCTTGAGACAGATATTATGTATGAAAAATATGAAAGTTTGTTCTTGAGCTTCGAGTGTTTAATATATAAGTAAAGTGTTTAGTATTTAAGTATATATCTATCTATATAAGTATGTTTATTCGTTGGCCAGCACCTATAACGTAAGCTTACCTTACTTTAGACTCAGGTTAATCGACATCAATTGTCTCTGATATTTATTTATATAGTAATCCAATGCAAGCTTTATTGTAATACTCGATTTATAAATTTTAATGTCGTTTAGTCATGATAAGAATTCTTTTGTTAATTATCGATAAATTACGATTAATTGTTATCAAACACCAATGTTACTGACAATTATTTGATTCAAAAATTTTGAATGTCTTTTCTTTACAGGATACAGAAGATCTCTTTAATTTTGTACCAGCGGATCAGCGTGCTACGCATGGAGCAGAACAAAGATCTACCACTCATGATGGCGCTTCTCGCAAGAGAACCAGAACCGAACTACCATATTCTTCATACATAAAAAGAACTGTAAAACGTGCGACAAAAATAATTAAAATAGAAATTTATGACGCCGAGAACGCACCGAAATCTGAACATTCAATGTGTACTTGTGAAGCAGAAATCTGCGCCCAATATGTTGTGAAGGGTATATTATTTGATGACGTATATAGCGCAACTAAAGATATCATAAGTAAAATTCAGGATGATATGGATTTGAGAATAACTAAAATGTGTTAGTTAAGTATAATAATGTACTACTATATTGTCTACTTATTAAAAATAAAGGAGTTAATGTAATATGATATGTTTTATTTATAATAATTCAGATACTTAACTATAGCGTTAATAATCTTATATAATTACGAGTCTGAACGCTGAATAAATAAATTTAGACTTCAATTTAGAATTACGTAATTAAATTACTATTCAAGAATCAAATAAAATAAATAAGTTTCTGCGTAAGACACGTAATATAACATAGTCAGCATAGTAACTGGTGAGCGAGGTAGGTCTGTTGCACAGTGGTGTGCAGCGGATTCTGCTCTAGGGTAGGCTGGATACTTTTCTGATTGAGCTTTCAATCCAAATTGAATACCTAGTAGAATGGACAACGGTTTCTCATGAAATATGCATCACTGATGTTACACAATAATGATAACATATTACCTATTTAATATCTTACCCGTTTCGTACGTCAAAATCAGATTATTGAATTATATTAAGCAATTTATAGTGAAACATATCGAAACCTCACATTAAGTATTCTCTTCTTACAATAAATTTATAAACAAAGAATTATTGATTAAATAAAAAAATAACAAAATTGAATCCCTGTTTCATATTATAGCATCGCTAGTGAAAGATGACAGCTTAAAAACTCGGTCTCACCTGAGCCGTTGTTTATACTACGTCTCAATGATTCGTCAAACAACACGCCATTATCACGAATGCACTAGCTTGCATTTTCTCTATTGCTAACAAAGAATTTAATATCGTAAGTATTTGAATGATAATATGATTGTATAAAAATGGTGACTTAATATATATGTTTGCTCCATAACCAACGATATCAGAGTGTACCTATTAGAAATAGAATTTAATTGAAGTAGTTTTTGATTGAACTAGTATTTGATTATCGGATTGTACTGTAATTATATGCTCAACAGATAATTCGATTGACATATATTAATGTATTGATTCATGATCAGTAATCAATATAACGTATGATTGGGGGATCCTGGATCTCGTTTGATCCAGGTCCCCCAATTATACACTACTGAGCCTCTCTTAAGCAATGTCTCTGGCTCTTTATTGCTGCATACACAGCATACTTCTCCTTTAGGTTGGAGTGCCATGACCTCTGGTACCTTTCCCATGTTCCGGACAGATTCACTCCGTTCAACTGAGCGCCCCATCCGGCATCCGCTGCGTCGGAGGTCAAAAAATGTGTGACATTCTTTTTGTGAATCGGAGCTGAATTTTGTTTTATTGCTAATAACCACCACTGGATCTCTCCGAGAGCTCCTGGTGGAAATGACTTCTGTAACCTTGGCCTGCTTTGTCTGAACTACAAACATCTGTAGTCTTCGACAGTGAAGCTGGCCTCGGTGAATTACTAGGTTGGCGAAATTTAAATGGCCTAGAAGTTTCTGTGCCTGGCGCAGACAGCAGCTGCCTCTGTTCCTTGAGTCTTCTAGTACTGTCTGAATCCTTTGGATCTTCTCTTTGGGTAGGCAGAACGTGTCCATCCGTGTATTCCATTCTATGCCTAAATAAGTTAAAGTCTGTGTCGGCTCCAACAGAGACTTGAGGTAGTTTATTTTCCAACCTAGGTGTTCCAAGAAACTCACGGCTTCCGCAACCTGAGTTTTTAAGATGGAACGATCTTGGTGCACTAGTAAATAGTCGTCTAGATAGACCAAGATCCGAAGCCCTCGAGCCCGAAGGACTTCCGCAGTCCAATTCGTTATGGCTGCAAAGGTTCGAGGAGCCGAAGAAAGGCCAAAAGGAAGGGCTGTTAATTGTAGGATTTCTCCATTGTAAATTATTCTCAAAAATCGTCTGTGTGTCTTTGAAATTGGCACATGGAAATATGCTTGTGACAGATCGATTTTTGCCATCCAGTCCTGTTTCTGAAGGAATTCTGTAACAGTTGTTTGTGAAATCAGTCTGAAATGCTTTACTGTAACATGTGTGTTTAACTGTCTGAGATCGAATATTGGTCTGATCCCTCCATCGGATTTCTTTATTAAAAACATCTTTGAGAAATAGCCTGGATTTATTGAAGCCGGTTTTTCCAAAATTTTCTGATGTTTCAGTTTCTGTATTTCTTCTGACATCTGAATTGATATTTTTGTAGCATACTTCCTTTGTAGTGTCTGAGTAGGGTAGAACATTGGGGGCTTGTTCTTGAAAGGGAGTCTGTGACCTGTTATGGTCTTTAATAAAAATTGGTTCGCTCCAGATTGTCTCCATTCTTTTTGAAATTGTTGAAGACAGCCCCCTTGGAAATGTAAATGTTGATTGTCACTTACTGTTTGTATTTGGGCGAAAAGTTTTATTTTGTTGTTTATTTATATATTTCTTCTTTATACTTTTTTTATCTACCTTATGGTAAGTGTGATCTTGACCTGTCCTTTTATATTGATTCTTCTTATTATCATCATAATACCTGTTCTGACGTTCACGTGGTCGAGATGTACTGGTGCTAGGTCCAGCTTTCTTATCCTTTTCTTTTAAATATGATGGTGTGTCTAGCCACACTTGAGTGCCACCCAACGATTGTGTCAAAGGCAGCAACTGTTCCCGACTGAACAAAAACTCATTACTTGGAGGTATATTTTTCAAACAAGTCTTTAGATTAATATTGCTTACTTCATTGAGCAATCTATCACGTCGAACTTCAATGCATTCAGTTCTTTTTCCACATAAGATCTGCATAGTTAAATCAGAGTGTTTGCTCATGGGCGACTCTGCTCCAAATAACTGTGAAATTTTGTCATAGAGGGTTCCTGCATTCAAATTCTTTTCTTCTGAAGCTGCCCAATCTACTAAATTCTGCAAACCATCTCTCAGTAACTCTTTTTGGTGCAGTACTGCATTTGACAGTCCTGCTAACACTTGCTCTGTAGAAGCTAAATAATCCTTCCCCTTGTTTAAATGAATCAACTCTTGATTTATTTTGAGTTCCACAAATCCTGGGGTAGCCAAAACAGAGTTTAAAGAGTTCTTGTATCGGAGTCCCTGCCAAGCTCGAGTATTAAATTTATGCAGCTTGTCTAAGCTTGTCAGGCGATCTAATTTTGCATCCGGTACAATGTTGTTACTTTTTATCTCGGTGGAAAATTCGCCTAAATTAACCTCTAAAGATCTTCGAGGTGGAGTTAAAAATTGTTCAGTTGTTTGAGTGTTCTCGCGAGTCGTACTCGGATGTATTAAATTTTGATCACGATTAGCTGAAGAATGTTGAGTTAATTGCATCATATGAGAAAGATAACTTACTTGAGACATAAGTGCGTCAATACGTGGATCGCAAGATTCCACAAAAGACTCTCCGCGAGTCCTTTTCGGCCGTTTATTTGGAGGCGGCGTCGCCTCGTCCTCCTCCGAGGAAGACGATGACGGTCCTTCCTCACTTGAACAACGCTTTTTCTCACTCAATATCTCTTCATGATGCGCAATGTCCGAATCCACAATATGATCATCCATTTTGATCGATAATACACACTTAATGCGTAAAATATACTTTGATCTTACTCATTAATGGATCGTAATCACTTTTTAACCACTTTGTTCGTAACTTTATGCCGTAATTACACAAATAAACTTTGAAAAACAAAATTTTTTCATGTAAACAATGCCGATTTATCGGTATCCACAAACGCTATGACAGTGCAGAGGACAGCAGCGCCCCTTCGCGTGGAAGGAGGCGCCCTCTGTGTGACAAGAGTGGTAATATTTAAGGAATTGCCAGGTATGTAAAACTAGATATAAGGATATCCATGAACTGCTTCTTCACATCACGCTGTGTGTTTTAGAATTGACATAATAGTACTATTTTGTGATAAACTATTTGTCATTCATAGGTTTCGCAGTAATAAGTATAATAAGTAATAGTCAAGAGGTTGGGTTTTTAACCCCGAGGCAAAAAAAGGGGGGTTATAAGTTTGACGCCGTCTGTGCGTGTGTATGTCTGTCTGTCTGTCTGTAACGAGGCTGATTTAGTTCGCTACAAACTTTTACCCTTTTGTTATTTTTATTTATTTTTTATTTTTTATTTATAGCCTTTTTATTCCGAATTCGCTACTATTTCAGTAAGTACATACAGTACAGGTCACAATATAAAAAGATAATATTAATGGTTCTCTGTATTTTGTTTGAAAAGATGAACATGCTGACAGTTAAATTTTTTCGCTAGGGCTTGTATTTAATTTATAATTAATTTATTAATTTGTGTTTATTCTAAAAGGGCGTAAGTCCGATACTATCACGGAATAAACACTTATCCCTTTGTCTTTTCTCTATAGAAAAAAAAACTGACGTCAATTTCAAATAGTCAATGTCAGGCCCTATTCTCCAATATTCGATTTTCGAGGGTCGCTTCGTGCTGTTCTGCTCATACAAATAGTGATTATCTTGAGAGTGAGAGTGAAGGTATGCAACAAACTTCGAAAATAAAATTTCAGAGTTGCCCCCCTTGTACTTTGAAGTTGTCAAAAATACAAAATTATGATCGCTTATTTTTTCTCGTGATAAAAGCAAGCGTTTCACCTATCCTGTGGTAGTTTTGGTAAAATTAGGACATATTTTTAATTAATTTTTATTTTTTATAATAAGCGATATAAAAATTATATAAACATATTGCAGTGATCAGGAGGCAAAATGCTTTCGAACCATATATACATTTTCAGGTGTTATAAAAATGAAATGTTGTAAATTTTAAGTGATCATACACACAACCATACATACAAAATATCAAATGAATCAAGAAATTTTACTACTCCATTTTAATCTTTACTTTTTACGTTTTACCGTTAGAAATTTAATTTCTAAACGACACTGAAAATTAGAACACACAGAAAAATCCGAAAAGTAAAGCTATGGCCGGGAATCGAACCCCGCAAATATTCGCATAGTAACAAGGTCACGTGACAGTTGGTAACAGATAGAAAAATTCGGAGGCTTACTCACCTGCTATGGGTGGTGTTGGGGTATAGCACGCGTCACGGAATGACGAGGACCGGGGTTCGATTCCCGGTCAAAGCTTTACTTTTCGGATTTTTCTATGTGTTCTAATTTTCAGTGTCGTTTAGAAATTACCATACATACATGTATCACGTCACCCTTACGGGGTAAATAGACGGGGTAGTTATTTGATTTGAGGTACGGAACCCTAAAAACGTGATATTTTAGCCCTTTTTAGGGTTCCGTAGCCAAATGGCAAAAAAGGGAACCCTTATAGACTCGTCATGTCTGTCTGTCTGTCTGTCCTTCCGTCCGTATGTCACAGCCATTTTTCTCCGAAGCTATAAGAGCTATACTGTTGAAACTTGGTAAGTAGATGTATTCTGTAAACCGCATTAAGATTTTCACACAAAAAAAAAACAATTAATTTTGGGGGTTCCCCTAACTTAGAACTAAAACTGAAAAAAAAAAAATCATCAAACCCATACGTGTGGGGTATCTATGGATAGGTCTTTAAAAATAATATTGAGGTTCTTCATATCATTTTTTTCTAAACTGAATAGTTTGCGCGAGAGACACTTCCAAAGTGGAAAAATGTGTGTCCGTCCTCCCCCCCCCCCCCCGTAACTTCTAAAATAAGAGAATTATAAAACTAAAAAAAATATATGATGTACATTACCATACAAACTTCCACCCAAAATTGGTTTGAACGAGATCTAGTAAGTAGTTTTTTTTTTATTTAATATTTGTCTGTCTATATAAGTAACCAATATAAAATGACCTCACACTGCCTACATTTTGCTTAAAAGTAGGGCTCTGCTAACACTGGATTTTATAATAACTTAGCGAATTTGTACGGAACCCTCAGTGCGCGCGTCCGACTCGCACTTGGCCGGTTTTCATGGCTACCACTCGCCGAGCTAGATCTCAAGAACCATAATAGTTAGACAGTTGAAATTTGCACAGATTATGTATTTTTATTGTGGCTACAACAACAAATACTAAAATCAAAATAATAACAATAAATTAAGGGGGATTCCCATACAACAGAGTAGTTGTTGGCGTTTTTTGCTGTATCTCATGAACCGTAATAGCAAGGAGGTTAAAGCTTTTTCTAGCACGGAACCCGCGAGTCCGATTCCTTTTCCTTAGCCTTTTATAACTGTTATCCTTAAATTAAGAATGAAGTCCATTGCTGGTGCTTGACAGCTTGAAGTGTCCAACACTGGTGCCAATAAATTCTAAAATAATACTTTTTTTTTTAAGATTTCAACACGTTTAGTGCCGGCCGCGGGTGACCCTAGGGCTGGCGCTTATCTCTCGAAAGGCTAAGCAATAGCAGTTCAGAGAGGCAATGCGGCCAGCGTCTTGGGGTCGACGCCTGTGGCGAAAAATTTTGATGACGTATTCACCTTATATCTATTTATTTATTTACATAAAAGTTTATAGATTATGTAGTTAATTTTATCTGTGTATCGTTTCGTAAGTCAGAGAAGGTTCTGGCTGAAAATCAGTGCTGCAGGTGTCTAACACCTCAGCGTAATGCTGAGCCAGCGACCGTTTCACTTTTGCGAAGACACACAATCTATTATTTCATGCGTGTATTTTTTTTTTGTTTTATTTTTCTTTTCAATTTTGTATTATGCTCTTATAATTGTGTGTCATGCATAAAGGAATTAAATGTCTTCTTATTCTTATTCTTATAGTTTTAGTTTTATTAGGGCCTGTCTCACCACTCCTGTCAGTTATATATGATTCCGTCTCTATTTATAACTACGAAACAGACAGAGACGTCATCATAGACAACTGACAGTTAAGGAGTGGTGAAACAGGCTCTTAGTCAACGTGGCAACATGATGCCCAAAAGCCTGGCAGCACTCGAATGACTATGCTGATTCGTTGAGAGATATAGCTGCTGGCCCTTTGGTCCCCAGTTGTGTCGAATTGACGACCAGCTAGCTTATTGTCAAACTCGCTCGCAATCGCCATCGTGTTCATTTTGACAGTTCTTGTATGAATGTGACAGCTAGCTGATTCCGATGCCAATTAACAGCCCATACATGAACTGTCAAAATGAAGACGATGGCGATCGCGAGCGAGTTACGTAATAAGCCTACAGGCGATATGTGTTCCATAGACACATGATTATTTTTTGTCATGACAGTATCGATGTCGACGTAAGTATCGATGTTAAAGCATCGACTCGTCCGCAACACTGGCCCGTTTAATGTGCATTTAATTCCTCGGCCATGCTCGAATTGCATTTCCAGAAAACTTGGTTCTAGTTGTCACGAGAATACAATGCGTATGCGCATTTGATTTTATGTTTTAACTAGCTTTTACTGTGACTGCGTCGTATATTCAGTATGCTTAGTGTAGGTACATACGTTTGCGTTAAAACTGTCAAAAATACTATGAGAACTGCTAGCTTATTACGTAACTCGCTCGCGATCGCCTTGGTCTTCATTTTGAAAGTTCATGTATGGGCTGACAATTGGCATCGGAATCAGCTAGCTGTCACATTCATACAAGAACTGTCAAAATGAACACGACGGCGATTGCGAGCGAGTTACGTAATAAGCTATCTGTTTGTTGTCGTTCCGACAGTTTCGTTCCGCTAGCGGCGCTGTCATAATTGACAGCTGGGATAATTCCCATAGTAAGTAATTGACAACATTTCATTTTTATAACACCTGAAAATGTATATATGGTTCGAAAGCATTTTGCCTCCTGATCACTGCAATATGTTTATATAATTTTAATATCGCTTATTATAAAAAATAAAAATTAATTAAAAATATGTCCTAATTTTACCAAAACTACCACAGGATAGGTGAAACGCCTTTGCTTTTTTCACTAGAAAAAATAAGCGATCATAATTTTGTATTTTGGACAACTTCAAAGTACAAGGGGGGCAACTCTGAAATTCTATTTTCGAAGTTTGTTGCATACCTTCACTCTCACTCTCAAGATAATGACTATTTGTATGAGCAGAACAGCACGAAGCGACCCTCGAAAATCGAATATTGGAGAATAGGGCCTGACATTGACAATTTGAAATTGACGTCAGTTTTTTTTTCTATAGAGAAAAGACAAAGGGATAAGTGTTTATTCTGTGATAGTATCGGACTTACGCCCTTTTAGAATAAGCACAAATTAATAAATTAATTATAAATTAAATACAAGCCCTAGCGAAAAAATTAAACTGTCAGCATGTTCATCTTTTCAAACAAAATACAGAGAACCATTAATATTATAGGCTCAGAAATATGAAATGTTGTCAATTGAGACGTTCGCTCTGAAGTTTTTGGTTATGGTTTAACCTATTTATGTGAATGTGTGTGAATGTAATAACAACTTTACTAACTCTTCTACGTAAAAAGCACCTTTAATACCTTCAACTAAAGTACAGTTTGCTAACTTAAAATAGCTAAGTGCATGACAGTGTGTTCTAACTTTCCTAATAGGTACTTATAACCTATTTTCTGATAAATTTCCCACATCCAACATGAGTAAAACCACGAAGACCAAGAGCAAGTCTAATGAAGAGATCCAGACTCCCGATGTTCTCTCCGAGCTGCGTCTTCTCAGGCAAGATTTAAGCGAGATGAAAAGTCAAAATGCTGAAATAGGTTTGCTAAGACAAGAGGTCGTTGAACTCAAAGAGCAGATATCAACTCTGTCCGTCTCTTTATCCGACAAACACTTGCAATTTTTGTCGAAACTGGAAATGGCCGACTTAGAAATCGCTACGTTAAAATCATCTGTGATCCAATTAAAACAACAACTCTCGGCCCAAGAACAGCACTCAATGAGAAACGAGCTGGAGATCATCGGTGTTCCCGAGTGTGATACGGAAAATCTCACCCACATTGTGCTCACGGCATCACAAATGATTGGGGTTCCGCTACAGGAAATGGACCTCGATGACGTCACCCGCGTCGGACCGAAGCGCCCAAAAGGCCCCAAACTCAACTCCGGTGACGACCGCAAGCCGCGCCCAATTCGTGTAAAGCTGATGCGCCGCCAAAAACGAGACGAGTTGCTAAAAGCAGCAAAAGCCAGACGTAACCTAACGTCGGAATCTCTCGCTAGCGGAGCTCCACAGAAACTGTACGTGAACGAACGGCTTACGCGAGAAAACCGGCTTTTATTTAGAGAGGCTAGACTTCGGGCTGCGGCACACAATTTTCGTTTCTGCTGGGTCCGGAACGGTGCAATCTATGTCCGCGAAAACGAAAACAAGCCGGGCATTCATATCTCAACCGCGGACGACCTGGACCAGAGAGTGGGACCTTCCGCTACTCCCCCGACTTAGTAAATTAGACGTCTGTTTATGGTTTCTTATTCTGCTATATACAGTGGAAAATGTCACTAACTTAAAACTTGATCTCAATTTTGTATTATTTTGTAGTTTTAAGTTTCTTGTGTTCACAAATTTCACACACACCTACACACACCTACACACCACAAACACTACACATACACACCAGACCCACTACAAAAGTACACCACACACACTATACATCCACAAACATACCGTTCTCTCAATTTTTATAAATGATCTCAAAGGCTTCTTGTTCACAGAAATAATCCTCATCCTGTTTTTTCATTGTCTCAAGCGTTATCACTACTCGATATTCTCGCGATGTTGTATAACAGACTTTATCCGTATTGGACTACTTAGACCAAGTTGACAGAACACTGCAAATCAACTGTCACACGCTTGAGACTCTAGAAAAGTGTAGTGAAGCTCTTTCTGATCGAAATTTATACAAGTTTAAAGTTCTTACTTTTAATATAAGGAGTATCCAAAAGAATTTTGATGACTTTGTAATAGCACTTAAACGACTAAAAACAACATTTGATGCGATTATACTAACAGAGTGTTGGTTAAATGAAGGTTTACATCCACCATTAATCATTGGATATAACAGTTATCGCACTAATAAATATATAAATAAAAGTGGTGGAGTCGTAGCCTACATTTGGAACACATGGTGTGCTTCAGTTACAGAACCCCCTATCGAAGATTGTAATTGCCTGGAAATTAACTTCGGAAACGACATAATCCTTTATGGCATTTACCGTTCCCCTTCTTTTAATGTAATTGACAATTTCTTAGTCACCCTTGATAGTGTTCTTGGCAAAATTAATAATAACAACACTATAATTTTGGCTGGTGATATAAATCTAGATTTATGTAGCAATAGTGAGATCTGCTCTGAATACGTTTGCCTTTTGACATCGCATAAATTGCTACCAGCCATCACCCACCCGACCAGGGGTAACGCCTGCCTAGATCACATTTTTGTACGTGGTGGCATGTCTGGAATAGGTTTAATTACTTGCACAGATATAACCGACCACGACATATGTATTCTAGCGCTACCCTGCATACGTCCTAAAGTCAATACTCATAGAAGAACTAAAACTATTATAAATTACAGTGAAGTGTTATTAGAAATGGAAACAATAGATTGGTCCTCAGTACTAAATAATGACAACGTAAATGAGGCAGCAAACCTCTTTATTAACACCTTAAATAATGTGACCTCACATCACACCTCAGAAGTTGTAGTAGCCCGTTCCAAATTTAATATTAAACCTTGGATTACCCCAGGAATAATAAAATGTCAGAGAAATCGCGACTCACTCCACCTTCAAGCTAAAAAAAATCCCTCGAATCTAATCATCCAGGTAACCTATAAACGCTATCGTAATTTTCTTAACAATCTGACACAAAAACTTAAGCGAGATTATGAAGCCAAACAGTTATCCGATAGCATAAACAATCCAAAGAAACTATGGGAAAGCATTAAAGAAGTGTGTAATATCTCCAAGCCTCAAAATAATTCTTCCAAATTAATAAACTCCAAGAATCCTATTGATGCACTGAATAAGTGCAATCAATACTTTTCTAGCGTTGGTAAAACACTAGCCGATGAGACACTCACTAAATTAAATAAATCCGAAGGCGATCTCGTAGCCGAATACACAACAAATTCTGGACCGATCAACTCTTTCTTCTTAGGTCCTACTGATGTGGCCGAAGTTTCAGATTTTATTAAACAACTCAAAGTAGGTAGTGCCCCAGGTCTAGATGGTTATACGCCACTCTTAATCAAATTAATTGAACCATCAATAGTAGAACCGTTAACTCACATTTTCAATCTAAGCCTTGCTTCTGGTATATTTCCAAACGAGTGGAAGCTAGGAGTTATATCCCCCATCCACAAAGACGGTGATAAAACGTTGCCTTCCAATTACAGACCTATTACTCTACTAAGTGTATTTTCTAAATTACTGGAAAAAGTTGTAAATACTCGCCTAGTAAAGTATCTTGAACGTCATGCCCTCATCTCTGGGTCTCAATTTGGATTTAGGCAGAAGAAATCAACTGAAGATGCCGTAGTGCTTTTAACATCATTAGTTGCTAAATATTTGGACACGAATAAATATGGCCTCGGTGTCTTTTTAGATCTAGCTAAAGCTTTTGATACTGTCTCAGTTCCTTTATTAATGAAAAAGCTAGATAGTATGGGCATTAGAGGTGTTTCCTACGTTTGGTTTCATAGTTATCTAACTGATCGTCGTCATTGTGTCAGGGTGGGTTCTTCTTTGAGTGAACATCTTCCAGTGCTCTATGGAGTTCCGCAGGGCAGTATACTGGGCCCCACCTTATTTTTAATCTACATTAATGATATCCTTAATGTGCCCCTTCTGGGAGCTGACATAATTTGTTACGCAGATGACACGGTTGTTCTTTTCCATGGCAATTCCTGGGACGATGCATTCAATACAGCCGAAATAGGTTTGACTAAATTGTCAAACTGGTTGACTGAAAATCTTTTAACTTTAAACAAAAACAAAACAAAGTATGTAACGTTTCACAAAACACTTGCAACAAGACCCAGTGTTACTCGTAAACTCACCATCCATTCCTGTTCGCCTGTTCTATCAGACCAATCTAATCAACTATCTTGTAAGTGCTCTCCTATAGATCAAACTGACACAATTAAATACTTAGGTATTCTGTTTGACAAAAATCTCTCATTCAAGGAACACGTCTCTAACCTATCAAAAAAGATAAGAAAAACGATCTTTTTAATGAAGTCTTTAAGAAATTCTGCACCTAAACATATTTTAATACTGGTCTATAAAGCATTATGTCAATCAGCACTATTGTATTGTATATCAGCCTGGGGTGGTATTGTAAAATCTAATATCAAGAGCTTAGAAATTGCCCAACGTGCTGTACTTAAAGTTATGCTTAGCAAGCCATATAGGTTTCCCACTGACAATCTTTATAAAGAATCAATGGTATTAAGGGTCAGACAATTGTACATTACAAAAGTAGCCGTAGCCACCCATCGAAAAGTAATCTGTAGTCAGGATTTTCCTAGCCTTGCCGCTCGACGTGTATATAGCATCCCTCTGCCATCCATTAGGTCTACTTTTGCCAAACATATGCCTCCCTATTCCCATTTAAACGCTTACAACAAAATATGCAAAACTGTAAACAACACAAAAGATATGTCTGCTGCTAAATTAAAAAATGCTATCGAAATATGTCTAGCAAATATAAACTATCAAGATACTGAGGATCTCCTTATAAGCTCTTACTAATGGTAAAGTGTAGCCACACATACACACACACACACGCACACACACACACACACACACACACACACACACACACACACACACACACACACACACACACACACACACACACACACACACATACACACGTTCACATACACTCACACACACACACACACACACACATTTCTTTTCTTCTCTTTTATTATTTGTATTATTCCTGTATTTTGTGTACTTCCTTGGCACTCGCGATACAGACCCAGAGTCTAGTGCGAGCGCCGCCGTTTCACTTACAGCATAAAATGTCATCTACCCATCCTATGTATCAATGTGTGCTTTGTAAAATGTTATGCATTTGTAACTTCTGTGGTGAAAATAAAGTTATTATTATTATTATTATTGTTTAACGCGAACGCGATCGATACGTTTATCGTGTCAGAAACTTACACTAAAGGCTCTCTGTAAGCTTCTGCTAACTTAGCAATCGTTTGTCCTTATCTGTCACTTTGACATTTACCTTTCACAGATAATGACAAACGATTACTACTTAAGTTAACAGAAGCCTAGGAGCCTATGCAAGATTGCACTCAAAAAAAGTTTACTTATAAAACTATAACCCGACTACTAAAAAAACCGGACAAATGCGAGTCGGACTCGCGCACCGAGGGTTCCGTACAAATTCGCCAAGTCATTATAAAATCCAGTGCTAGCAGCGCCCTGCTTAAGCGAAATGTAGGTAACTAGTGTTAGACAATGTAAGTATTTTTGGAATCTTGCGACTCAATTTTGAAGCAGATCTTCAACTGACTGAGCCGAAATCTAACTAATATTATAAATGCGAAAGTATGGATGGATGGATGTTTGTTTGTTACTCAATTACGCCAGAACGGCCCATCGGATCTGGATGAAATTCGGCACATAGATAGAGAAAAGTCTGGAATAGCACATAGGCTACTTTTATCCCGGAAAATTGCGTAGTTCTCGCGGTATAGCGATAAACGAATTCTTGCCAGACGAAGTCGCTGGCAACAGCTAGTTTTAGATACTTGTGTAAGTCAGATGACAATACAATAATCTGGTAGTGGAGTTCTGGTGACCCAGCCAGGACCGTCTCCGCAGGAGGGAACTCTTCAACAGTTGCTCCGATTGTCTTGAAATTTTGTACACATATGTAGGACGGGTGACAATGCAAGTACAGACAGCAAAAAGCTTATTTACAAAATGAACGTCTTAACAAAAACTTATTGCGTTTTGTTTTCGCATGCTTACTAAAAATCCAGGACATGCCCGCTACAAGATGGCTACAAGTTTCTCAGGCAATCACGTCGAGAATTAAAACATTTTAAATTTAATTTAAGAGGTTAATTTGTTTCAGGGAAAGCGGGTGTAAAAACAGAGACGACTGCGATCGGCCAATGGCGGTGCGCGCGCGCAAGAAGTTGATAATTAAACATTCGGGGGACAAAATGGCGACCGCGATTGCTTTACGAGTGTTGCGGACGTTAAACTTTAAAATTAAAAATATATACCTTGCACTCCGCTACTCACGTGCAAGATAACCAAGCCTGTGCAAAATCCTACCTACTAATGTTATAAATGCGAAAGTTTGTGACGATGTGAGTGAGTGTGTATGTTTGTTCCTTCTTCACGCTAAAACGACTGGACGGATTAGAATAAAATTTGGAAAGAAAATAGCTGGTACCCTAGATTAAAACATAGGCTACTTTATAACCCGGAAAATTGCATAGTGCTTGCGGGATAGGGATAAACATGTCAAAGATCGTAGCTGCCTAGGGCTACGTTAGTAGGTACTATTAGGTATATATTCTGTGCTAGAGCTCTGAGCCGCAACGTATTTAAATTGTTATATAACAGGCCCATTTACTTTTGCAAATGGGTTTACCTACTATGTAAAGATAAATTTGCTCCATGTCCGTTCTACTCTTGTGGGCGGTCTGCGCGCGCAGCCTGCGCCGGCGCATGTTTTTGCGCACCGGCTAACTCGCGACGACAGCGCGGGCATCCCCGAACGTTAGACACAATATTATAAAGGGTAAATGGGCGTGGGACAACTCAAATTAGCGCAGAATTAGCGGGTGGTAGGACCTTCAAGGTCCACCATTTAAAATCAGGGCCGGATTTAAGGGAGGGCAACCGGGGCTACAGCCCCGGGGCCTCCACAAAGAGAGGCCCCCACAATAAACTTCGAAAAAAAATCAAATTCAGACTGGTAAATATTAGTAAACAACTTGGACAGGAAAATAATTTGGGGCCAGGGGCCTCCACTCCTTTGTTGCCCAGAGGCCTCCAGACCTCTATCCAGCATTGTTTAAAATCAGTTTCATAAGCTTTTTGAGTCACGGATAGGAAAGGAAATCATTGAGTTTTTGAATCAAATTTTTTTTTGTCATAAATGGAAAGATCATATATAAGTTTTGTTAGAAAAGTATTTTTAGTTTTTTTTTTATTCGCTATAATTAACGAGTTATACCGATTTGAAAATTGATCGTCGAGTACCGCACCGAAAACACACCGACAGTTCCCGAACAAGGCCGAGCCGCGTGTGACGTCACAATGTTAGTTTCCACTCGTAGTTAGTATACAGGTGATACCGTTTTTTGACTTTAATCTACTCTATTCTGTTATTATCCTACTATTATTGTAAAATGCTATTGTTTGTGAGAGCGTATTGGTTTGTGACTCTTTCACGCTAAAACGGCTAAACAGATTTCGATAAAATTTGCCATACACAAACTTTATAATTTATAATCTGGATTTACGTACCGGCTATAGTAGGTGTCATTCACGATGGATGCCATCCACCGTGGTTCTTATTAATTTGTAGTTAAAGGTTAATTTTAATACATCTACGAGTCTTTGTGGATGGCACTATCTATACTTCTATCATGCTTCTATCCCAACTTTCCACGGTACCGGGATTTAAAACAATAAAATTAGATGAGAATAGTGATGAGTACACTTTGGTAGTAACTATTTATATGAATAAGTAAATAAGTCGTGGGATATCAGTTCAAAATTCCGTTGATTTTATCCCAGGGGAATTTCATAAGAAAACCCGGAATTTCGAGCACAAAGATGGCGGATGACATTTTGACACTATGACACTAAAAATGTTTATGGGTGTCGTTTTTGAGTAATTTGATGGCTCTCAGCCCGATTTTGGCATATTTTTTTAGATTCAAGATGGCGAATGACATTTTGACACTATTGACACTTTGACACTAAAATATTAATGGGTGTCGTTTTTGAGTAATTTGGTGCTTCTGAGCCTGATTTTGACATACTTTTTTGGATTCAAGATGGCGGATGACATTTTGACACTATGACACTAAAAATGTTTATGGGTGTCATTTTCGAGTAATTTGGTTCTTCTCAGCCCGGTTTTGGCATACCTTTTTGGATCCAAGATGGCGGATGACATTTTGACATCACTGACACAAAAAACACAAAAAAGTGTAAAATGTTACTCGAAAACGACCCCCATAAACATTTTTAGTGTCAATAGTGTCAAAATGTCATCCGCCATCTTGGATCCAAAAAATTATGCCAAAATCGGGCTCAGAGCCACAAAATTACTCGAAAACGACACCCATAAACATTTTTAGTGTCAAAATGCCGTCCGCCATCTTGGATCCAAAAAAGTATGTCAAAATCTGGCTCAGAGCCACAAAATTACTCGAAAACGACACCCATAAACATTTTTAGTGGCATAAGTGTCAAAATGTCATCCGCCATCTTGTATCCAAAAAATTATGCCAACACCGGGCTCAGAGCCACCAAATTACTCGAAAACGACACCCATAAACATTTTTAGTGTCAAAGTGTCAAAATGTCATCCGCCATCTTGAATCCAAAAAAGTATGTCAAAATCAGGCTCAGAAGCACCAAATTACTCAAATACGACACCCATCAATATTTTAGTGTCAAAGTGTCAATAGTGTCAAAATGTCATCCGCCATCTTGGATCTAAAAAATCATGCCAAAATCGGGCTGTTTTACTCTCCTCACCCGGAACACATCTGCGCAAGCATTGCTGCTTGGCGGCAGGATTACTAAGATGCTGGTACAGTCGACGTCAAAGATATCTTTACACTTTAGTGCCTTGTCGCTCCAAGCACTTTGACAACTTCATATGAAACTTCAAACATGTAGTTACCACGACCTAATCGTACCTAGCGATTCGAACGTACCTACATAGAACAAGGTTAGGCTCTTACACCCGCAAAAATTCCCATTGAATATATAATACAATCCCACGGGATTATAAAAAAAAACTAGAAATACACCTATCAACCACAAAATCTAGCCATTAAAATTTACGTACCTACGGTCGAAGAAACTGAATCACGTAACCTACCTAATAGGTACAATTTAGCAATAATATCTCTGGCGGGTGTATGTTAAAATTCCACAGTGGTAGGTAAGCGATTCAGTATCTTTCACTGTACTTAGGTACTTTATTGTGAAATCTCAGGTCCAGTAAAATCAATCCAGTTCACATAAATCAGAAACATTATCAGGATTAAGCTTTTATTACCTACCTACACATGACTAAAACAAAAATTTGCTTACTATAAGGTGATACTCGTGCTCGTTTGCCACCTTATTTCATAAAAAAACTTCAGCAGATATTTTTTGTATTAAATTTCGGATATTTTTAGTGAAATCAGCCGTTAACCCAGTACTGTCGTGAAATTGCTTTAACATTGTGACGTCACAGCCATGGCGACCAATCATGGCCCGTTCCCGGTCAAGTGGTCATATTTCAAATTTCATCAATTTTGAATTGCTTATAATTAATTTAAAAAAATTATTTTAAGATTTCTTTGAATTAGATATTATATAATATGCTATAAAGTTTTAAAAAACATAAAAAAAATCGATATTTTTTTTAAATTCAAAGACTCAATTATCAGGACCGCTAATAACACAAAAATCGAAGCGTGGCGATTATGAGACTTTTATTTTAGTGGCATTTATACAGTAAAATGGTCTGTGGACCCGCTTACATACACTAGTGGCGTGGACCCACAGCCCAGGGGCTAATTTAATACTCTTTGAAAAGTAAACACTTGTTTCAAGAAAAGGATTTTATTTTAATCTAAAAGACCACTTGCTCTGATTGAGGCAGGACTTATTAATATTATTATTATTAGACCGCCTATTGTATATTTTGTTTCTGTATTGTTTTGTACTGATTTGTGGTGTTCAATAAAGAGTATTTGTATTGTACTTATTGTATTATTATTTTTAGGATAATCATTTTTGGCGAAATCTTTCGAATTTTAAAATTTATTAATTTAATTTATTAATTTATTTTATTATTATTATTTTATTATCTTTGTACCCATTGACGACGCCTAGTACTCATCTATAGATAAATTTGTAATTAAGAGCGTGCAACCCTACTGAGTTGGCAACGTCGCATTTTTGGTGATTTTTTGCGATTATTTCACAGAAAATGAATGAAAGCTTCAAATGTCCGTCTGTAGTGCACTTCGTCCTTAGTGTATTAATGTGTCTAATGTAATAATTGATCGTGATGGACTTTTATTTTCTTATTAAACGAGATATAGTATTTTACCCCTATAATAGGTACGAAAATAAAACTCCATCACGATTAATCATTGCATTGGACACATTAATATACTAAAAACGAAGTGCACTACAGACGGACATTTGAAGCTTTCATTCATTTTCTGTGAAATAATCGCAAAAAATCACCAAAAATGCGACGTTGCCAGCTCAGTAAGGATTCACCATCTTAAAATTCCAAATAGTTGTTTTAAATGAATAAATATTGTATAATAATATCTATGAAATCTATAATCTATGTAATGTATGCGTAAATTGTAAACCTCAGGCTCAGCTGTATGGGCATAGTTCCCTTTGTCTTACGTATGCAGAAAAAACTAACACGATTGACAGGTCTTGACATTAGCTTTTATCAGATTAGATAGCGTTTACAATATTTATTTGTTTAACTACGATATTTCTACATGTAAACAAAACACAGCAGTTTAATTAATGACATACTTAGAGGAGTTTATTTGCATTCACTTTTTCACGTTTCAACCTTCGAGAACTCGATCAATATTTATTGTTTGGCACCAGTGATCAATACTAATAGTATTTTCGACTTTTAAGTGTTCTTTTAACTAATATACCTAAGTTAAGATGTCTTTTGACACCGTTCTCATAAAGGTAGAACCTTTCGAATACGCGGATGTTCCAGAAACAGCGGAAGAGTCCGTAACTTTCAAGAATGTTGCGATTAAACCAGAGGTAGAAATTAAGATCGAAGTCACCGTGGAGCCGAATTACGAGCAGCAACCGACCAGCTACCCAGTCCCTACAGGTAATGAAAAAGAAAGAAAGAAAGCTTTATTTACGACGATCACAGTTAAAAAACAAAAATATTAAAAGCTACATAAAAATTGACATAAAATGGTCCCAACTCAGCATTTGCTGGCCTTACAGCCGACGCTGGTCTTCCGTTGGAGCCTAGTGCTAAAGATGGTACACGAATCATGTCTATATCCCTTATGGCACGGCTTCCCAAAATAAAACAAGTAAATATCTTTTATTTTTATTATTCAGTTTTTGCCAATAATGCCCCACATCATTTTGGAAACGAGCTGATATTTATTCAAATTGCTGGACTGATTTTTACCAAATATTTATTTATTTATTATTGCAACCATGGTAAATACAGATGGTAAATATGATATAATTGTTCCACATGGACCCTGGAAGGGCACAGCAAATTAAAAATTAAGGATATTTTAAAAAAAAAAAAAAGCTAAAATTAATAATTAAAACTTAAATTTAAATCAATATAAAATCAAATTAATACTGTCTATTATATGTCAAAAATGTAAATTAAAATTAGAATTAAGGTAAGGATTACAATGAAATAATAATAATAATTTCACCGAGATTTAAATCAGCATTTCACATTTAAAGTCAAAAATTGAAATCACCATTTAAAACCATATTATATGTAAATATATTATTATTTTTTTTTTTTTATAATAACTAAGTAATTACATTTATTGACTGCATTTTTTATTTATTTTTATTTTTTATTGGGAGATGCCTGCAACTTTGTCATCAAAGAAGTCCTTTAATCTATAGTAGCTTTTTTTTATTAGGAAATATGGCTTAGAACCACCACAAGGAAACTGGTTGTCAATGAAAAAAACTGCATTGAAATCAATCCATTGGCTTGAGAGCTATGTTGCCACAAACAGACACATACACAGACAAGGACGGTAAACCTATAGGGTAAAATAAAATAGATGTAACTTATTTTTTTGCAAAATAATCATAAAACAGATGATAGAAAAGCGAACTAGAATAATTGCTTCATTCATAGCGGCAATAATATTTAACGGTCTTCATACCCATCATAGCGAAATGTTTTTTTTAAACCAAAATTGTCTTAAGGGTTCATTCACTGGTACACTTACCCTAACACCCCTCTTTTTGCGTCAGGGATTAAAAATTATAAATGCAGAAATAGTGTTTTTCAGATAACTTGTATAATACTTTATATTGACATTGAATTTGTCATTTACATATTTCTTCATTTATATATATTTTATGTGTTAAGTAATTTTAGAATTGTTGGTATAAATAAAAATTTATATTTAAGATAACCTGTTAGATTAAAAAAAAAAAAAAAAAAAATAGCTTTTATTGATTCCTTTCCAATTATGCTAACACATTAAATATTTAACTAAATTGAACATTGTAAGTATGTAATTAATTATCAAGTATCTAATTCATTTAATTATTTCATGCTGTGATTAACTGTGTTAAATATACTTATTTGACAAATTTAATTTTTTCTGACGACCGAATGGCCTAGTGGTTAGAGAACCTGACTATGAAGCTCGAGGTCCCGGGTTCGATCCCCGGTCGGGGCAGATATATGTATGAAAAATACGAATGTTTGTTCTCGAGTCTTGGATGTTTAATATGTATTTAAGTATGTATTTATCTATACAAGTATGTGTATCCGTTGTCTAGTGCCCATATCACAAGCTTTGCTTAGTTTGGGACTAGGTCAATTGGTGTCAGTTGTCCCAAGATATTTATTTATTTATTTATTTATTCTAATTAAATTTAAGGACCGCCTATTGCGGTAAAAGCCTCCTCCATTTCTTTCCACGTTTTATTTCGTCGGAAAAGGTCCGACTTTTTCGAATCTTAGTCATGGTGTTTGAGGGGTGTCGTAAAAAAGTGGCAAAGGCCCAAGGACGCCCTTGAAATAATATAAAATTCAACAATTTATACCAAAAACATTTTCTTATTTCAGTTGAAGTGAAATTAGAGCCATCGCCGTGTTTGAAGGAGGAACCGGAGGCGCCCAGTCCTCAAGTCCGGCAGCAGCCTCAAGAAGCACCGTTCACATGCGACATCTGCCAATCACGGTTCCATCAGGTCAACCAACTCAGAGAACACAAAAAGACACACATGCTAGATACAGAATACTGGTGCAACATGTGTGATAAACGATTTAAACACAAATATAGCTTACGTGTGCACTACCGTAAGCACACAGGACACAAACCGTACTCCTGCGATGTATGCCAAAAGGTATTCGCCCAAAAAGTATATTTAAACAAACATGTAATCACTCATAAAGACATAGCTAAAACCGTTCAGTGTGAAGTGTGTAACAAAATGTTCACCGACAAAAACTCATTAAAAATCCATTGCAGAATTCACAATTGCGAGAAATCCTACCCTTGCGACCTTTGTGACAAAAGCTTCCGCTTCCAGTCACATTTGAACACGCACAGATTCCTTCACACAGGTCAGAAACCGTTCACATGCAGTGTGTGCAACAAAGAATTCGCCAGGAAATCATACATGCGCGTACACATGATGCAGCA
Source organism: Pandemis heparana (assembly GCA_963854515.1). Classification (NCBI taxonomy): domain Eukaryota; kingdom Metazoa; phylum Arthropoda; class Insecta; order Lepidoptera; family Tortricidae; genus Pandemis; species Pandemis heparana. The sequence goes on from OY978035.1 coordinate 7,494,886, forward strand.
CGAGAACAACAAGTCGTTAGCGTGTGATGTGTGTGAAAAGAAATTCACACGGGTCTCATCGCTTCGCGCGCACAGTCTCTTGCACACAAGCCCGTTGGGCAAACCGTTTAGCTGTGAACTATGCAGCAAACTGTTCACTCTGAAATCGTCCCTGCGCGTGCATAGAAAAATTCACAACAGCGAGAAACCTTTCTCCTGTGATCTGTGCGAGAAACAATTCATTCAGAAAGTTCATTTAGTAGCGCATATGCTGCAGCATTCTGATCAGAGGCCTTACAAGTGTGACGTATGTCAGAAACAGTTTGTTCAGAAACACAGTTTGAGTGTTCATATGCGGATACACTCTGATCAGAAACCGTTCGAGTGTGACACGTGCCAGAAACAGTTTAAACATAAATCGCACTTGGTTAGTCACCAGCTGGTTCATACGGGTGCTAAGCAGTTTTCTTGTGATCTGTGTGGGAAATGTTTTGCTCAGAAATCGAATATGAGGGCTCATACGCTGCTACATGTTGACGAGACGTCGGAACGGTACTATTTAGGTGAAGAAGTCGCGATGAAGTTGAAAAAGAAATTGAAACTGAAGAAAATGGTTTCTTAGGGTGCGACCACGCCGCCGCTTAAAAAACGGTGACGTTACGGAATCGCAACAAAATGTATGAAGAAACGGTGAGAAAACGTGACGCATAATAAATAAATATTATAATAATAAATCTTAGGGAACAAATTCACACAAATTGACCTAGTCCCAAAGTAAGCGCTAGTAAGGCTTGTGTTATGGGTACTAGACAACGATATACATACTTATATAGAGAAATACATACTTATATAGATAGATAGAAAACATCCATAACTCAGGAACGAATATTCGTGCTCATCACACAAATATATGCCCTTACCAGGATTCGAACCCAGGACGCTTGCTTCGTAGGCAGGGTCACTACCAACTAGGCCAACCGCGTCGTTAACGCATACGACACGTCACTGCGTATACGCGGCAGTTTGGTCGCACCCTTGATTGGGTGATTAGCCAAATTACGTAATGTATTCTGTAGTGCAGTATTTAATCCAGTTAATTAAATTAAAGATTAACACCTCACATCATTTTGGAAAAGATCTGATACTCTTCAAACTGCAACCAGTTTTTACCAAACATTTAAGAACCACTGCAAGGAAACTAACTTTCGAATGAAAAAAAACCGCATCGATATTTGTCTATCCGCTTGTGAACTACGATGTCACAGATGTACAAACACAAACACATAGAGACTTCTTTTTGCGTCAGGTATTAAAAACATTAAGACTTTTTAATGATTCACGGTTAAGTTCATTCGAAATATTATAAACGGGATGTGAACCGCGACACCCACCCGCTATTTCTCCAGTCTAGCTACCCGTGATCATGATACATGCAACTGTATCGAAATATCGGGAGCTCAATAAGGTAATCGCGGTTCACATCCCGTTTATAATATTTCGAATGGATTAAAAACATTACATCTCTTGCCTATGGCTTCGAGAAAAAGATAGTACGGCCTGCCTTTGATACTCACGTTTCAGACAATATACGTCAAAATCGACGATTATAGTAGAAGTTATTGTAAAAGTAACTTGTGCAAAGTCACACTAATACATACATACGGTTTCTTATATATTGATGTTATAGAGGACTTATGATATGTGTGTAGATGAAATAAGTTAAGTGTTAGCATCCTGATCGTAGCGTTTTAATATGCGCACGAAAGAGATAGTGAACTTGATGTAACTTAAGGTATTAAAAAAGATGTAACACATTCATAGCTATGTTTAAGAAAGATTGGTGTGTAACAATGTCGAGCATATTTTGGCTACGAGTACGTGAGTGATCCGTGTATCCCATTTAAATAATTATTACTAGTTCAATAAAAAGTATTAAAAACAAAAGAGGTTTTTTATTGTAGACTACCTTATTTTATTTGACTTATTTATTAGGTATGCTGGAAAGATCCACGAAAGATCCCTGTTTAGGGATAAGTTCGCCATTTCGCTACTTTCTGCTCATTTCTGTGTATTGGCACACGTTTATGTATGTAAATTAAAGCTAACTTAAAAATCTTAACAAAACTTGTGCCAAAAATTGGTATTTGTTAATAAAACATCAAACTTGACTGTATGAGCTTAATCTCCTTTGCCTTTAAAAATTCACCCCGCAGAGTAAAAAAATGCACCACTCCCACGTCAATGTCACTGTCAGTCAGTGATAGATAAGCTTCAAAAAGATTAGATGAGAAAGCGTAGCAACGCTGTGGTCTGCATGCACGGTCAGTGCTGCTATCTAGAGTTTTCTAGTGTAACTAATCCTATTGTTACGATGTTATGTTGTTCTTATTTTATTGGTTGATACCACTAATATCCTGTACTGTAAAGCTACGTTTAGACTACGACAGAAATTCCGACATAAATGTCTACTGTTTACACTTGAACGTATTTTTGGTGTCTGAATAGTGTCTATTCGCAAGTGTACGGAAGTAGTGTCCGAGCTGTTCACACGCCAACCAGTTAGTGATTACTCGGTCATCATGGATAAACGTCGTGCAGATTTTTTTTCTTATTTTTCTTATTTCATTATTGAGTTGTGTCCTTAAGTTATGAATTTTTCTGCTTATTTCTGTGGAGGTAGTTTTAAATTCTTCTGCTAAACTTTCCAACGCCGCCTGCTTTTTTACTCTATTTTTATAATAACTAGATAAAACACTCCAAAGCTCTGGTAGCCCTTCTACAAAAATTATAAGGTTTTTTGTGGCCTCCTTGCTCCACGTAAAACTCATTTTGTGTACTCCAACATGGTGCGGTGTATTGAAAATATCAAACCTGTTCGAAAACTTTTCGAGTACACTAGACACTTGGACACAACGTGTTTACACAGCGACTGATGCGACACTAATTAACGTGTCACAATAAATTTTGCAATTGGAGACACTCGTGTTCATACAGAGACACTCGATGTATACATTGAGTGTACGGTGTATAGTGTCTTAGTCTAAACGTACCTTTAGCAACTGTTCGATGAACTAAAACTACTTACTCTGCCATCGCTATACATTTTGGAAATAACTAAATTTGTAAAATTTAATTATCATCTCTTTAAAGTACTGAACTGTGCATGCAATTTTAACACGAGATATCCCACAAGACTGATTCTACCGAGAGTGGTTTCTAAACTCTGCAGCAAAAATTGTTATTGCATGGCCATAAGAATATTTAATCATGTCCCCACAAATATAACTAGTCTGCTATATAGGGTATGTTGTGTACGAACATTGAATAATTGGCTACTGCAAAAAAGATTTTACACCATTATTATTAAAGAATTCCTGTCTTGTAAAGAGTGACTTTATTTATAATATCTCTCTCTTCCCAAAATCTTTCTCTTTTTGATTTTATATAAGTAAAATAAATCACTTGCATTTGTAGATGTAGTGCTTGTTTAAAATAATTTGCATACTACTGTGTAGTGGAATAGTTGTGTCATTGTTGTTCCTGCTTACCATCTTATTGTACACTGTTTTCTGCAAATTATGACTTATGTGTACTTATAATTCATATCTTTGATTAATGGAATTTCTGAAGATAGGTATTCGGTTATTGGTGTTATATCTATTTTACATACATAGTCATATTTTTTTTCATATTCATATTCATTTATTGTCAAAACTGTGCAGTTATAGGATGTCAAACAAATAAGGTAAGTATCAACAGCTTTGCCCATTTCGGACGTACAATAATTTATAATAACAATAAAAACATTAAAACAGAATCATTCACAAAAATAAAGAACATTATGTTAGTAATTTACAGAATAATATTTATTTAAATCATAAAAACATTTACAGTTAAGCCAGCTCTTTAGATTATAGTGAGTGATTAGATTGTAGTGAGGTGTTTGTTTACAAAACGAATACATACGCGCCAACATCTAAAAAATTGGTTCATAATCGGGCATTTTCATTTTACTATACAATAACTCTATATTGAACACCACACACTTTAAGTCGTACTCTCAACTTTTTTCTTGTATTTTTTCTTTAGTTTTCCACTCAATTACATGAGCACATACAATACATATACAATACAATAACTCTTTATTGAACACCACATATAACAATCAAAACAGAAAAAAGGTATACAGAAGTAATAAGGTACCATCTACTACTACCACTAGGTACCATCTACTACCTTTTCTATACCTACCTACCTACCTACCCATCCCTACCTACCTATCTATCTATTCTAGGTACTATCTATTCTAATAAGAGGAAAAAAAGCATTCCAAAATTTCCATCCATTTTATGTCTTGAATTTTCAATTCCGTTACCATCATAGATTCTTTTCCTTTTTATATAAATAAAATGAAAATAGACTGGACATTTTTAAAATTTTAGTTAATCCAATTATCGACAGTGGCGCTGCTGTCGTCTATGTAATTTTATAACGTTTGAAGTTTTCCCCCTTGATAGTGTGATGTGTTGTGATATATTTAGTGATTGTACAGTGTTATTGAATTGGATTTGTTGGATTTAACACGATTTCTTACACGAAAGCCAGTGATTAGTTTATGTTTACTGCAGTCTTATCTACTATACAAGGAGGCGGAAAAATATGCAGATACTATGTATTTGATTTGCGCTTCAATTCACACAACAAAGCAGCGGCACACTTCGGACAAGCCTAAGTCGATCTTCAGCCATAAAACTTGCTTATAGAAAAAACATGATGGAAAGTAAGTGAACCCAGTGTTCAATGCTTTTGCATCACAGACTACTAAGAGATAAATCATTGTCTGAGATGTTTTCTGTGACCATAAAATAAATCGATGCTACTCGCAAGTGCGATGAAACCTGGTTCGAAAATTTGATGATGAATCACTAAATCAATAACAAAACAAGACATTCAATGAGGCTGGCTTAATCACAAGGACGCAAAAGAAAAAGAATCATGTCTTTTGAACTAGTAACAGTAAAGTCTGAGCCACAAGATTTGGATATATCTGCCAACATAAAACAAGAGGTTATCGAGATTGAATTTGAATTTCCACCTATAGAACAGCGGCAGATCAGTGCTTGCATTATTAAAGAAGAAATTCAAGAGGAATGTGATATCAATATTAAAAAAGAAAATATTAAAGAAGAGAGTGATAACAACACTTGCGGTACTGAAGAAAAAAACTATGATAGTCATCCCACTGATATACTCAAAGTAGAGATTAGAAGTCAAGATGAAGGTAAGTGTTTTTACAAAATTTTTTAGGGTTCATAGGGATCTCTTTGTAATCTGTCTGACCATCCGTCTGTCTGTCAAGAACCTTTGTCTCAGGAACACATAAAATCAACCCTCTAAGTCAACTCAATCAAATGATAGTCATTGGAAAAGGTGTTTCCATACAAATTGCTGTGCTCCCAAAAATTAGGAATTACTTCGAGTTGTCCTAGAAATTTGAAATTTCGTATGAAGGTATGTCTTAGCACAAATGATAAAGTGGTTCTAAATTATCAAATTTATGTCTGTCTGTTTGCTGTCTGTCTATAAGTAAACAATATAAAATGACCTCGGACTGCCTACATTTTTCTTATAAACAGGGCTCTGCTATTATTTGTATGGAATACTTTTAATATGTAAATCTACACAAACTGCTATGTTCAAATTAGATTTGTAGATGCCTCCCACACTTCACAAAGTTTAGTTCCTAAGCAAAAATGCAACAGATGTTTTTAAAAAATTTTAATTTCTTTTTCCAGTTGCCGAAGTCCCCGGCGACTACCCGTGCCACCTCTGCGGAGCCCCTTTCCAATACCTCTCCCACGTAACGAAACATCTCAGTCAACACGTCCGGAAGAGCTTCCCATGCCCGGAATGCAATCGGGAGTTCATCCAAGCGTCAGATCTGGAAGCACATCGAATATTCCACAAAGTCAAAACTCTATACCCGTGTGACACTTGCGATGAGAAGTTTATATCGAAAGAACTATTAGAAAAGCATTCCGAAGAACACGGTTCAGAAGGTGCTTTCGAATGCAAGATCTGCCACAGGAAACTAAAAGCGAAGTACAGTTTAAAGATACATATGAGCGCTATGCATTCAACTAATAAGCCGTTCTCGTGTGAAGAGTGCCACATGCAGTTCCCAGCGCAGTGGAGACTCCGGCAACACATGAAAGTGCATTCCGGAGAGTTTCCTTGTACATACTGCGAGAAGCAGTTCTCATCGCAAACAAAGTTGGATATACATGTGCTCGTGCATACGGGCGAAAAGCCGGTGGAATGTCCGTTGTGTAAAAAGAGGTTCACGAGGAACCACAACTTGAAGGTCCACATGAGAATGCATACTGGTGAAAAGAAATTCGTTTGTGATGTCGAAGAGTGTGTCAAAGCGTTCTATACAAAATCTGATTTGACGTCTCACAAAGCGGCAGTCCATAGTAAAGACAAACCCCGTCCTTTTAAGTGTACGTTATGCGAATCAGCGTTCACAAAGAAAACTCAGTTGCGGAGGCATTTTGTGAACTGTCATAGCGTTGAGACGCCTTATTCTTGTGAGGCGTGCGATCGCCATTTTAAATCGAAAACTAAATGGAAATACCATATGATGGAGCATTTGGATAGTAAGAGGTTTGAGTGTGAGGTCTGCGGGGCCGGGTTTGCCATGAGATACCAGTTGACGGCTCATATGAGGCAGCATGCAAGTGCGTGGCCGTTCCCTTGTGAATACTGTCATAAAAGTTTCAAATCTCAGTATAATTTGAATAGGCATGTTGTTAATATGCATAAGGGTGAAAAGCGAAGCTCGTAAGTTGTTACGTACCACTGCTCGGCACAGGCCTCTTATAGTGGCACTCCACTTGGCGTTGCGTGTTCGCGTATTTGCCTTATTTGGCCAAAAACGACCATGCGAGGAGGATTTATTCGTCTATATTTGCCATATTTGAACAAATAAGCCAAACACGCATAGGGATGCAAATATCGAAAGCAAGAACATCGATGTTTCAGAACCAACAAATTGATGTTCAAAAAGCATCGCCCGAAAAACATCGATGTTTTTTTTAATTTCTTTTATTATCTATCTTTTTAATAGTTAAATTGTACATTATCTATTATCTATAGCAATATTATCTATTGAATAGGTAAGTCTTTAGAATAAGGAAGGTGTAGAGTAGAGTATAGGAAATAAAATTACCTTTAAAACCTATTATCTGCTCTGCTAAAAGTACTTACCAAACATTTCTAATAGATGACAGGCAAAAGAAAACCATATATAATAAAAGCACTAAAAATTTCTAATAGATGGCAGGCAAAACATCGATGTAAAAACATCGCATAAAACAACATCGATACATCGATGTTTTGCAATGGTAAACATCGATGGCAAACATCGATGTTTTTTTACTGAAACATCGATGTTTCAAAAACATCGATGCATCGTTTGCATCCCTAACACGCAAATAGGCAAACACGCGTTACCGCCCGCTTGTCGGTTTTTGGTCACACATCAAAGGACGCAAATATGGCAAATATATGCGTTCACCACATGGTTTGCTCGCTCAGTTTTACACTATTTGCGTATTTGTTATATTTTCTGCTTGGCATCGCAAGTATGGTGTGGTGTGGATGACGTGTTTGTGATGTTTAGACGTCTCTGTCTGTTTCGTAGTAATAAATAGAGACGGAATCATATATAAGTATATAACTGACAGTTAAGGAGTGGTGAAACCACGGTCACACGGCGGCCACGACGTACAAAATCCGCGTTCTGAAATGAACACAGCCACGACGTCGTCTGTACACGCGTCAATGTGTGCGTAAGATACACAGGGCTGTCTATCGCAAAAACCTAGTACTATAAGTACTACCAATGACATAAATATACTAAAGATATGGCTTAGATGTGTGAAAATAAATGTACTTAATCGTTATCTATTTATTTAAACTTACTTGAAATGTGTCTGTCTGTGTATTTAAGCATTATTATTTTCAATTACAATAGATGTACGACAACAAACTTAAGGGAATGATTCTGTAGTTATTTCATGTATTAATCGCGATAATTTCAGAAAGCATTAATTTTCTAATGTTTTATAAAATGAAGTAGGTAGGATAGGTTCCCGAACTTGTGTGTGACGTGCGGCCGACATACATCGCGTTGCGATCCCTACTAGTTGCCAGCAGCTTTCCGGCAGACTGCGCTTGAGGGGTGGGGTAACTCGAATCGGTGCGGGGCGGAGCGTGGCCATTCTGTACGTTAGTACTATTATATATTCTGTGCCACGGTGAAACAGGCCCTTAGACAAACACGGCGACTACGCTACGCGAACACGCAACGCCGAGTGGAGTGCCACCGTTAGGGTGCGACCAAACCGCCGCGTATACGCAGTGACGTGTCGTATGCGTCACGTTTTCTCACCGTTTCTTCATACATTTTGTTGCGATTCCGTAACGTCACCGTTTTTTAAGCGGCGGTGTGGTCGCACCTTTATTCGCCTTTTCACGTAGCTGTCGAAATGTTACGTCAAGTATCAAGAACGTATAATAATATTGTAGAGTTATCGCTTCGCTTTTAACACCTCGTGTTCGAGTTTCGACCATGTTTCTGTGGCCGCGCTTTTGTATGGCGATTGGCAGTGCTGGGGGGTTCTCCGAAATTCGTATCACACCGTCCCTCTCACTCTCAAATTAATAACTATTAGTGAGAACGGAACGGAACGAAACGAACTTCGAATTTCAGAGTATAAAGCCTGTCTTATGTCTTTCGTCCACGACAGGGTGTATGCTGGTTTAGTAATGTTTTTATTCAACGATAACCTTATGGTACAGTCGCCATCAGATATATCGTAGCGGGCGAGGTCCTCAAATACTTCGGAGCAGCCTTAAATTTCAATAAATTCATTACAACTGTAAGGTTAATAACATCAGAACACCCAATTAGTCATAAATATAATAGCAGCGACTTTTCAATAAAATCGGGACGTCACAGATCGTCAGAGATATCGATGCAGACAGGCTGACCATAAAGATCGGAACATTTTTGGAAAATATACCTTAACTTTGTGACAAACAGTTTAAATTACAGAGTGTTTATAATAAAACTAGCTTTATAAAATAGAACTACATGTTTTGACTTATAACAGCAGAAGAAGAAAAATTTTATTCTTAAAAAAGTATAATGGCAATTTAGTGGCCAGTAACAATTTACACTTTATACAACAAAAAAGGTTTTATGTTACTAACACAGTGAATTATGCATGCAGACGTGTACACTATATAGGTGACATATCTTTCATTTTGGCATGACGTTTGAGCCTTATTTGTATTTCGTTTGGAATTCGAATCTATTATTATATACGTAAGGTTTATTTTCCACATATGTTCCGATATTTATGATCAGCCTGACTGCGTCGATACCTTTGACGGTAGGTGCTTCCTGATATTTTTAGCTCATTGAACGTCCCGAATTTATTGAAAAGTCGCTGCTCTTATATTTATGACAGATTGCGTGTTCCGATGTTATTAACCATATTTAGTGTAACGAATTTATTGAAATTTAATGCTGCTCCGAAATATTTGAGGACCTCGCTCGCTACGATATATCTGATGGCGACTGTACATTAAATATTATTTCGCGTATAAATTTCGAAAAAAAAGCCGGTCATTTTGAGAGGAGGCCCGTGCCCAGAAGTAAGATGTAAATAGGCTGGAAATGATGATGTATTATAATAATATATGTATGCATATTATGCATTAATGAAGTACTTGAAATTATTTAGTTCAAAACTATTTATGGTCTACACATGAACTTGATTCTGCAGTAAATTGATTTCAATTCATCAAAAACTAGTTTTTTTTATTTTTATTGGTTTATTTAAAAACTAGGTTCTGCCCGCAACTTCGCGTAGAATTAGACTTAAGTAAGAACGTTGATTATTATTCTGTAATATTATTTTCAACACAGTTGCTCGTAAATTGAGTCTTATTGCACCGCATTTAAGCTCATAATTCAGCTTATTACGCACAAGCTTTTTTTTAATCTCAACAAATAGTTCAGTTATGTATAGACACAAGGAATATTTTCGTGAATATTAAACTGTTTTAGGTTAAAGATGATAAATAAACACTAATTTCGACAAAGTATTCATTTTTATCTAAAAAGTGACCATAATTTGCATATTTAACACATTGATTAATTATTTTATTATAATTTTAATATAGGTAAGGCTGCCTAGCAGTCTGTTGTCAGTGCCTCGTTGCGCGCGTGCGAAGTGCACAGCGCGCATGCGCGGCGCGAGTGCACAGCGCGGATTGGCGCGGAGAAATATCTGCCGCCATCTTTCACACTCACATTTTGTTGATTTATTTACCTTGTTATGACTTTAAAAATTACGAGTTCAAATAATAAAGAAAAACTAAATGTAAATAGTGTCCGTCACCGGAAATACTAAAATATGTTCGGACAGGTTATGTCAGAAAAAATCCAAGGTGTTAATTACCAAATGACAAAGAAAAGTTCCAAAGCCTCCTTAAGCAATGTCTGGTAACAAAGGTAAACTAAAGTTCTTTTATACTTACTTATTAAGAATTTCATTTATTTTTCCTCGCAAATGTGTTGAAAAACGTCGTATGAAACGCGTGTGCATTGATCATTACTCCACTCGGCGTTCTTACACGCGCTCGCATCCGCTCGCGCGCAATAATGCCTCCTGTGTATTGGTCAACATAGCACACTTGTATCATAATGTACTATTACGTTGCGACTCTAGGCAGCTACGATCTTTGGCATGTTTATCGCTATCCCGCGGGAACTATACAATTTTGCATAAGCAGGCGGACTTTTTAAAAATACGGACGTATCATTTGTAAATTTAAACATTAAAGGTAAACACGGCGACAAATCTTTTGACTTGCGATGTTCGCTCTTTGTCTGACTTAGACATAACTAACTATCTGTCAGTCGATTTCCTCCCCTGATATTTTGCAGGGGGTGCGAGTCGGGTTACCTTCGCGTAAGGTCAAGAGCTGCGGTTCGTTTTTGGATCCGTCCGAGGCGAAGAGCAGTGCTTGGTCCGGTGCACCCTGGGCTTCGGTTAATGATTTCCTGGCGGTCTCCGTGGGATATCATTGTCCGTTGGCTAAGAGCCCGACAGGGGGGGAAGGGGGTCGTTTGACCGTGTTCTACCGTATGTACAACGTTGCCGAAATTCGGGCAAACCATAGAGAACCGCAAAATCTTTGTCTTACTAACCCCAACACCTGCTGCTTCCGGAAAAATTCTAAAATATGCAAGGCACTATAGCCACGAAAAATTAGAGAAATAAAGGATAGACTCGTGCGTAAAACATATGGTTATAAATTAATAAAATTCTGGAGAAAAATTAAAACGCCAATTTTAAAAAGCTAGAAATTTTTCTTAATTATTGTACAATGTCACATTATACGTTACTATATTAGTCTTACGACAAAATAAAATAGATATGAGAATTCAATAGAATAATGAACAAGTTAGGTACCTACTGTACGCTGCCTACCTAATTAAAAATTAACCAAATACAAAATAGCAAGTCAACTAATATCTACTAACAGCGATTTTACATACTGCGGTATCTAATCATTTCACCTACAAACATTCGACAAATTAATCGTTTCACAAACTCGTAATTTGGCAAACCTAATTTTCTAATTCGTAAGGTTAAAAAAACTAGAATACATATTGGTGACCTTGGCTTTACGGCAGAGGTTCCCAAACTCTTTTGTTCCATAGACCACTTTCAAAATTTTGCTGGATCCGGTGGACCCCCTGCAGCTACATTACCACTAATTTCTAAACTAAATCTCGAAAAAAAATTAAGATTAGCTCTATAATCTATGGAAACTTGCGTTGTTGCTGAGTTTCAACGAAAAATTAACAGTGTTCGAAAAAATTGGTTAGAATTGATTGCTTGATAGGGTTAATTAATTGAAAATAAAGTCGACTAAACAAATTTTCAATTAAATTATATTTTTGTGCTGCGAGTGAGTCCATCTTACTTTACTTTCTTGAAATCTACAATGCCTCACAGCACAAGAACCAATCAATTCTCACAAATTTTATTCAATTTTCATGCACCCCGCTTGCGATTGTGGACCCCCATTTTTGGTCACGCCCAACGTAGACCCCCGTCGAGTCTTTCGTGGACCCCTGGGGGTCCACCTGGACCACTTTGGGAACTACTGCTTTACGGCGTCAAAGAGGTACTTAATCGAATCGAAAACTACGATGAATAAGTACAGGGGCCTTACCATGACGTCTTAATGCGATTCAGTTTAGGTTCGCTCGCTGTCAGATTCATACTAAAAGTGACAGCTAAAACTTGAACTGAGTCGGAATTAGGGCGTCATGGTAAGGCCCCAGGATACAGGAGTTTTACGAAATAACCCAACCAATATACCGCGGAATAATTCTGAGGGACGTAAGTATTAGCAGATAATAAAGATTTACCAAATGATTCGCGAATTGTTTGTACGGACTGAAGATGACGTTCCATAAACGGCTTACATGGCTTAGTAAACTTCAACGAGACCGTTCAAGAAAGCGTAGACCGTCGGCGCTGGGCTGAGGAGCTTGTCGAAGAATGGCTGCGGGTCGCCAGAGCCAGCGTCGCGGCGAACACGGGCCACCAGGCACCCAGAGTACGTGCGACTGTAATCTGTAGGGGGCAGAGGAACACCACACAGCACATTCAAGTCGTTCAAGTGACGCAGACAATACTGGAACTCCTCGAGGGGTAACAGTGTTTCTCGATCGATTTTCGCTTCTTCCGGGGAGACGGGGATAGCCAAATATTCCTCTAAAATAGCCGCCGCGATGTTGCAGTCCTCTGCAGTCACGGTTTCTTTATCCGTTGTGGCGTCAAGAATGGGTTTGGGTGGAAAATGGGCCTTTGGAAGGTCCTTGTCGCATTTTTTTAGCACGAGGCTTAGAGTGACGTATGAAAGCAGCACGCTGGCAGTCTCCACGCTCGTGTCGATGCGCTTCTTTCGTGCGAAGTATACCAGCGCTATCATGAGGAGCCGAGCGTCCTCCGGCAGCTTCTCAAGCGGCTCCAGGTCTACCAGCTGCAGAGTTTCCTTTAGGAAGTGCTGGAACAAGCCGAGCTCGCGCACCTTGCTCCATCCGTTCTCGAACACGCAGACACTCGCTTCGTAATCCGGCTTCTGAATGGAATGCAACTCCGTCACGGCCAAAAATTCTCTTCCCGAGAGTGTGTCGTACACGAAATTGAAGCCCTCATTGTGGAAGTTGGTGAGCAGGTCGTAAGCGTACTTCACGATTTCCAGAGAGAGGAGCTTCGGGTCGATGTCTTCTACGCCTACGGAACCAAAGATGTGTTTAGAGCGATAGAGGTTTACGTAGTTTAAGGGCACGTGGTTTGCGGTGACGCCTTTCGGGAACCAGTTCGGGTCTCCAGGCGCCACGGTGGCGGCATTAGAATCCAGTAGGTAGGCGGCTCCGAGCCCACCGGATTCGCGCCGATTGATCATCAGCTCAGCTTTGGCCACTTCTTCGATGAACTTCCTCCTGTCCTCCTCTTTCAAACGGGAGAGCATTTTCAATGTCGTCTCTTTGCTGTTCTTGGCCAGCCACTTCAGCAAATTTATATTCCGCGGGAAGGGTTTCTGGGGAACGCGTATGCGGTTAAAAAATTCCGCGAAGAAGTATTCTTCGAATATGTTTTCGTCCGTCAGCACGATGAAGAGAGCTAGTTTCTCCGTGCTCAAATTATGCTTATGCAAGAACTTCTGCAGCGAGAAATAGCGGCAGTCGATGGTGTTGCCCGCTTCATTGGGCTGCAGCTCGTTTCTTGGGATGTACTGGACACCTGAGAAGCAGAACTCGATGTCGTAGCTGATGACGGGGCAGTCGAGCGTCTGAGCCAGCTGTATGATGTCTTTCTTGCTTTCATGCTCGCATATTACAAACTGAAACCCCATTTCGTTTAACACATCCTTGTATATGTTCTTAATAAACGGTGGGCTAATGAAAACGTCTCGAACTTTTTCTAACCTCTTTTCCATGTCCGCGTGTCCGCCTTTGAAGACGAAGTAACATTTGGTGTTGGCTTTCTTGAACATGGCGAGCCGGTCGCGTAAGTAGTTGGCGTAGCGGTGGCTCTCGCAGCCGAAGTCCATAGGGAGTTGGCTGTCCTGGTAGGATCTGTAGAAGAAGTTCTGCCCGTCGATGACCACGGTGCTGTCGTGGAGGGCGAGAGGCTCCAGCTCAAACTTCTCCACTAACTGACAGAAGTTCCTGATCCTCATCTTGATCTGAAAAAATTAAAACTTATTGTTTACTTATACTCATAAATTTAATCATGGCTGCGGAACATTAGGGAGTGGACCGGAATCAACAGTGCTAAGCAGTAGGCTTATTGTCTAACTCGCTCGCAATCGCCATCGCGTTCATTTTGACAGTTCTTGTATGAATGTGACAGCTAGCTGATTCCGATGCCAATTGTCAGCCCACATAAGAACTGTCAAAATGAACGCGATGGCGATTGCGAGCGAGTTAGACAATAAGCCGTAACGCGGCGTGTGTTGCTCGTCAGCGTGCCGTGAGCTGACGGAGGGGCGGGAGACGAACGCTGGGGGCTGTATTTTGGCCGTTTAAGGGTGCGACCAAACCGCCGCGTTTACGCAGTGACGTGTCGTATGCGTCACGTTTTCTCACCGGTTCTTCATACATTTTGTTGCGATTCCGTAACGTCACCGTTTTTAAAGCGGCGGTGTGGTCGCACCATAATGCGTTTCGTTTTTAAGAAAATTCACAAACAATAGCTGCATCCAACAATGACGTTTTTTTTGTTACACGTTGTTTAAAGTAAATTTTATTGATGTTATATTTAATTTACAACCGTAATTATTATTTAATACTGAGCATTTTTTATCTGTTTTGTATGTAGATATAAAAATGATATTCAATGGTTTGTTTGTACCTACTCTGCTTTAATCAACTTCTAAGTCTGGTGACTAGGTTGGCCGTTTGTAAAATACGGCTTGTTTTCCACTTTCTTGTCAAATATTTTGTTTTATAGAGGACTAGCTGTTGCCAGCGACTTCGTCTGCAAAGAATTCGTTTATCCCTATCCCGCAGGAACTACGCAATTTTCCGGGATAAATAGTAGCCTATGTGCTATTCCAGACTTTTCTCTATCTATGTGCCGAATTGCATCCAGATCCGTTGGGCCGTTCTGGCGTGATTGAGTAACAAACAAACATCCATCCATCCATACTTTCGCATTTATAATATTAGTTAGATTAAGGTGGATTAAGCTTAAAAATGGTTAGCTTAGGACACCTTTTGCATTGGTTAATAGCGTGCTTAAAGGTGGAACCACATTATTAACACGCGACGCGACCCGATTCAACGCGACGCGTGTTGAGTCGAATCAAATTGTATTATTTTCTATGACCAGAACCACACTATGAACATCCGACGCGACGCATTGCATCGGGTCGCGTCGCGTGTTAATAATGTGTTTCCACCTTTAATAATGATTTTGGTGTACTGAATAATCAGTCAGTTACAACTAATGTCCATAGTTGCGTCGCAGGGTGAATAAATATGCAGGCCCCTCTTCTCCACTGGGCACTATGGGCACGTGCCCAGGGCCCCGCGATCGAATGGGGCCCCCTAGTTCCTGCCAGATTACCAAATGATAACCGATATTTAGGTATTATAGGGGCCCCATGATCCTAATGTGCCCAGGGCCTCAAATAGTTTAAAGACGGCCCTGTAAATATGGTTAGTTTTAGAAATATTAAATTTAAAGGGGCGACTTCCAAGTGCCAGGAAAATAAATATAAAACTTACATTGAGATTTCGCTGTCGTGGTCCATGCACTCGGGGCGCCCCTCCTCTGCGTCGCAAACATTAGTTTTTCACTTTATTTATCTTCAAATATTATACTTTTATGAGAAACAATTGACTTTTTACGTTAGACAGATCTTAACATTTTTAAAACAATACATATAATAAATTTTGACGGAAGCCGCCAGTCCAAAGAGAATTTACATATATAGAACTAGCTTTTTCCCGCGACTTCGTCCGCGTAGATTTCATTTATTGACAAATAGCTTTTGGCCACGGCTTCGCTTGTGTGTATCAGGAGTATTTCAATCCCGTTTTTTCCCGTTCCCGTAAGAATTTCGTGAAATGCTCTCTTAATGCTCCCAACACTCCCCAAAGAACCCACTTGCCAAATTTCAGCTTTCTACGACCAGTAAAACGAAAAATCCCGTTTTTTCCCGTTCCCGTGGGAATTTTGGAAATTCCTCTCTTAATACTTCTCTACACTCCCCAAGCAACCTACATTTCGAATTTCAGCTTTCTACAACCAATAAAACAAAAAGTCCCGTTTTTCCCGTACCCGTGGGAATTTCAGGACATTGTCTCTTAGTGCTTCCCTACACTCATCAATCAATCTACATGCAAAGTTTCAGCTTTCTACAACCAGTAAAACGAAAAATCCCGTTTTTCCCGTTCCCGTGGGAATTTTGCAAAGTCCTCTCTAAATGCTTCTTTACACTCCCCAAGCAACCTACATGTCGAATTTCAGCTTTCTACAACCTGCACTGCAGTATAACAAAAAAACCGTTTTTTTCCCGTTCATTTCCGTCAGAATTTTGGGAAATTCTTTCGTAGTGCTCCCCTATACTCCCCAAGGAACCTGAAGGCCAAATTTCAGTTTTCTACGATCATTAAAACGAAAATTCGATCCCGTAGAACTGAATATAAATCTCGTTTTTTCCTTATCCTGTTGGAATTTTCGAAAATTCTTAAAACTGTTTTTTACTATTATAATCACCTACTTCTATGCCAAATTTGAAGTCTAGTAATTATAGTTCATAGGATTTCGTTGAACTGAATATATAAATCCTGTTTTTTCCTTATCCCGTGAGAATTTCCAAAAATCCTGAAATTATTTTCTTAGTTTTGTAATCATCTACTTGTGTACGAAATTTGAAGTCTATATTTATTAAGTATAGTTACTGAGATAGGGTCACTCGGAAACGAATATAATAAATACCGTTTTTTCCCGTTCCCGTGGAAATTTGTGTGTGTGTGTGTGTGTGTGTGTGTGTCAGGTAGGTATGTGTGTTGTTGTTTTCGTAATCAGCGACCCGATAAACCGTACAAACAATACTACCCACTATAATATAATAGATGATCAAACGAACTTAACAAGTGAAGTTCGATCGCTATTATATGAGTCGCTTCATTCGAAGATATAGTGATTTAAACAGGTAGTCCCTTAAGCCTACAGGCAACATTGCACGTCTTTAAAAGTATCTCAATAGTAAAAAAAAAAAAAAAACAACTTCCGGCGCCCGCTCACTCCAACCGGGTCGCCGTTACAGGCTTCATTTTTTCAGAGTCAAAACTTTCTCTATAATGGGTGTATAATAATAATAGGTACTAAGGGAGGGAGGGTGATTCGTATATCTTCGAATGAAGCGACTCATATAATAGCGATCGAACTTCACTTGTTAAGTTCGTTTGATCATCTATTATATTTCGTCGCTTCATTCTTCGATATAGTGATTTAAACAGGTAGATATTCAGAGAGGAAAGTTTTGTAGCTTAGTAAATAATATACCTTGACTTGGTCTTTCGATTTATTTGATTAATCTTAAACTAAACAATGTAGTTATCTTAACTTTCGAATCACATGTTAACAAAACAATTTTAACCTCCTATTAAATTAATCATACTGATTTTTAAATTGTCTGCTACCTTAATTAGTAGTTGACAAGCAAACTGATCTGGCGAAGTGGTCTTCGTCTACTACGGATCGATGGTAGAATCTAGCGAAAGCGCTGGACGTACTGGTCCAACCCGCAGCCTTGCGAATGACGTCAAGGCTGACGCCGGCGGCGGCGGCGCGGGAGGTGGCGGCGTGCCGCGTGCTGTGCGCGCTGAACACGCGCACGTCCACGCCGCTGTCCAATAACACTTGTTTTATCCATCGACTGATGGTTTGACTCGTAGCAGCTTTATGTGGTCGTTTGTGGGTCAATATGAGTACCCCTCTTCTATCAGACCTTAAACTTTCTGTTACGAAAATGTAGTCCTTAAGGACCGTAGCGGGACATATACTCGGGTTTTCTCGAAAATACGGTAAATGTAAAATGGGTTGATCTCGGCCTGGAGCAGAATTTTTAATTATGTCTGCTATTAATATTTTT
Source organism: Pandemis heparana (assembly GCA_963854515.1). Lineage (NCBI taxonomy): Eukaryota > Metazoa > Arthropoda > Insecta > Lepidoptera > Tortricidae > Pandemis > Pandemis heparana. The sequence continues at coordinate 7,513,132 of OY978035.1, forward strand.
ATTCCCGTTGGGGTTTCCAGTATATTTTCTAATTTAATTAGTGAAAAAGTTTGAACCCTATGGCCCGAACAGAGAGCTAACAGAATAACTAACTTTTTAGTTATTTTTTCAATAGATACCTCTTTGTTCGGGTACCACGAGGCTATGTGGTTTAGGACCAATTGTGGGTCCCACGTTTGGGAGTATTTTGGTCTATTAGGCCTTAGCTTATAAGCGCCTTTAAGCAAACGCTTTATACAGTCGCTGGAACCGACTTCATTGCCGAGAAGTAGCGACAGTGCAGAACGGTGGTTGTTTAAGGTACCGTATGAACACCCCTTGCCAAATTGTTCTGTCAAGAATGACAGTACTGAAAGGACCGACAGTTCGTAGTAATTTAATTTATTGACCGAGCAAAATTCCCACCAGAGCTTTATGGATACGTTGTACTGCTTTAACGTGTTATTGGATAGCGACGCGACCATAATATCAAGCGCCTCTAGCGGAGCTCCGCGGCGAACGAACGCTGCCCGGACAGCCTCGCGGCAGCCAGGGTAAGGCTCGCGTGTAGGGGGTGGTACTCCCTGAAATGAGACCGTAACAAATATTTACTTGGGTTAAAGAAAATTATATCTGATACTAATAATTTTTGTAGGAGAGGAAACCACGGCTGAGACGGCCAGTATGGAAAAACCAGAATCCCGTTTGCTTTGTCATCTATGATTTTTCTTAAGCATTTTAACACAAGAGAGAAAGGTGGAAACGCGTAAAAGTATTTGGACTTCCAATCAAAAGTAAACGCGTCCACAGCTATCGCGTCGGGGTCTTGTCTCCAAGACACGAAGACCTCACACTTGGCAGTGGTGCGAGAAGCGAAAAGGTCGATTTCGGGGCTTCCTAGCTCTTTTACAATTGTTTGAAAGGCTCGCTTGGACAATTCCCATTCGGTATCGGGATTTATTTTTCTCGATTCCGCATCAGCACAATTGCTCTTAGTGTTAACGTAAGATGCAAACAGCCAGATATTCCGTTTTTCGCACCACTGCCAGATGGAATCATTTAGGTGGGGAAATTGGATCCCACCCATGCGATTGACGTAACTTATCGCTGTGGTATTGTCAATGCGCAATAAAATGGCACAACTAGTTATATTTTGTGTGAAACTTTTTAAACCCAAAAATACAGCAAGTAACTCTAAATAGTTGATATGGTGTTCTTTTTCAGCGTCCTTCCACTTGCCGTTAACTTTTTTTTTTGGCACACCGCGCCCCAGCCTGTCCTGGAGGCATCGGTATAAATTTCTAATTTGAATGTTTCATTTCTCATGAAATTGGTAGCTGTATGAATATTATCTATCCACCACTGTAAATCGTTTAAGATAATATTTGGCAGATTTATTTTTGCCTCGTAATTATCGTTGTGTTGTTGCAAGGCGAGAAATTTTTGCCGTTCTAAAATTTTTGTGTACAGCCAACCATACTTGACGGCAGGGCAGGCCGAAATTAGAACACCTATCAACTGGGCGAATTCCCGAATGGTGCATTTTGGGAGGTCCGAAAACCTATGTAACGTTTGCGCAATTTTATTGCGCTTCTCAATCGGCAGAGACATTGTCAAAGTTTGTGTATCTAAACTAAAGCCTAGAAATTTACATTGTGTTTGAGGTATCAATGAACTTTTATCAAAGTTAATTACAAATCCGAGGGATTGTAGCAAATTTAAAGTGTTATTCACATTATTTAAGCAATCTGCGTAATCATCTCCTATACACAAAATATCATCTAAGTATATAACGGATTTAAAGCCACGACCTCTTAAATTAGCTACGACCTCCTTCATTATTTTGGTAAACACCCAAGGTGCTACTGACAAGCCGTACGGCATAGCGTTAAATTCGTACGTATCTATTGCACTTGAATCACTAGCTTGAAACTGAAATCGCAGGTATTTTCTGTCAGTAACATCTATGGGTATGAGTAAATAGGCTTCCTTTAAGTCGATGGTAGCTAGAAAGCTATCTTTCGGTATTAATTTGCAAGCGGTTCGATAGTCTTCCATCTTAAAGTGCAATTTTGAAATGGATTTATTAAGATTCTTTAAATTGAGGATAAACCGTTTTCCCCCATTGGGTTTTGGAGCTAAAAATATACTAGATATGTATTGATTTTTAGCCGGGGTACATGGCGAAATCGCACCTAGATCTAATAATTGATTTATTGCTATAACCATATCGTGACTTTCGTCCGGTGTCCAGTTAGTGTGCGGTACCCTTGATTGCTCCACGGTTTTAGAGAAAGGGATGGTATAGCCATCTTTTACCCAGCGTAGAACACACTTATTTTGTGTTATATTTAACCAATTATTGTAAAAGAAGCTAATTCTACGTGCGTGTACCTGCGTCATTGTGGCGGTGGTCGTGGCTTGTACTGGGCGGCTGGCTTCGCCGGGGCCGTCGTTGGGTTGTAGGTCCGCTGGGCTTGCGGCACATTCTTGTAGCCGCCTCGTCCACCTCGGTTCGACTGGTAGCGAGGTGGACCCCTCCAGTTTCCCTGGGGAGTCGAGCGCATGGTGGTTGGTTGAGAAGCTACAGTGGTAGCCTTTGGATTAGTCACGTTTTTCTTTATTTGAAGACCTTGTCTTGTTATAGCTTGGCTAGCTTTGATTTTTTCCGACAATGAATTGCCGAATAAAGTCTCGTCTCGCTCCGCGTCTTGGATGACATGGAGAAATTTTTTCTCTAAGCTAGGAGTTATTAATTTAATTCTGTCTTTAGTCCAGGAGTAATGGAGGTCGGTCAAAATTCGACAAGCATCGCTTAGATGTTTCAAAGCTTGTACTTTGTTGTCGCTGCTAAGCAGTACATCCAT